>QJPP01002271.1:0-374098 GCA_003996215.1 Jaltomata sinuosa
ATAAAGCCGATGATCTCTCAAAGCCTAGAGTATAACCCTCAAGTGCTGCTCATGCTTATCTCTACTACGCGAGTATACCAAGATGTCGTCTATAAAAACTATCACAAATGAGTCCAAATACGGGCCAAGAACCCTGTGCATCAAGTTCATAAAGGCTGTGAGGCATTAGTCAACCCAAAAGACATCACCAGGAACTCATAATGGCCATAACGTGTCCTGAGTGTTGTCTTAGGGATGTCCTCCGCCCTAATCCTCAACTGATGGTAGCCGGACCTCAAATCAATCTTCGAAAACATGACTGAACCCTGAAGCTGGTCAAACAAATCATCAATCCTCGGCATCGGATACCTATTCTTCACTGTCACCCTATTTAGCTGCCGATAATCAATACACATGCGCATCGACCCATCCTTCTTCTTCACGAAGAGAACAGGAGCACCCCAAGGTGACACACTAGGCCTAATAAAACCCTTAGCTAACAGATCCTGGAGCTGCTCCTTAAGCTCCCTCAACTCAGCAGGAGCCATACGGTAAGGAGAAATAGAAATGGGCCTAATGCCCGGCTCTAACTCAATAGCAAAATCAATATCTCTCTCAGGTGGAAGGCCTGGCAGGTCGGTAGGAAAACACATCGAGAAGTCTCTACCACAGGATTAGACTAGGAGAAGTAGGTCAGCACTACATCTCGTTACCAGATTATGCTAGATAAGCTAAACACCCACGGGAGATCAACTTCCTAGCTCGAAGACAAGAGATGATCCCAGATGGTGCATGGCTAACAGAACCCTGCCACACAACCGGGGATACACCGGGCACAGCTATGGTAATGGTCTTGGCATAACAATCCAAACCCACACGGTGAGGGGATAACCAGTCCATGCCCAGTATCACATCAAAATCTAGCATATCAAGAATCATCAAATCACCCCAAGTCTCTGAATCACCAATAGATAGCATACAAGATCTCATAATCCGATCCACTACTAAAGAATCTCCTACTGGGGTCGAAACAGAAATAGGAACAAATAATGGTTCACTAGACAACCCCAAACAAGGCACAAAGTAGGCAGATACATATGAACAAGTGGATCCAGGATCAAATAAAGCCATAGCAGACTGATGGCACACAGAAATCGTACCTGTAATCACAGCATCTAAGGCCTCTGCCTCTGGTCTCCTAGGGACCGCATAAAACTGACGACGACCTCCACCTGCCCGACCGCCATCCCTACCACCCGCTCTGCCGCGTGAAGCACCACCTCTACTCTGACGACCACCCCCTCGAGCTGGGGGATGAACTACTCGTAAAGGCTCGGCCAACTGAACTGTACCCTGCTGAGGGCAATCTCTAGCAAAATGACCAATCGCACCACAAGTAAAACAAGCCCTTGGCGGCCTACTCGTTCGAGATGAACCAGCAGATCCCGCATAACCACCACAGCCTGATGCCCCAGAAACTGTACCCCTCAAAGACTGGCCGCCATAGCCCTGATGGCTACTCTGACCCTGCTAGAACTGGATACTACCAAAAGTCTGAAGGGAAGCCTGAACTGGTCGGATGGACTGACCCTGGTACTGCTGTGGCTGATAACTCCCGCTCCACTGGCCAGGACCTCTCCCGCCATATCTGGAACCACTGTAGACACCCTGATGCCGAGGCCTCTTATCTCTGGACCCCTGATCATGTCGCTGTAAGTCCTCCACAGTGCGGGCATAGTCTACGATAGCCTGAAATGACCGACCACTGGCGATCAATATCTCAGCTGGCTGCCTGATCTCTGGCCTCAAACCCCATACAAATCTGCGAATCCTATCTGCCTCGGTAGGAATGATCATAGCTCCAAACGGTGCTAGCTGATGAAAACGGGTCTCATACTCCGAGATAGTCGTAGACCCCTGTACAAGGTGAGTAAACTGCTCCCTGCGGCGCTCCCGATCACTCTGGGGTAGGAACTTGGCCATAAAGGCCTCATAAAACTCAGACCAGGTCAAAGGAGGTGACGATGGTGGTCTACAAGCAACCTGGGCCCTCCACCATAACTTCACTGGGCCCTCCAACTGATAGGTAGTATAACCAACCCCGTGAGTCTCCAACAAACCCAATTGATGCAACATCTCCTCACAGGTAGTAATAAAGTCATGTGGATCCTATCCAGAAGTACCAGCAAACCTCGGAGGTCCTAACCTCAAAAACCTACCCAACGCCTTCTACTCTGACTCTGTCATAACTGGGCGAGGAGCAAGAGGCTGTGCAACAGATGGAACCAGAATGACCTCCGCACGGGGAGCCATAGTAGCAGGCTGCGCTCCTGAGCTCTGTGCACCCAGGGCTGCCCCCTGAGCGAATGTCTGTGCTACCTCAGAAGGACGCTCTCCAATCCCACCCAAAAGCTGTAATAGTAATCCCCGAATTTCTGGAGACTGAGATGCGGCTGGAGCTGGCATAGAAGTGGGCACTGGAGCTGGTGCTGGAGCTGGCGCTGGAGCTGACGCTGGAGCTGGCGCTGGATTGGGAGGCTCATCTCCGCGTGATGCCGATGATCTCGTACGAACCATCTGTGGAAGGATGAAGTAGAACAAATGAGATTTCCAGAAACTTCAAGGATTCCACGCACGACACAGAAGCAATGAAAGAGTCAAATTTCCTAAAATGTCACTGTAGCCTCCCAAAGATTGAGTACGGACGTCTCCGCCCCGATCCGCAGGATTCTACTAGACATTGGCTCCTATACCAATGACACCGGTGAACCTAAAGCTCTGATACCAAGTTGTCACGACCCAATTTCTCGGTCATGATGGCACCTTCAACCCCCGATAGGTGAACCAATCCCCGTAGCCCAGAACAGTTAGTAATGGGCTACTATCTAACAAATAAGAGAACAAGACAAAGAGAACAGATAAAAGGACTATAAATATATGCATATGCGGAAACTAAACCAAACCCGAAGACCTGGTATCATAGTATAGAGCCAAAACTACATACATGGAGTGCAAACGCTCCAAATAATATATACAAATGTCTCTGAATGGTAATAGAGTACATGAAGCAAAAGAAAAAATAAAGCTAAGCTCTGATCGCCAAGATCTCACCCTCAGTCTGAAGTAGTCCCCAGCAGATCTCCAAGCACGAATCACAATGACCTAACGGCAATGGCCCACGCTAGGATCTGCACCCAAAGATGCAGGGGGTAGGGGTGAGCACCAAATGCGAAGCATAAGGTACCCAGTAGGTATCATAGGCCGACTGGGCACATATAAGATAAAAGCGTAGTAATAGACAGAATAGAAGCAAGCAGTCACAGAAATCAACGTAAGGTACACAGGAACTAGCCCAGAGGGAAATCAACAGAACCACATGTGAGGCTAGTAAGCAGAATATACACACCATAGGCACAGGTGAAAGTAAGAAACAACGCACCTGGGGTCCTTGAAATAACAGTGTATATAAAATAAGTTTACGAAATGGACGGTATACCGGTAACCTCAAGTGTAAGAAGAAGAGAGAATGAGTAATGATAGGCATGCTCAGAGACATGAATCAAACTCAACTAATCATACCAATCTCATACTTATCCATAATAGAGAACAACTCTGTAAGTAAATAGAAAAAGTCTACCTACAGTACCCCGGCCGCCCATACAACCGAGGAACACAAACAAGTGAAAACAAACCCTCCGGCATCCCATACTACCGGAGCGTACAATCAACAAACAACAAACAAGGGTGGAGCCTCAAACAATGAATGATATGATGCATGAAGATCTCAAGTGAAATGGTATCTCTGTATGTACCTCCTCCGGTGCCGATCTGGCCCAGCAGGTAGGTTCCATGGAAGGACACTGCCCGTATACCTCTACTCCACCGTATACCCCTCCTCCGGCACACGCAGCCCGTAGCCCCTGGCCCGGATGGCAAGGTCCATGGAGGTCCCAGACCCCATACTAAAACTCCGTATCAACACATGTCGTCCGGAAGCAAGTCCGGTATCAAGATAGAGACCCAGTCTCGAATATGCAATGCCCAGACCCTGTCTAGGACTAAAGTAGTAGGAAAATATCTCAAAAATCCCTCCAAGGGTGCCCGAGAATAACCGAGTCTAAATAGTAAAAATCATCTCAGGTGCTCGGTCCGACCGAGGCTAAAAATCATCTCGAGTAGCAAGAAAACTCAACTAGCACCCCGGCCCTGCCGAGTCTAGCGTAGTAGTAAAAATGGTTTTTTAAAACATAATTTTACTTCCTTTTACCCAGGAATATTCACAAGTTAAATCAAACCATTTCCAAATTATTTCCATAAAAAACGGGCCCCCCGGGCCATGCAAGGTTTAAAAAATTGTGCCTGTAGGCCCGAAGCCAAAACCATAGTAAAACATGGATAAAACCTCTTTATATGCATGGAAATGGTATGATCACACACAATAGCTGCCCAGCAGCTCACAATTAACCTATCGACCCTGCACAGGCCCACAGCTACTCAGTTAGCATAACCAGCCTAGAAGGATAATTCTATGCCCGGGACTCGCGGACATTCCCAAAATCCCACATTCTATGTTCCAGAGTCAACAAGGCCTCACAGGACCACAAGGGTAAATAAAATATATCGGCAAGTACTACAAGCAACGGAGGAACAAAAGTAGGCGGACATGAATAAAGCGGTCGAGGTTATGGTACCAACCTATTAAACCAACCCAAGGATGCCCATTAATACAATTTTATTCTATATATGCGGAGTCTAGGGAAAATAAACCGTAACCTACCTGTCGTCCGATGACAAGCTACTAGAACAACAATGTCCAAGCTCGAACCACTCCGAGAAAATCCAAAACTAAATCGAAATCGGATTTGGGCTTGAATAACTTGACGTAGATAATTGATTTTCTTTGATAATCAACAATATTGCGTCAGCAAATCTTTTCATACGAACTCCTTATGATTCTTTTCAATGTACATAGTAGTATGTAATTCCTCGTATGATCACTTCTTCTACTGGAAGATATGAATTAAAGGCACCTATATCAGTGCATATGCCACTTAAGTTAGCTAATATGCTAATGAGTGGATATGTGGAAGCATCTTATGTTGTTAACAATGAGTTGTCCAACCCCTCCACTCCCACGTGGAGTGGAGGTGGCACTATTGAAAGAATATTTTTACCCCGTTATATATATTCGGGTATTGCATAAGTTCGTGATAAAATATATATAATTTTTGAATATACCATTATCATTAGAAAATTATTTCGAATAAAACCTACTATATTATAATAATAAATTTCAACATAACTAAATTTACTATCTCCGTTAAAATATTACAATGTATAAAAACCTTATAAAATAAATACATATACAATTATATCGTAATAAAATATTTTTCATAAACCTTTAAAATATTTTGAAAAGGCAATAATAATATAATTTTTTAAAAATTCAACTTTTAAATAAAATATTTTCAAATACACGCGCGATGCTAATAAAATTCTTAAGCTTAGGCTCGTAATTCACCATCGCACGATTTTGATACTCAAGAACTCTCTTGGAACCCTCCCTTATGTTTTTTCACTGTTTCGGAACTGAAATGGCGTTTTAAAACGTGAAGTTGAGGCTTAAATCGAGTTTAACCCGACCCGGTTCGCGACCCGGTTCGCAACCCGTTTTCTGCCAGATAGTCCACGGTAAAACAGTCATAACTATTTACTCTGAGATCATTTGGACGTGAGGTTTTGTGCGTTGGAAACTAGACTCGTAGACCTTCGATTTACTATTTCGGAGGACTCCTAACTCTTTATATATTGGGAGAAAAGCCCTGAGACATTTTACCCAAAGTTCAGAAAATTTATTAAAGAAACTTACGATAACTTTTGCCGACTTACTTGTCTTCAAAACTTATCATACGACCAAACAAATGGACCCAGAACCGAACTACCGGTCCCGACAAGCCTTAAATGACTTGGGGCCACTATAAACAAGCTCTAACGGTTCAAGGAAAACATATACGTGGAAATGACCGGAAGGGTCATTACAGTGGTTGCTATAACTTAGGAGTATTTCGAGAGGGCTTTACTTGACCGATTCTTCCCGAGGGAGTTAAGGAAAGTGAAGGCCAAGGAGTTTGTGAACTTGAGACAGATATCCATAACTGTTCAGGAGTATGAGTTGAGGTTCACTCAGCTTTCCAGGTATGCTTCTGCTATGGTGGCTGACCCACAGGATCAGATGAGCAAGTATATTTATGGAGTCACAGATTTGGTGAAGAAGGAGTGTAGATCTGCTATGTTGTTGAGTGACATGAGTATCTCTAGACTTATGACTCATGCTCACCATATCGAGGGAGACAAGTTTAGGGAGATGGCCAAGGAGAACAAAAGAGTCAGATCTGAGAGTTTGGGATTTAGCCATTAGAAGTCCGGAGGTAGACATCGATCTTCCTTTATAAAGAGATCAACCGCTAGTGTTCCTTCTCAGGCCTTCAGGCCTCGTCATGATCAGTCTAGTAGGGGCGCAGGATCTTATTCGTAGGGGAGTGGTGCAAAAGGGACTTCTTACCCCATTTGCACTAAGTGTGGGAATAATTATCCCAGTTAGTGTTTAGCCGGTAGAGAGGGTTGTTATGGATATGGTTAGGTTGGTCATAGGATCTGAGATTTCCCTTCAGCTAAGAAGGGACAGGGTGGTAGCAGGACTCAGTCTGCCCCAACAGCTCTAGGAAGTCGACCAACCCAGCAGGGCACTGCTTCTAGTTCAGGTAGTATGCGCCAGAACCATATTTATGCCATGTCCTCTCGACAGGACTAGGAGAGTTCACCGGATGTCGTTACTGGTATGTTGAAAGTCTTCTCTCTAGATGTGTATGCTTTGTTGGACCCCGGTGCCTCCTTATATTTTGTGACACCTTATGTAGCATGCAAGTTCAAAATTTTTACTGAATTGCTTTTATAACCCTTTTGTGTTTCTACTCCTGTTAGTGCATCAGTCCTAGCCAAAAGAATCTGCCAAAATTGCCCTATCTCAGTCCTTCATAGAGTCACTTCAACGGATCTAGTAGAGTTAGAGATGACTGATTTTGATGTTATTCTTGGTATGGATTGGTTGTATGCTTGTTATGCCTCGGTCGATTGTCGTACTAGAGTTGTCAGTTTCAAGTTTCAAATGAACCTGTCTTAGAGTGGTATGGTAGTCCTCCATCCTCAATGGGTCATTTCATATCTTATCTTAAGGCTAGGAAGATAATTTCTAAGGGTTATGTTTATCATATAGTTTGGGTTATGGACATGGAGTCCAAAACCCCATCCCTTCAGTCTGTCCCTGTTGTGAATGAGTTCTCAGAAGTGTTTCCCGAAGATTTGCCCAGAGTCCCCCCCGAGCGGGAGATTGACTTTAGGATAGATCTTCTTCTAGATACGAATCCTATCTCTATCCCTCCATATAGAATGACTCCTGCAGAATTTAAAGAGTTAAAGGATCAGTTGAAGGATCTTCTTGATAAGGGTTTCATCAGGCCTAACATTTCTCCATTGGGTGCCCCAGTTTTGTTTGTGCGGAAGAAGGATGGTTCCCTTAGGATGTGTGTTGACTACCGTCATCTGAACAAGGTCACAATCAAGAATAAGTATCCCATTTCTAGGATTGATGACTTGTTCGATCAACTTCAGTGTGCTAGTTTCTTCTCCAAGATCGACCTTAGATCCGGTTATCATCAGCTTCGTGTTAGAGAGTGTGATATTCCAAAGACAGCCTTCAGAACTTGGTATGGTCATTACGAATTTGCAGACGACCCAACTTGAATTTGATATGTCACTTTGAACGAGGTGATAACCCATTATGTCTCATTGAAAGGCGGACGACCCAACTTGAATTTGATGTGTCAAATTGAACGAGGTGACAACAAAAAATGTCTCATTGAAAGGTGGATGACTTAACTTGAATTTGATATGTCACTTTGAACGAGGTGACAACCCAATATATCTCATTGAAAGGCGAATGACCCAACTTGAATTTGATATATCACATTGAACGAAGTTACAACCCAATATGTCTCACTGAAAGGCGGACGACCCATCTTGAATTTTATATGTCACATTGAACGAAGTTACAACCCAACATGTCTCACTGAAAGGCGTACGACCCATCTTGAATTTTATGTGTGACTTTTAACAAGGTGACAACCCAACATGTCTCATTTAAAGGCTGACAACCTAATCTTGTATCTTTGAAAGGTGAATGACCCAATCTTGTCTCGTTGAAGGGCGAACGATCCAATCTTGTCTCATTGAAGGTTAAATGACCCAACCTGAATTTGATATATCACATTAAACGAGGTGACAACACAACATGTCTCATTGAAAGGCGGACGATCCAACTTGAATTTAATGTGTCACTTTGAACGAGGTGACAACTCAATGTGTCTCATTGAAAGGCGGACGACCTAACTTGAATTTGATATTTCACTTTGAACAAGGTGACAATTCAACGTGTCTCATTAAAAGGCATATAACCCAACTTGAATTTGATATATCACTTTGAACGAGGTAAAAACTCAACATGTCTCATTGAAAGGCGGACGACCCAACTTAAATTTGATATGTCACTTTGAGCGAGGATACAACCTAACATGTCTCATTGAAAGGCGGATGACCTAACTTGAATTTGATATGTCACTTTGAACAAGGTGAAAATCCAATGTGTCTCATTGAAAGACGGATGACCCAATTGAATTTAATATGTTAGTTTGAATGAGGTGACAACCTAACATGTCTCATTGAAAGGCGGACGACCCAACTTGAATTTAATGTCACTTTAAACGAGGTGACAACCCAATATGTCTCATTGAAAAGCGGACGACCTAACTTAAATTTGATATGCCACTTTGCATGAGGTGGTCTCCCAACATCTCATAATCATCTGCACAAAACTTATTAATAGCAAATGCAATATGTCACAATGAAAGAGGTAACTATCTAACATAACACATCACAAATATAGAAGTGACGATCCAACTTAAAAAAATGTGTCATTTTGAATGGGATGACAACCCAATTTAAAAAATGTGTCATTTTGAATGGGATGATAACCCAATTCTAAGAAATGTTTCATTTTGAATGGAATGACAACCCAATTTTAAAAAATGTGTCATTTTGAATGAAATGATAACTCAATTTTAAAAAATGTGTCAATTTAACAAGGTAACAACTCAACATGTCAGTTTGACAAGTTGACAACAACTTTAACAAGAAAATGCACTTGATAAGTATTTAGAAAGGTGGGTGCTCGCCCCAATTTTATTTTGAACAATGAAGCATGTGAAAAGAGAATCAAGTGTTGACTACAGTTGCCACAAAAAATTAGCATTGAGTAAAAAATTTCTCATTTGCTTCTCCTTTAACGGCTTCGAGGTAATTCCTATAGCTTCAAGTGGTACCTCAAATATACCTAAGTATCAACAAGATTTGTTCGTCTTACTTCAAAGAGAGGTTTTGAACTATACCTATCCTAATGTTTCAAGTACCGTTACCACAAAGAAAGTTCTCATTTGCACATATCTAAAGTATTTATTTTGAGGATATTTTCAAAAAACACTCACACTCAAAAAAATGTTCAATGCATGCAATTATGATGTCATATGCTTGGCCTTCATGTGAATCTCCACTAATGTGAGAACATTTGAAATGAGATCATGCAGAGCTTGTAATCATCTTGTAATGTAGACTTGGGGATGGGTAGGATATTCAGTTGGGATGAAAGTGACATAATCCCTCCTTGAGCGTTGCAATGGATTTGTGTTTTTGTTGCACTTTTGACGCTTGAATCTCTTCGTTGTCCCTTTTTTTTGTTTTGACTTCTTTTGAATCTTTTCTTGTCGGAGTTTTCTCTCCCTTTCTCTAATGCTTTATTCTTTCTTTAACTTCTCCATTATTTTTGGAGTGTTTTCCTTCGTTGTTCCTATTGGAATTTCTCTTTGTCTTGATCTTGTGGAGAGTTTTTAACTCTCTCTCTTTTCTTTTGAAGTCATTTTGTATCCTTGACTTTCAGGGATGCAACATCTTTTGCTTTTGACAACTTCAAACTTGAATCTTCTTATGTAATTCACACATTTTCAGTGCGCTCAAGGAGATCGAGCAAAGAGAGGGATAGTGCGTGTAAGCACTCAGAAGGGTATAGGCTAATATATGATTGTCCAAAGAAAAGGCTTCAGACTCAAAGGGGGACATACTAAGATTAAAGTCATTCGGTAGGCTTGAAAGGCACAAACGGGTCAAAGAAGGCCTACGATCCTTTTCCAAATCAAATGTTACTCAAAATTTCGCCTCAACAAACATTTAGGCCAAGTTCTAGATCAACAGTGCGATGCAATTGAATCTAATCTAAAAGCTTATCACACAATGCACATGAAACAATGAGGTTGGTATTATTCTTATCTTTAATGCATGCAAGAGAATATTTTCTTGTGTCACAAAGATACGACTAAGAGGCACCAAAAGAATCTATGGTTCACCTGAAGTCAATATTCTCAATCAATTATTTTGCACATTTCTAACCATGTTGGCACCAACCAAGTCAAAGATGTGATTCTTAAAAGATTTTTTTTTAAATAAGGGATACTGAACCCAAGAAGGGCTGCCTACGTATCTCACCCCGAGGGATGAGAATCGGGTGTACGTAATTCATGCAGATATGACATGAAATGTATCATCTTTAAAAAAATATCGGATACATGCACAAAAAATAATGCAAAGAAAAATAAATGAAAACAGGATAGTCATGAAAAAATAATAAAATGGAGGAGTATCACAACTCAATCAAAAGCTCTCCTGATTTGTCTGTTTTGACGCTTCATGGAGTTCAACATTAGATGTTGCTCTCTTTTTTGTCCTGGTGAAATTTTTGAGGACCTTCCTCAAAAATTTTGCCCCAGTTTTGACTTCAACAGTTCTGTATATTCAATCTTGTAGAAAATGTAATGTCCTGCAGAATTTTTGAGACCTTCTCAAAAATTCTGCCCCAGTTTTCGTTACAAATAATTGGAAAGCTTACGGGAAATATGACCGAGCCAGTAAGGCACCTACGTATCCCGTTGATCCAGGAATCAGGTCAAACGTAGTTTCAACCTTTGAAATCATATTTACAGAAAAACATGTATATGAAATATAAAAATCAAATAAATATGAACAAAACAAATTAGACAACATTTAGCACATAAACTATGCATAACGGGTCCTAGTATACGTGTGACCTTTTAAGCCAAAGGTGAGCCTAACGATTGAAGAATGTGTATATCGTTTGTGAAATACTCCATTGCCTCAAAAAATATATTTATACCAATCCGAGAGACAATGGTTCGTACTACTCAACATACGCATCTTTCAAGTTAAAACAAATAATTGAATGATTGTCCTATTTGGACACAAGGTGGTCTAACTAATGGACCCAACACCACTTGAGTATCGAGTCAACTTAGGTTAATGCCTATTTAGGGATTGGACTTCGCTCTACGCTAGGTGACTAGAGTTGATTTATTGAAAATAACCGAGAATCTGGGTGGACAATCGCGGGCGAAAATAACAAGTGACTGTTAACAGACCGTGGGTCAACTACTTTACTTGTCTGTTTTGAGAAAAATGTGATTTTTAGTGAAGAACGACTGTGAAGACTCGCATAATCGCCTTTATTTCCTAATGCAAACTAATGCTTTGCCAGGGAGGCGGAAGATGCCATGAAAATATAACAATAATAATATAAGTAAATAAATAATGAATGAATAATTAAGTAAAATAAAGAATATACAATTTACAAATAACCAACAAAATATACAAGGTGCAAATAAAGAATTAATTAAACAATGAGCAAAAAATTGTAAAAAAATAAAAACTCCTCAATTGAAAAAATGAATTCATAATGGTTAAAACCTTTTAATCCCCAGCGGAGTTGTCATTCTGTTATATCCGATAGGACACAATTTTGGTACTCATAAAAAATAGTAAAATAATAATTTAAAAAATAATATTTAAAGAGAGAAAGAGAGTTGCCACCTAATTTTTAGGATAATTAGAAAACCTTATTAATAATTGAACAAACTTTAGTCTACGAAACGAGTTAGATTCTAGGTAAGGGTTTAAGTTATTCCAAAGGGAAGGGGTTAGACATCCTTCATAATCCACATCAGTGGTTCCCGGCTGAACTCATTTTTTCAATTGAGGAGATAAAATAAATGTCTTGATTCTTTCAAGTTAAAGAAAAAGACTCTCCAGAACTCTAACAATTCAAGGAAAAAACTTTTAAGAAACGGCCTAATATTTGTCTATCGTTAGCCAAAATGAATAAATACAATTAAGAATTATACAAAAACTTTGAATTTTAATTCGAATGCCTTCTTTGGAAAGAATCTCCGAGTACCTGTAAACACACTTAGTTAAAATATTAGTATTGAACGAATATTTATCAAAATAAATTAATATAATAACAAGAAAAAATAAAATTCGTCTTATATATAATGGAGGCTTGGGAATCGATGAAATTTTCTTCATCGACCATGTAAATTGATATTCGATATAAAATGATCGAACTCAAAATAACATCCATCTTTTATTATGGGGAGGCCTCGAAAATCCGACGGAGAGATTCTTTCATTGGCCAAGTAAATTGATAGTCGATATGAAAAAATCAAACTCAAAATAATATCCGTCTTTTATTATGGGGAGGCTTCAAAAATCCGATAGAGAGATTCTTTCATTGGCCAACTATTACTAAATCATAACAGAAAGAATAAAATGGTCCAAGTAATTAGAACAATCACGAATTAAAATAGCAATAACGCTAATGTCATAGCAAACTAACAAATGGAAACTTTCTCTGAATATGCTAATAAAAAATGGAAAGAAAATAACAAAAGTCAATAACAACAACAATGAATAATTAATACAATAGAAATATATGAATGAACAACTACAAAAAGTGGTGGAGTTCTGATATGAAGCAGCAGCAAACTCATCAGAGCATTTCAAGACAAAATAATAGCTAAACACCAAATCTTCACAGCTAACAATTAAAGAATATCTCAAACAAAAACGAACTAGAATCATAACAGAAAATTTTACCAACAGGAGCGGAGTTCGTCGAAAAATGTTGACATGTTCTATCAAATTTGGACCTCATCGGAGTTGGCTGGAGCTTTGAGCCCGTCGGTTGGTTGATTTTCGTCGGAGAAGACGAGGTGAGGGGCGGAGAGTTGTGTGGCTGTTATGGTTGGTCTATTTCGTCTTCATCGGAGTCGGAGCTCGTGGTGAAGCGGTTATGCTTCTTCGTGGAGTTGTTGTTGGTTGTTTGTTCAACGAAGAAAGGGCGGAGAAGAAGGGTTCGTTGGTGATGGGGTTTCGCCGGAGCGGCGTTGTGGGGTGTGTGGTCGGAGCTGGAAGAGAAAGGAAAAAATGGGGCCTGTTTGTTTGTTGTTTGTCGTAGGTTGTTTTGGTGAGTTGGAGCTCATCGGCGTTCTGCTGGAGATAGAACAGTGATGATGGGGAGGTGAGGTGGTGTTCCGGTGGTGGTGATTCACCGAAAAAAATGGAGGAAAGGGGGAAGAGGGTTGTCGGCTATTTTGGGTAAAGAAAGGGAGAGTATTCTTTAAGAATTTTACCCAATTTGAAAATTTTCACCACAAAAGAGTGTGTTGAGTGTATGAAAAAAAGGGCAGTCCGGTGCACTAAAGCTCCCGCTATGCGCGGGGTCCGGGGAAGGGCCGGACCACAAGGGTCTATTGTACGCAGACTCACCTTACATTTCACATTGTTTTAACAGAAGTTGAGTGTGTTGAGTGTATGAGACACTTTATAAAAAAATTTAAAACCCTAAACCATCTAGGTGGCAAAATCATTTGTTGAAAAACCATTGACTATTAAAACCATGTGCTTAAAACCATGGTTTATCTAAAACAATGTGCTATTTAATTATTTGTTTAAAAAATATCTTCTCCGACTTATGTATTAACAGACTGTGCTAAAAATAATAAAAAATATATCAAATAATATGTAAGAATATGATTTAAATAAAGACGACTGATGATTTGACAAAAATGAAACAATATTCGTTTATATACAAATAATTGTGATAAAATTTAATGATAATTAAAATTAACTAAAATAATTTTAAAAAATCTCAAAATTTTCAAAAATGAAAATAACTATCAACAAATAGTGTTAACATTAAAAAAAATGTGAGAAAATTGTATTATGTGCAACTTAACAAATAAAAGGTTTAAAAATTATTAATTTGAAAAATATCAGGTCAAAATTGAGTATCAACACTGCTGACTTATGGAATGTTGTTCTGGATGGCCCTACCATCCCTATGAAAACAGCTGAGGAAGGAAAGGAACTTGTTCCCAAGGACAGGAAAGAATGGAATGCTGCTGACAAGATAGTCATTCAAAACAATGCTAAAGCTAGAAAGATCTTGATCTGTGGTATTGGACCTGATGAGTATAACAGGATCTCCCCCTATCAAGCTGCAAAGCAGATTTGAGACACAATCCAGACTGCACATGAAGGTACCATTGCTGTGAAGAAAGCCAAAACAGATAACTTGATCAGGCAGTATGAACTCTTTAAGATGAAGGAAGGAGAAACTATCCAGGATATGCATACAAGGTTTACTGCTATTCTTAATGAAATTTACTCACTAGGAGAGGACATCTCGTCAGGTAAGGCTATGAGAAAACTCCTTAGTGTACTACCTGAATCCTGGGAGAGCAAAGTTGAAGCTATCACAGAAGCTAGAGACTTTGATACCTTTGCCATGGATGAACTCATTGAAAATTTGACAACCTATGAATTAAAGAAGAGTCAAGGGAAGGATATTGGAACTAACAAGAAGGACAAGACTATCTCTCTAAAGACCACTAAGATTGGTGACTATGAGGAAGAAAATCTTGCATTAGTGACCAAAAGGTTCCAAAAAATCTTCAGAAGAGGACAAAACTTTTCAAGGAATCCTCCCAAAGCTAAGGAAAGGGATGCTCAATTGTGCCATAAGTATGGTAGCCCAGATCACTTCATCAAATTCTATCCTTTGTGGGCCATAAAGAACAAGAAGGCTGCCTCAGAAAAACTCAGATATCAAAGTCAGGAGTTCACCCTTCCATCTTATAGGAAGATGACCTCTCAAGAGGCTGACTTAGCAGTTCAAAAGGCTCTATCTGCTATGGGAGAACATGGTGATGAGTCTGATGAGTAGGATCTCCACAATCAGTCACTACTAGCCATGGTGGAAGCAAAGGAAAAGGACACTTTGTACCTCCTAGCTATAAGTGACACTGATAGTGATTCAGAAGGAGAAGAGTCAGCTGAAGAAACCCTTGCCCTTATGGCATGCTCGGAGCCTGACATTGACACTATTCAATATGAAACCAAGGTATACTTCTCTGGCCTCAGATCTAACTTTCACACCTGCTCCAAAAAAATCTTGAGACCCTCTCAGCAGTTCTCATAGATGCATACTACTCAGTCTGTGCTGAGAAAGAAAACCTATTGAATGAGTATGCTTCTCTAAGGATGGAGAATGAGAGTCTTGAGGAAAACAATGTATCCTTGAAGAACACCCTCAAAGATTTCTCTGACAAAGTAAAAAATTAGGCCACTGCTCTTCAACAAACCTTGGAAGAAGACATCAAAAATCTCAGGACAAGGCTATCAGAGTTGTCTGAAAGAAACAACTCTCTAACAAGATATTTGAATAAGGCCAAGCTTGAGTTGGAACACAATCAGAAGTGGACAAAATCTTTTACTCTTCTCTCTCATATTCAGAACAGTCAGACCACCTCCAAGCATGGGCTGGAATTTAGACCTGAGGGCTATAAGGCAAACTACTCTATGAATATGGTGTGCACTGCATGTGAGAAAGAAGGACATCTCAAGAGTCAATGCCCAATACATCTGAAAGCTGATCAAAGAAATATGAACTTTTTCAACAAAGCCAAGAGGAAACATCCAACTCAAGCTAAGCAAATATACTTTGTCAACAAAATCAGGTCCAAGGAATTGAGAAGAAAGTTCTCCATAAAAAGGGAGCTTCCCTACTGGGCCAAGAGAGACTGAATTCATCTTTTCACTCATAAAAGGGGACCCAAGCTGATCTGGGTACCCAAGATGAGTCACTAACTATCTTGCAGGAAAGAAAGAGAGGAATGAGAAAGGTTGTATACCTTGACAATGCTTGCTCTAGACAAATGATTGAAAACAAAGTTGATTTCCTCTCTCCTACAAAGTATCAAGGTGGATCTGAAAATGAAGATAGTATTGGTATAAGGAGAGAGTGCAGAGGTACAAGTCTCAGGGGGGACATTATGGTAACAGCAGAAGCATATGTCAAGGAATCTCTGAGAAAGGCTGTGAATAAGAACTCAAAGAGAAAAGAGGTGAAAAGCACTCAAGGATCTGATCCTCAAGGTATGCACATCCTTTACAAAATTATCAAAATTAGATTTCTTAAGATAAATTTTATCTTTGTCATGAGAACCTAATCCTCAGAACGCCCCCACCTACTTAAATAAGACAATATCCTAAAGTGGGAAAATCAAATACTGAGCTTTAATGATTAAATTCCCATGTTCAAAACTGACAATCGTCACCTCAAACCCCTCCCACACTTTAAACACTCAAACCGTCCATCTCCCCCATACTCTCTCTCATAGATTTCCCAAAACCTCTTTCTCCTAAACTCCAAATATTATTGCAATGTCTTCCTCTTCTTCAAAAAATACTGCCTCCCACTTCCATTTTCTTGTGGACTACTCCGACGATGAGGACATCTCCTCACCACAGGGATTAACCACTCATGGGGAACAACGATCAAGATCTCCCTTCCCCACTCTCCTATTTCCACCACCCAGATCACCAACTTCTACTCTTTCATCAAAAACCTCATCCCCACAACCCCAAAAGTCCGATTCTCTGAATTTTTCATGGACCTGTTTGCTCCTTTGTCTACAGTTCCAAAACCCTTCTTCTTTGAAAATAGGAGATAGATAGTGATGGGGATATTGTTGTTGCCCCTAAAACCACAAGGGTGGAGTATGTAGCCATACCATGGTATAAGAAGAGGGGCACTGTAAAACCTCTAAAGAAACCACTATCAAAACCCTCTGCTAATCCTCTACCCTCACCCTCTCTTCCACTAAGAACCCCTTACACCAGGAAAAAGGCTATTGATGATCTAATAGAGGTTGAGAAGAAGAAAGCTAGGGTAGCCTGAGGTAAACGGAAGATTGGTGCTAATGATGAGCCCATAAATGTAGAAGAAGAGGAGGTTAAAGGAGAAAAAGATGTCCCCCCACAGATTGTAAAGAATAATAACTATAAGAAGTTCTTGAACTTGGGACCTCTTGGATATTATGCCACATAACAGCTTCTGAAAGGGAGAATACTTGATAAAGAGTTAATGTCTAACCCTTTTATTCAAAGGCTGCTAGATAGACTTGGGTTCCAGGGGTGGGAGCATTTATTTAAGATTGAAAATCTTGTGCTACATAAGGAGGAAGTGGTGGAATTTTATGCTAATTTAAGGTTGTTGGATGATTGGGTAGTTAGCTCTAGTGTGAAGTGAGTTGAAATTATTTTTTATCCTGAGAAACTGAGAGAGATATTGATAGTGCCCTCTGAAGGGCTAAAAGAGTATGTTTGGAAGTCAGATGAAGATTGTCTTCTGACTAAAAAATTCTCACAAGTTAAGGAGAAGAGGGTGGCCAGAAAGGTGCTTAAGAGTGAAATGGCTCCTGATTACAAACTCTTACTTGAGATTGTGAACAAGGAGATAGTGCCTAGGGGAGGTAGGGGGAATGAGGCTTGCTTTATAGATATGGGGATCATGAATTCCCTAGACCTGGATGAGAGGATCAACTTCCCTGCACTTATGATCAAACATATGGGAAGAGTAACCTCTCCAAAGACTAGTCCTCATGGTTTAGCCTATGGATTCTTGCTGACTGAGGTGTTCAGGAGTTTTGATGTGCCTCTGGGAGAAGGGGTTGCAGCAACCAAGTATGATAGAATCACTCTTTCCACTTTGGAAGAATGTGAGTGTTTGCCTGCACAGCCCCCCAAGAAGAAAAACTCTAGCCCTATGACTCAACCTTTGCTGGACTTAGAGGGTGCCCATCAGAAGATAACTCAGTTGGAGAAGGAGAATGCAGGGTTGAAAGAATGTCTTGCAGCTTCCCAAGCCCAAGTGGACACTCTGAGGACTGAAATGATGTTGCAGAAGACAAAACACTTTGGCAACATTCAGTCCCTCATGAACCTCATTCCAAAGCCTGTCCCCTGATCCTCCTCATACTACCTCACACCAGCCCCCTCCCCTTGATAAATATTACTAATTTTTTGTTCTCATTGACAGACAATTCTTATTTTTTTGTAATTAAATTTGATATGTTTTGTTTTAAGCCAATGGTTGGCTTAATTTGTGCTTATCTTGATATTTATACTCTTATGTTTCCCAATCTCTTGCATCTTTATATGTCACTGTGCTTTTTAATGATGTCAAAAGGGGGAAGAGGTATTGAATATGTATTGAATATGAAGTAAATGAATGGGTGTTGTTGTTGCTAGCTACTGGTTGTTAGCTACAACTTAGAGTTTGATAAATGAGAAAGAAATAGAAAGAAAGAAATCCGTTACTAAGGCATAACCAAAGTGCTCATGATGCTGAGACTGAAAAGAGTTTACTTCCTTGTCTTCCACTGGTGCTATAAGTTTTTTCAAAAATAGGATAGAGTTTGCCATCATCAAAAAAGGGGAAATTGAAGAAACCTTATCAAACAAGTTTTGATAATAAGGCAAAACCTATTTTTGGTAAAAAGATAGTTATGGAAACTAACTATAAAAGAAAATGTCAAAGAAGGAATAAAGAAGGCACGTCCAAGTTCAACAAGGAGAGATCTCAGGCGGCGACCAACTCCTACAAGGAAAGAATTATCTTTTTCATTCAAGAAGAGGAGAGCTTGAGACTTCTATAAAATCATTGGAACTAAGAAGAAATCAACCACCTATTGCAAAAAGCTGAGAAGGAGTATTCTCAAGCAATAGAGATCTCAAGCAAGCTATTCAAAAGAAGACACAAGAGAGAGTTGTTCTTAGTTCAATCCTGCGTGATTGATAGGACATAGAGTGTGAGGCTTGTAACAAGAAGTGAGTTTGGCTTCTTGAGAGAGAGAGAGAGAGAGAGAGAGAGAGAGAGAGAGAGAGAGAGAGAGAGTTTGAGAGAGTTTGAAACAATAAGAGTTTATTATTTGAGTTTAGGTACTAGAGTTAGTTCCTTTGATTATTGAGTTGTAATAATTAGTAGGCTTGTAACAAGAAGTTGTGAGTAAATGTAAGTTCGTGGTTCTTTCTCCTGGAGTTAGGGAGTTTTCCAAGTAAAAGTTTGTGCGTTATTTTACTTACTGCTTTAAGTGAAATTGTGCTAAGGACCTGGTTCCTAAGATAATTAGTGGGCACCAACGTGCCAATACCTAGTAATCAAATAACCATTTTGCCTAAACATAAGATGGTCTCATTTACTCTGCAAGTGAGAGTTGAAGTCCATACAGGTGGCTCCGTGGCTGATAATTGGATTGATTTCTTATTTGGTAAGCAGGTCTCAACTTGGGAAATAAATTGAGAAGATACATATATTAACATAGCGCTGGCTATTTCCTTTAAAAAAAAATTAAGTCTTTGCTCCTTGATTCTGATGGTCTGGTGCACCCGAAAACCACGATGTTGTGCGGATTACAATAGTTCAAGCTTTTTAAGGCAATGTTGTCCCTGTAAAAAAGGATTTTTTAAAGAAATCACATTTCTTTGCTTATTAGGACAAAATTGTTTTAGGATGAACAAACTAATAACGGATAATATCATACTCTTCCTCCTTGTATTTAGATTATAGATAAGTCTTATTCTTTTCTTAGTTTATCTCCCTGCTGTAGAAGTTGTATAGAATCTATATATACTTGGTCTACAATCAATGAAATATATGGTTGAACCACGTGTATCCTAATTAATTTATACAAATATTTTTAAAAACATATAAACATTAAAAAGTGTTTAAGTTATAATTCAAGAATTTAAACTCAAGTTTCCAATATGTCATGTAAATATTCAAAGAAGAATAACTAAATTTCATAAGTTTTATAGATACTATTTTTTATTATATTAATTTTGATTTTGTGAGGTATAAACATGTTTTCTTGCATAAACCACATTCTTGATGCAAGTTATCATATTTTTGAGTTCTCTGTTTCAGTTACCTAGAACCAAGATAGTTATTTGACTTGTGATAGTTGGCTGGAATTTTTTTTTTCCAAAGAAAATATAAAAAAAATCATAAAATTTATATTCAATTTTTGAAATCATACATCTACGCAAATATTTATCTTACATACGACAAGCATTTGTAAGAGGAAATTATCTAACTTCAAAGCACTTCAAGAACTTATTTTCCAATAAAAATGATTAATTAGTAAAAAAGAAATACTTGATTTTATTTGTAGAATTGAGAATCTGATAATTGCTCGATTATTTCCATACATTACAATATACCGTAGATGATAAGATATAAATCAAAATATGGCTAAAGAAAAATTGAGTCAATTATATTATAAAAATAATTCAATTAAAAGGAGAAAGAAAAGCTAATTAATAATGGATTGGTGAAAGATCAAATGAACATATCAATTTAAAGAATGCATTATTTGAAAAAATAAATAAAAAATTAGATGTAAGAAAGCAAATAGTTTGACTCTCTTCCCCAATCACATACAAGGATAGCCCCAGAGGATGAAAATATATAATGGAAAGGAGCAACTTATTATCACAATCACAACAATCATAAAAAGTAACAGAAAAAAGGAAAAAGCTTACCTAAACTTATTATGTAGTACTACAGATGGAATAAAGCATATTAAATGAAACAAACAATATTCCTATATAGTAAAAGAATGAGATAAGGCATAAGTACCCCCTAGACTATAACCGAAGTTGCTATGACACACCTTAACTTTACAGGGGTCCTATTACCCCCCTGAACTTATTTTTTTGTATTTTTTTACTCCTTTTGTGCTGATATGGCTGCCAAGTCAACACAAAAGGAGCACAAAAAGATTCTGCCACTTGGCAGTCACGTCAGCAAAAAGAAGCACAAAAATACAAAACAAATGAGTTTAAGGGGGTAATAGAACCTCTCTCCCCCCCATAAAGTTTAGGTGTGTCATAGCAACTTGAGGTATAGTATAGGAGGTACTTGTGCCTTCTCTCTAAAAGAATTGACAATAATTTTAGAAGGAAGAGAAAGGGATAAGCTATGTTAGATATCATTATACACTTTTGTAATTTGGTACAAAGGAGGTGCATAAAAAGGCTTTATATAGATAAATGATGGTATGGTATTACTATTGGGAAATGAAAGAAATAAACGGATATTTATAGAGTTCAATTGTGCCGTTGCTGGAAGATGAAAGAGTTCCAGCTTATCTATAATAACTTAAGGAGACAATACACCAACTATAGTTACTGCCATTAGTGGTGGAAACTAAAAGGAAGAATAATTAAAATTTAGTGGAATATGTAAGAGTCCTTACATGTATGATTTAGTGTAGTTCAAATCATACATTTAACTTAAGGTTCTTTAAGGGTAAAATGGTCATTTAGATTTTTATGGGCATTATCGTAATTTAACTTTAGACTTAGGGGCTTTTTACTTTTAATATAATGATGATGATTGTACCAGTGCAAGGGGAAATAGATGTAAAAAGCACTATTGGAAAGAAATTGAATGCAATCAATCTTTTTGGGATCTGCTCTCAGTAATGTAATTGTAAGAACTAAACAAAATTTAGTACAAGATTTGCATACCTTTCTTGTTGCAGCAGAATGAAATTCACAAACCAGAAAGAATTTCTCCAAATCCTACTTTGAATCACTAGGAAACAAAGTCAATATCTCACAAACTAAATGTCACCTTTGTTTGTGAATGTTAATGTGGGAAGAAGAATCTTTTTCTTGTTTTCTGATTTCGTCTCTTTTTTCTGAGGAAGAGGAACAATTTTTGAAAAGAGAGGTTGTAAGCGGTTCACCAGTTACATGGTAACCGTTCTCTCTACTTTTTAAAAAAATTGTGTTAACTTAATCTTATCTCCTTATCAGGAAATATGTATTGGGTCGAGTCGGGTCGAATCGGGTTAGTCTAGATGGGCGACCCATGACCCAAGAGAAAACTTACAGTAATCTTAGGGCCTTCCTTAAATTTTTCAATACTAAATCTGATTCCACAATTACAGGCAATTACTGCATTATACATTCTTATTATTTCGCAACTCTTTTTTATTTTCTCATTCTTAGATAGTTGAATTATCATCTTGGAGCTATTTAACTTCCTTGCCTTAATAATTTGTTGCTTAATAAGTCTTGACCACTAGGTTAAAGTCCTAAAATTATGAAGATTTACCAAATTCATCTTTCACCCCACCCACTCCACCCCTCAAATCCCCATCCCCTTTTCTTTTGATAGAGAATCTAAGACTTCTTTCATTGGAGATATAGTGCAAATCGTTGAGAAATTACAGTAATCAAAGTTGATGAGTTGTCATAAGGGGAAACAGAATAGTTCAGAATAGATTGAAGTTAATGACAACTCTATCATGATTCATATATTTTCATATAAGGGACTAGTTGTATTCTATCGATTGCTTATCTGTCTATATATCTTGTGATCCTTCGCCTCACTCAGACATTTTAGATATTGAGAGCAAATCGAACTCTAAGGGTTAGCAGCAGCACATTCAACTTGATTTGAACTGGAATCATGCAGAACCAGATTTTACGGATAGACAAGGGTGATGTTTCCAATGTAGCATCGAGCGTAAGTTATATTTACCACCTATATCCCACCTTTTTATGTTTATCAATAAATTTATGCATACAAGATACTTGATTCAGTGATGCTTAGAGTTTATGTGCCTGATGTTCATCAAAAAAGCTTTGAAGACTCACATGCATGAAACAGTAAATACTCAAATTTTCCTAAATTGCCTATCTGTTAAATATAAATCATAGAGTACTTTAATTTTCTCACCTCTTGAGCCAAATGTTAATTGATTTTTAGCACAACTGCCATTAGTCTAACAATAACTGAGGTCATCTAGGATAAATTGTAGATTTGGTCCCCAATCCCTGGCATCCATGCAGATTTAGTCCTCATTTAATTAATATTTTGACAACCGTGGTCCTTACATTCAAAATGATGTATATTCCAATATTTTCTCTGAGCAGAAATTGTTCATAGACAGCTAGATTCAAAATTTCAAGTAAAATGGAGGGGAAAAGGTCATTAATGCACACATTCTATTCTCGAGCTACTTTAAGTCGAGATAAAACTTCCTTCACACAGTTGTCCCGAGTCCATACTTTCTAGAAACTTAAAGACCATAAACATAGAAGTTTATATTTTCTAACCGAGTGCTCAAAGACCAACGTAGTCATCAACAATCTATCCAGTTATTGATGTTCACACTATATAATAAGTCTTCGTCAGCATGCTTGCCATGGCTATGGTCCAGTCGCTTTTGATACTATGACAAGGCATGAATCTAGTCAGCTCTTTTCCTTCAAGATGGGAGTGATGAAACCAAAATAAAAGATAATGACATCGCAAAAATATTTCTATTTGTGATCTTCTAGTAATAAGATACCCTTTAAGATCCTGCCGCTTCTCAAACCATTACCAGACTTGCACTACTGAAAGATAGAATTGAGAGAAAGAAATACAAGCAGGTGCCACACAACTAGAGGACATTTGAACAAACTGAAGTGAATATGCTTGACACTGTATATATTAACTATAAAGAAACTCCTTAAAATATACAATAACAACAACATACCCCGTGTAATCCCATGAGTAGGGCCTTGGAAGGATAGGGTTAATAGCAAGACACAAAGTAAATGAAGCATCAAACAGTAATACACATTGGAGAATAAGAAACAATGTGGTCATTGAATACTACTACTACTAAGGAGGAGAGGGGATGAGGCTAGCCCCCTGGCTCCCACACAAAGTAAAATAACCTTCGCTACCAACAGAAAAAATAGGCAACCTGTAACATCAAAAACCCTAAATCTAAACATGACAGTCACACAATACAATGACGAAAATAAAAAAAACAATAAACTATAGCAAAGATATAGTTCAAAGTAGGAACCAAAAATGATGTAGTATTTATAAGGGCGCAACAATTAATTCATGAATGCAAAATATCAGATTTAAGAAAATCAGTTAACAATCAAGCAACAATAAGGGGCTGCGCAATCTGTTATGGAAAAATTAAATTTAGATAAGACAAAAAAAAAAGGGGTGGTGAATTGCATCTTGGAGTTGATGGGAGTAAAAAAACTACTATGCGCAGATCTGCCGAAATCCGTCGAGGTCTGATGTATTCCTTGGTCCGCCTGTTGTCGAAATTGGTGGATCATCGGTCATCGGGATGGGGCAGCTAGACTATTGCTGACTGCTGGTGGCAGTGAATGAAAAAATAGAGAGAGAGTGAGAGAAAGGGAGAAAGAAAGAGGGGTAAATCATACTTGGTCGCCGGTGCTGGTGGGTGGTACTTCGGGGGTGGGGGGTGGGGGGCGGAAGTTATTTTACTGTTGACCGCTAGAGAAAGAGATAGTCCATGTTGAATATTGTACGGCTAATCACTTCCGATTTAGATGGTAATTTTCCTCCTTAATATATCATGCAAATAACACCTATAGCAAAATTTAAAGAATATTAGGCCATCAAGAGGGAGCTAATGAAATCTAAAAGGAAAATTACATCATTTATAGGAGAAAGGTTGTTGCAACTAAAAAGATTTATCAGACTTTTAGATTTGAAAGAGCAGTTAGGAGTTCTATCCATATACACCAAAAATATACATGCTGGTACCATTACAAAGTTCAACTATTTTGTATGGTTCCTTAACATGATGATGAAAATATGAGTAGAAAAATAGTTGACGCATCCTAAAATTCTATGCATGTTTTACAGAAAGATATTTCCACTTCTTTTGAATATTATACATACTCTAGTTTCATGACGCTTCCATTCTGGTGCAATACATTCTATACCTTTTTACAGAAAAGCTTAATTATCAATGATCATTGTGCTTTAGTTTCTGTGTACAAATTTATTCATATTTTGTTCCAGTATAAACACTAATTAATTTTGAACTCAAACAGAAAGCCCCCTTTTGGTGAACTGGGCTGGAAAACCAGTGCTCTACGGTGCATGTGGATCGAGATGGTAGACTAGGGGGAAACTAGATGACTACATTCCTAAAAATGCAAATAGAGAAATACAGAGCTATTAGTTACCTTCTGAGATGAAGAAGCGTCTCTTAGCTCGTGATGACCAAAAACTAGAAGTTGGAGTAGAGGTTTCTGGACAGGATGGCTCTTCAGCTTGTCTTGAAGAGGAAATGAATAACATATCAGTCTTAGGTTCAGCAATATCATCCTCACACAACTGCATGCAGATTGAAGAAACAAATGGTAAAATAATTTCACTTATATATAGAAAACACTTAACTTGTCTCAGCAAATATGATGCACGTTGTGAATCAAATTCTTTATTAAGCGTAAGAGTTATAAAAAAGTGGAAAACTAAATATCTTCTTATTCAATTTCTGGCAAATTTCTTTCTTTTATTTTGCATGATAGTAAGCCCAAAACTATTAGTCTCAAACAAAATTATGAGATAGATGAAATTAGGCAACCAAATCATTGTTAGATGCACCATCCCAAAAAATAATCCTGCAGGGCATAGTCTTCGAACTCAAAAGAAAATGAAGAAATATTTCACCCAATATATTGGTTCCAATTACGAACTTCTCTTATTCTATTGATTGAAAATGGATAAATTTGACCCCACCGTCCAAGTGGTTGTTTTATGTTAGTATCAAATACCCAAAAGAATCACTTACACCATGAGCTCTAAGCTCTTGCTAAGCATATATCAAGATTCCAAACACTCGGATTATTTTTACGTAGGAAATTCCTTTCGTTTGCCGATAATGTGGGTTCCAGACCCATACACCCAAGTTTTAAGGAAGAAAGTCTTCCTTTGGTACCATTTTTCAACTTCTGCTGGTTTGCAAAAATGGCAACAAAAATTCTGCAAGACTTCACAAATGTAACTACAGTGATTTTGGTGAATCAGTTATTTTCCCGTAATGTCACTCATGACATAGACAAGGGCAATTCTTGCTATACCGATATCACTTGCTCCTCTTGGCCCATGGTTTTTCCATTATTCAAATGGGTTTCCACGTATAATTCTTGATGTCATTATTTTTCCATTTTATCCTCATTATTTCGTTGTGAGTATTTTGTTGTTATTTCGCATTTTCCCAACAATCTAGTATTATAGCCTTGATTTGTGATATCTATATTTTTGGGTGAACGATAAAAGGCAACATAAGTAGAATGGTTACTTTGAATGTCGTAAAATATGCCATTTGGAAGGGTAAAATGGAACATCTGCTCTACGTCAACAATTTTTATCAACCAGTTTTTGCCACTATAAAGCCTGATAATAAAACCAATAAAGAGTGAAATATGTTGCACAAACATGTTTGCGAGTTTATTAGGAAGTGGGTTGATGGTAGTAGGTTGACGATAATGTGTTGAACCCTATTTCTGCGGAGACACATGCTCGGACCCTATGGGAGCATCTTGAAAGTTTGTATGCTCGGAAGACTGGAAATAACAAAATGGTCTTGATAAAATAGATGTTGAGTTTGAAATATCATGATGGTTTTTTGGTGACAGATCATCTGAATAACTTTTAGGGGATCATGAACCAGTTATTTGTTATGGGCATTAAGTTTAACAAAGATATTCAAGGCTTACTTTTGTTTGGTTCTCTACCGGACTCTTGGGAAACATTTAGAACTTCATTGTAAAATTCTACTCCAAATGGTGTAATCAATATGAATTTTGCTAAGAGCAGCGTTTGTAATGAAGAGATGATATGAAAGTCTCAAGGTTCTTCTTCGTCGGATGTCCTGCTGACTGGCCCTAGGGGGAGAAGCAAAAATTATGGTTTTCAAAGTAGAGAACATTATAAAAGTAAATCAAGAGGCAAACTTAAATATATTGAGTGCTATCATTGTGGGATGAAAGGGCGCACAAAGAAGTTTTATCTAAAGTTTAAGAAGGAGAATAGAGGCAAAAAGGAAAAGAAAGAATATGGCAATGAAAATTGCATAGCCGCCGTCACCATTGAAGATCTTATTACTATTCTTGATGTAAATCTGATAAATATTGCTTGCGATGAGTCAAACTGGGTTATGGACATTGGTGCCGCATCTTATATGATATCAAAGAGGGATTTGCTCTCATCTTATACTCCAGGTGACTTTGGAACTTTGCGTATGGGTAATGAGATTGTATCTAAGGTGGCTGGTGTTGGCACAATTTTTTTGGAAACAAGTGTTGGAGCTAAACTAGTTCTAAACAATGTAAAACACGCACATGATGTTCGTTTGAACTTAATTTTTGTTGGTGTTCTGGATGATGAATTGTATGTTAGTACCAATGGTGGTGGAAAATGGAAACTCATTAAGGGTTCCTTGATTGTGGCTCGTGGTAACAAGCATCGTGGTTTATACTGGACTATGACTTCTACTTGTGCTGGAATAGTGAATGTAGTTGAGAGCGATAACTCTTAAGCGTTATGGCATAAGAGGCTTAACCACATTAGTAAGAAAGGACTTAATGTTCTGGCCAAGAAGAAATTATTATCATATTTCTAAAGTGCTAAATTAGAAAAGTGTGAGCACAGCTTGGCTGGAAAAAAAATAGTGTTTCTTTCAAGGCTCATCCTCCTTCAAGAAAGACAGAGTTGCTTGATTTGGTGCATTCAGATTTATGTGGTCCAATGAAGACAAGTAATTTGGGTGGTTCACTTTACTTTGTTACTTTTATTGATGATTTCTCAAGAAAACTTTGGGTATATGTCTTGAAGACTCAAGACCAAGTATTGGGTGTCTTTAAGCAGTTTCAGGCTTCATGAAAGAAAAGCAGGAAAGAAACTAAAATGTATTTATATTAATAAATGTGGTGAATATTGTAGATCGTTTGATGAATACTGCAAGCAACAAGGTATTAGACACCAAAAGACTCTTTCTAAGACTCCTCAGCTTAATGGTTTGGCAGAGAGGAAGAATATGACCTTGATGGAAAAAGTTAGTTGTTTTCTTTCTGAAGCAAAGCTGTCAAACTTCTTTTAGGCGTGAGGCTTTATAAACCTTTGCACATGTTATTAACCTATCTCTTATTGTTGTTTTGCAAAGTGATGTACCAAATAAAGTTTGATATGGCAAGGATATTTCCTATGAACACATGAGAGTATTTGGTTGCAAAGCTTTTGTAGATGTGCCTAAAGATGAGAGGTCAAAATTAGATGCCAAGACAAGAAAGTGCATCTTTATTGGTTATGGCCTTGATGAGTTTGGTTACAGGCTATATGATCCATTTGAGAAGAAGCTTATGAGAAGTCATGATATCATCTTCGTTAAAAATCAAACAATTGAAGATATTGACAAAGCAAAGAAGCTAGAATCTTTAAATTCTGATGGTGTAGTTAATCTTGATCAAGTTTCTCATACAAGTGTGCTTCATATTGGTGGGATTGATGATCATGGTGACGCCCAGAATCATGTTTCAGATTAACATGCTGATGTTGATGATGACAATGATGCTATTATTAATAATGCTCTTGCTCATGAAGTTGTGGATGAGTCAAATAATCCACTGAGGAGGTCTGCAAGACTGCGTGTTCCTTCTTCTCGTTATTCACCTAATGAGTATGTGTTACTCACTGATGGGGGAAAACCAAAATATTATGAGGAGGCTATGTAAGATGAGCATAAGGATCAATGGATTAAAGCCATGCAAGATGAGATGAAATCTCTAAAAGAGGACCACACTTATGAGTTGTAGAAATTTCCCAAGGGTATGAGAGCTTTGAAGAACAAGTGAGTGTTCAAAGTTAAAGTTGAAGAACACAACTTGAAAGCCCAGGTACAAATCTAGATTGGTCGTTAGGGGATTTGGCCAAAGGAAGGGTATTGACTTTGATGAAATATTTTCACCTGTTGTGAAAATGTCCTCCATTCGTATAGTTCTTGGTTTTGCTGCTAATCTTGATTTAGAGATTGAACAAATGGGTTTGAAGAAGGCTTTTCTTCATGGTGACATAGAAGAAGAGATTTATATGGAACAACCTGAGGGCTTAAAGGTAAAAGGTAAAGAAAATTATGTGTACAACTTAAAAAGAGTCTTTATGGCTTAAAGTAAGCTCCTATAGAGTGGTACTAGAAGTTTGAATTTGTTATGGGGGAGCAAGGCTACAAAAATACCTCTTCATATCATTGTGTGTTTGTACAAAGATTTTCTGATGAGGATTTTATCATCCTCTTGCTATATGTGGATGATATATTGATTTTGGGTAGGAACACTTCCAGGATTGATGAGTTAAAGAAACAATTTTTTAAGACTTTTTCAATGAAAGACTTGGGTCATGCTAAGCAGATTTTGAGCATGCAGATTAATCACTCAAAGATGAAAGGATGATTTACTTGTCAAAGAAGAAGTACATTGTGTATTGCATCGCTTCAACATGAAGAATTCTAAGCTTGTTAGCACACCTCTTGATGGCCATATGAAGTTGAGAAAGAAGTTGTGTCCTACAACAATAGAGGGGATAGAGAGCATGGCCAAAGTTCCATATTCCTCCATCATCGGAAGTTTAATGTATGAAATGGTATGCACAAGACCTGATATTACTCATGATATTGGTGTTGTTAGAAGATTTGTTGACAATCCTAGGAAAGAGTATTAGGAAGCTATGAAATGGATACTCAGGTATCTGAGAGGAAGCTCAGATGAATTTTTGTGTTTTGAAGGATGAAATCCAATCTTGAAGGGCTACACAAATGATGATATGTCATGTGATGTCGATAATAGAAAATCAACTACTAGATACTTGTTTACTTTTTCAAGGGGAGCTATATTATGGCAATCGAAATTGCAGAAGTGTGTTGCACTGTTTACAACTGAAGCAGAGTATATTGCGGCTACTGAAGCTGGCAAGGAGATTATATGGCTCAAGCAATTTCTTCAAGAACATGGATTGCAGCAGATGGAGTATGTTGTCTGTTGTGATAGTCAAAGTGCAATAGACTTGAGCAAGAACTCTATGTACCATTTATGGACAAAACACAGTGACATGAGGTACCATTGGATTCATGAACAAGTGGAGAAAGAATCATTCCAGGTTAAGTAGATTCACACGAGTGAAAATCCCGTGGAGATGCTAACCAATGTGATACCAAAAAAACAAATTTGACCTATGAAGAGAATTTGTCAGCATGAACTCTCTCTAACAATACAGAGATACCTCATTCAGGTGAATGGGATTGGAGGGGGAGATTTGTTGGGTCCTGCCCTATACCCCCATGTTTTAAGGAAGAGAGTCTTCCTTTGGTACCTTTTTTGACTTCTGTAGGTTTGCAAAAATGCCAAGACATGTATTTTGGTAAATCAGTTATTTAATGTATTCATAGGGAACACTTTGAAATGTTGTCTTCCCATGATGTTAATGATTACATCGACAAGGGAAATTCTTTCCCTATAAATAGAGCACATCAGCTCATTTGTTAGATACACCAAACATAGAGAGGAAAAATAATATAGAGAGCAGTGAGGTATTCCACAGACTAAAAAAATTATTTGTGAAGGAAAAATTAAAGTGAGCGACATTTTAATAAGGTAAAAAATCAAAAGAGTGTTCTTTCTTTTGAGTGTCTAGTATTCACTTTGAGCATTGTACTCGTAACTACCAGTTGTAAGATTTCTTGCTATAGTGATATCAGTTGCTCCTCTTCGCCCGTTGTTTTTTCCTTATTCAAAAGAGTTTTCATGTAAACATTTTGGTGTCATTATTTTTTCAGTTTATCCCCATTATTTCATTGTGAATATTTTGTTGTTATTACGCGAATTCACAACATATAATTGTGATTTGCTTGTAAAATTATGCAATATCAAACCACATTCAGGGTTTTACCAAATAAGTCGTAGGGAAGCAATCACTATATCATACTCTATAAACAAAATATTGGGTTTCTCTCTCACTCATAGGCCATTAATTATAGTGTCTCCCCTAAGATTTAACAACTTACTTTCCTCTACACAATGAACTGACATTGACACATTTCAGGTAATTTGGATTTTCAATAAAGATATGAACTGACCAGTCCAATTATACTTTAAAAATAATAAAAGCTTACCCCAAAAAGAATAGAAAAAAAAGATCTATTGTACTAATACCTTATTGTTTTATGTGCATTAACGTTCACCTTTTGTTGGGAGAAGCAGACAAAGATCCTCGCTTGAATCCTTAAAGTGTACCAAGAAGAAAGCGAGACTGAGAGAGTGACAGAAAGGGAGAAAGAATGAGGGGTTGGGGGAAATCGTACCTGGTAGCCGGTGGTGGTGGAAGGTCAGGGCAGCAGCTTGCAGTGGCGAGTGGTAGGTGATCTGTCGACTGGTTAGTGGGGGAAATATTTTACTGTTGATCTAGAAAAAGAGGTAGTCCATGTTGAATATTTATACAATTAATCACTATCATATTAGATGGTAACTTTCCTAAAAATATCATGAAAATAAATGCAGTCTGCCAATAGGTTGACTAGTTTGCATGGTTCCTTAACATATCAAGCAAATTCTTTTCAATCTTTCCACCATAAAGATCAAAGTTCAACTATTTAGTATGGTTCCTTACAATGGTGATGAAAATGTGAGTACAAAAATAGTTGACAGATCCTAAAAGTTTATGCATGTTTCACAAAAAGATATTTCCTCTTGTTTTGCCAAAGAATTTCCCCGCCATACATACTCTAGTTTTGTGATGCTTTCATTCTCGTGCAGTACATTCAATACCTTTTCATAGAAAATCTTAATCGTCAATGATCATTGTGCTTTAGTTTCTGAGATAAGTTTCTGACCTGTAAAAATTTATTCATATTAAGTTTAAACACTAATTAATTGTGAACTCAAAAAGAAACCCCCCTTTGGAGACCTGAGACCTGGGCCAACTGAAAAACCAGTGCTCTGCAATGCATGTGGATCAAGATGGAGGACTAGGGGGATACTAGATGACTATATGCCCAAACATACAAACAGAGAAATACAGAGCTATCAGTTCCCTTCTGAGATGAAGCTGTGTCTCTTAGCTCGTGATGACCAAAAGCTAGAAGTTGGAGTAGAGGTTTCTGGACAGGATGGCTCTTCATCTTGCCTTGAAGAGGAAATGAATAACATATGAAGCTCAGATTCAGCAGGATCGTCCTCAGACAACTGCATCTAGATGGAAGAAACAAATGGTAAAACAATTTCACTTATATATAGAGAACTTAACTTGTCTCAGCAGATATGATGCACGTTCTGAATCAAATCCTTTCTTAAGCATAAGGGTTTTCAAAAAATGGAAACTAGTATCTTTAACAATACAATATAATAACAGCTTAACAGCCCACCCGACCCCTAAAAAAAGGATCTATTGTATTAATACCTTATTGTTTTAATGCACTAACATTCACCTTTTGTTGAGAGAAGCAAACAAAGATCCTCTTTGGAATCCTGACTGTGTCCCAAGAAGAAAGAGATCAGAGATTCGACAACACATTTTGTCACCTGTTGAAAGACTCCAAAGGCAACTTAATAACAATCTAGAAGAACCAGACTTTGAAAATATAGCTGCCGATGATAGAAATGTTACTCTAATTTATACAACGAACAAATACATTCATCCTAATGAGATTTGGGATGTCTGTCACCGCATGCTTACCTACAGATATCAGAATTGACATGTAAAATGCACCCAAAAATCAGAATTGACATATCTAATTCATTAGGAGGAATGCATGTTCCTTGCATAAATTAGAGTAACATTTCCATCATTGGCAGCTATATCTTCAAAGTCTGGTTCCTGTAGATTGTTATAAAGTTGCCTCTGGAGTCTTTCAACAGGTGACAAAATGCGTTATCTAAGCTCTGATCTCTCTCTTCTTGGGACTCAGTCAGGATTCTAGAGAGGATCTTTGTTTGCTTCTCTCAAATAAAATGTGAACTTAGTGTATTAAAACCTTAAGTTATTAATACAATAGATCTTTTTTTAGGGGTGGGGATGGGGTGGGGTGTTAAGTTGTTATTATTTGTATGGTTAAAGATAATAGTTTTCCACTTTTTGACAACCCTTATGCTTAAGAAAGGATTTGATTCAGAATGTGCATCATATATATCTACTGAGACAAGTTAAGTGCTCTATATATATATAAGTGAGATTATTTTTTCCATTTGTTTCTTCCATCTGCATGCAGTTGTCTAAAGATGATCCCGCTGAACCTAAGCTTGATATGTTATTCATTTCCTCTACAAGGCAAGATGAAGAGCCATACTGTCCAGAAACCTCTACTCCAACTTCTAGCTTTTGGTCATCACGAGCTAAAAGACGCAGCTTTATCTCAGAAAGTAACTGCTAGCTCTGTATTTCTCTATTTTCATGTTTGGGAATATAGTCATATAGTATTCCCCTAATCTTCCATCTTGATCCACATGCATTGCAGAGCACTAGTTTTGCAGTTGGACCAGGTCTCCAAAGGGGGGTTTCTGTTTGAGTTCACAATTAATTAGTGTTTAAACTAGGATAAACTATGAATAAATTCTTACAGGTCAGAAACTTATCTCAGAACCTAATGCACAATGATTATTGACGATTAAAATTTTCAGTGAAAAGGTGTAGAATGTACCGCATGAGAACGAAAGCATCACAAAACTAGATTATGTTTAGCAGGGAATTTCTTTGGCAAAACAAGAGGAAATATCTTTCTGTAAAACTTGCATAGACTTTTAGGATCTGTCAACTATTTTTGTACTCACATTTTCATCACCAAGGTAAGGAGACATACTAAATATTGAACTTTGAGCTTGATGATGGAAAGATTGAAAAGGATTTGCTCGATATGTTAAGGAACCATGCAAACTAGTCAACCTCTTGGCAGACTGCATTTATTTTCATGATATTTTGAGGAAAGTTACCATCTAATAATACAGTGATTAACTGTATAATATTCAACAGGGACTACCTCTTTCTCTAGTTCCCAACGGTAAAGTAATTCCCCCACCAACCCTCCAACGGATTACCCAGCACTCTCCACTGCTGCCCTGACCTCCCATCACCACCGGCAATGAGGTACGATTTCCCCCAGCATCTCTTTCTTTCTCCCTTTCTGCCAGTCTCTCACTCTCTCTATTTTTTCCGTTACACTACCTCCACCGGTCAGCAAGAATCCATACCCTATCCCGATGACCATCGACTACCGATTCACGAACTTCGACGATTGGCAAACCAAGGAGTACATCAGAGCTGGATTTTGGCAAATCATTCCAAAGTAGTTTTTTATTACCATCAACTCTAAGGTATGATCCATCGCCCTCTTTTTATATTTTCTTGTCTTATCTAAACCTGATATTTCCTTGACAGATTGTGCAGCCCCTTATTTTTCCTTGATTATTAATTGATTTCCTTAAATATGATATTGCATTTGTGAATTTATTTTTTCGCCCTTGTGAATATTACTATGTTTTTGGGTTCCTTATTTGAACTGGTATCTTTGCTATAGTTTGTTTCTTCTTTTTATTCATTGTATTGCGTCAACATCACTTTTTAGATTTAGGGTTTTTGACATTACGGGTTGCCCATTTTTTGTGTTGTTTATTGTACACTTGATTATTCTATAATTGGCGTTGGTGGCTTTGGGGTTTGATGGTAGTTTAAGGTCATGTCATCAATTGGGGAGCAAGGGCAGGGGTGGTAAGGGTACCAAGGGAACTCTTAGGTTGAGAGTTCAGTCTTGGAACATAGGGACATTGGTGAGTAAGTCGATAAAGTTAGTAAAGATTCTTAAGAAAGGGAAGATCTATATAGCTTGTGTTTAGGATATCAAATGGATTGAAATAAGGCGAAGGATGTAGACGGGTTCAAGTTATGTTACTCAGGAAGCTTGAGGAGTAGAAATAAAGTAGGCATTTTAATAAATACTGAACTCAGGGAGAAATTGCTAGAGGTTAGGAGGGTGAATACTAAGATAATGACCACTAAGCCAGTTTTGGGAGCCGTAGGTGGATTTGGATGAGGAGGTCAAAAATGCGTCTGGTAGGAGTTGGATGAGGTTGTGAGAGGTATCCCCCATTCTGAGAATCTAATTTTATGAGGGGATTTTAATGGTCACATATGGACCACTTTGAGAGGATATGATGACGTACATGGCGATTTCAGCTTAAGACATAGAAATGAAGGAGGAGTTTCACTTTGAAACATCGCGAAAGCTTGTGAGTTGGTCATAGCTAATTCGAGCTTCCAGAAGATGGAAGAGCACTTGGTGACCAACCCTAGTGTTGTGGCTAAGATGGATAGATTATCTGCTCCTTAGGAAATATGATAGAGGTTTATGCAAGGACTGCAAGGTTATCTTGAGCGACAATCTTATAACCTAACATAAGGTCATGATTATGGATTTGGATATCAAGAGGAAGATAAAGAGGACTGCATATGAACAACCAAGGATTAGATTGGGAGGCCTGACTGAAGTAAAATCTTAGGACATTGGAGAGATGTTAGTGGCTATGAGTGCTTGGGGGTGTAGTACGAACACATATAGTATGTGGGCTAGGACAGTTGTCTGCATCAGGGAAGCAACAAGAGGTATTATGTCATGCCCCGAGCCTACACCCTAGATGTAATAGGCACTCGGAACCACGAATGGCCCGAGAAAACCACTTGACCTGGCATAAAACTAGGAAACTTGTACTATGATTAAAAAAATGCAGAAGCTAAAAGCAAGCATGGGCTAACTTTTGTAAATATGAAATAAAATAACATAAACATTTATAAACTAAAATATTGAAATGTTTTAAAATTTGTTACAACTGACTAGACTTGACTATGTCTATGAAGCCTCTACTACATTCTGAATAAAACTACCTTTATGTAACAAAATAAACCGATGACTAAAATACTACTAAGTCCTGGGGAATAATGAGAACTCACTCAAGCTGGTGACATAGCCTACTGAAGAGTCCTCTCATGAACCTTCATATCTTAATGCTGGGGGCTACATCGTCTGATGTTGCGCCAAAAAGAGGCGTCAGTACTTTGAATGCACTAGCGTGTAAATCAATAAAGTGAAACAATACTAATATATGAACTGATAAAGCTGTAAGTCTGAGACTTGAATAATATAACCATAGACAGAGCTGCAAAACTGAAAAGAAGAATGACAAACTTGAATGCTGAAACTTAAAGTAATATAAGTAAAACTTTCTTAAGGCAAAAACTGAACAATCCTATCCTACTGTGGCAATGTAGTAATGGGCATGTGTTGTCTAAAGACATACACATCTAGATGCTAAATAGTCCTCCCAAAACATACTAACGGCTTATAATATAGTCTTAAAATATTTCTGAAAATCATGCTTGACTCAAATATCATATAATGAATATATCTATTTCCGTGAGTCTTAGCTCTAAATCTCTTTTACTTTTCTGAACTTTAAATTTCAAGATGCGATAAACTTCTTCTCTTTTCAAGACATGATATTAGCATAAAAATTTGTTTATAAACTTTTCATGAACATAAACTTGTAACTTTTAAACAATCTTCCAGGAAAAACTTAATCAATTCTTTAAAACATCAAATAAACTTTCAAATTCATAAGAGGAAATTCATAAAATTCTTGGAAAATTTAATAGACATGAACTAGAAATCATTTGATGGAAGAGAATTCAAATTCATAGAATTTCTGATAATAAGCATGAAATATTCAAAGACTAATATCAAAAGATAAGGAATTAAACTTAAGGATCTTGACTTCTCAAAAACCCTAACTTAATTCGTGGATTGAAACTAAATTTGAATTTGGTTGCGAGGAGGACAGGGTTCCCACACTGAAGAATTAATTTTATATACCTTGGAGAAGAAGAACATGAAAGGAGATTTGGGAAAGGACATTTCTTGACTTCTAGCGTTATTTTTCTCTTGGAACCCTTGAGATGGGAGTTAGAGAGGAGGAGAGGAATAAGATGTGAGTTTCTAAGTGTTTTATCTGCCAAAAAGGGTTTTAAAACATTTATAATGAGTACCCAAAAGTCCTAGGATGAAATTGCCCTTAAAAGGATGGAGTGGGAAAAGAAAAATCCAAAATTTCCATCTGGGAAGAGTTCTTGCGCGGTGTGCCACTCAGTGCACTAGCTTGCCAAATTTTCATCATTCTGAAGTTTCAGGTCTGGCGCGGGGCACCAAAAAGTTTACCAACCGGATAGATGCCTGATCAAACACGCATAACCTTTTACTCGAAACTCGAATTGATGAGCGGTTGATGGAATTGGAAACAAGACTCAAAAATCTTTAATTTGGTGGATAATGAGTCAAGTAACTATTTATATTCTAGGAGAAATAATTGTTTGAAGTGGACCCTAGTAAAAACTCATAGGGAAACTTAATCAGTAGAGGACTTTTCAACTTAGCTTTGTGCTAGAGGTTTATTATGACCTTAATTAACTTCCAATATACTTTGTACACTTAAGGATTAACTTTCATGTCTAGGTAAAATATTATTCATCGAGTTCGTGTCTATCTACATACCTAGAATGATATATTCAAGCTTAGCGAAAAAAATTGGGGTATTACTATATCTCCCCCTTGAGATCATTCGTCATCAAATGATGAACTTCCCTTGAGGAAGATGAATGAGCTGAGCAGAACTGATTTCTATCAAATGTTTGGAATCAGATTCATCAATTATGACTGAACTGTACTAACAATGAGGGTTGACAACCAACTGTTAAGAGATGCAAGAGTATAGATTATGAATGTGGATATCTGTTAGAATTATGCTTTTGAACTGTAGTAATTTTATTTTACTGCTTTAGTTTTTTACATAAATCCTAGTTACTAGTTGGTTAGTTAGATTTTTCTATTTATTAGTAACTAGTCTCTAGGAACGTGCGTTGCACGTTTATCACAAAATATTTAATAATTTGAATTGTAAATGATAAAATTTTATATAGTACATATATTATTGGATTTTCTCTGTGCTATGAAATAAAAATATACAAAAAAGTAACAACTCATAAGTTGAGATTAGAAAATCTTGCAAATTCTATGCTACTTTAGTGACATATATAGTTGTCACGACCCGATTTCTCGGTCATGATGGGACCTACAATCCCCCCAGTAGGAGAACCAATCCTCGTAGCCCATGACAGTTAGTAATGGGCTACTATCTAACAAATAAGCGGAAAAACAGTTTAATAAGCAAAAGTAAGGGAACAAGATGAAGAGAATAGATAGAAGGAATATATATATACATATGCGGAAACTAAACCAAACCCCAAGATCTGATATCATAGTATAGAGCCAGAACTATATATATATGGAGTACAAACGATCCAAAACAACGTATACAGATGTCTCCGAATGGTAATAGAGTACATAAAGCAAAATATAAACTAAAGCTATGCTCCGATCGCCAAGAGATCACCCTTAGTCTGAAGTAGTCCCCAACAGATCTCCAAGCACGAATCACAGCAAGCTAACGGCGATGGCCCACGCTAGGATCTGCACCAAAAGATGCAGGGGGTAGGGTGAGCACCAAATGCGAAGCATAAGGTACCCAGTAGGTATTATAGGGCGACTGGTCACATATAAGTTAAAAGCGTAGTAACAGACAGAATAGAAGCAAGTAGTCATAGAAATCAACAAAAGGTACACAAGAACTAGCCCAGAGGGAAGTCAACAGAACCACATGTGAGGCCAGAAAGAAGAATATATACACCATAGGCATAGGTGAAAGTAAGAAACAACGCACCTGGGGTCCTTGCAATAACAGTGTATACATAATAAGTTTACGAAATGGATGGTATATCGGTAATCTCAAGTGTAAGAAGAGGGAAAGAGTAATGATAGGCATGCTCAGAGACAGGAATCAAACTCAACTAACCATATCAATCTCAAATCCAGAAACTAACATCTTAGGAGTAACCAATTTCATACTTAATCGTAACAGGGGACAATTCTGTAAGTAAATAGCAAGAGTCTACCTACAGTCCCTCGGCCGCCCATACAACCGAGGAACATAAACAAGTGAAAACAAACCCTCCGTCATCCCATACTACAGGAGCGTACAATCAAGTAACAACAAACAAGGGTGGAGCTTCAAATAATGAATGATATGATGCATGAAGATCTCAAGTGAAATGGTATCTCTGTATGTACCTCCTCCGGTGCCGATCCGGCCCAGCAGGTAGGTTCCATGGAAGGACACTGCCTGTATACCTCTACTCTGTCGCATACCCTTCCTCCGACACGCGCAGACCGAAGTCCCAGGCCCGGATGGCAAGGTCCATAGAGGTTCCCAACCCCATACTAAAACACAGTATCAAAACATGTCATTCGGAAGCAAGTCCGGGTTCAAGATAGGGACCCAATCTCGAATGTGCATGCCCAGACCCTGTCCAGGACTAAAGTAGTGGGAAAATATTTCAAAAACCCCTCCAAGGGTTCCCGGGCATAACCGGGTCTAAATAGTAGAAAGTCATCTTAGCTGCTCGGTCCGACCGAGGCTAAAATTATCTCAAGTAGCAAGAAAACTCAACTAGCACCCCGGCCCTGCCGAGTCTAGCATTAATCGTAAAACTGGTGATATAAATCATAATTTTACCTTCTTTTACCCAAAACATTCACAAGTTCAATAACACCATTTCCAATTCATTTTCATCAAAAAGGGCCCCCCGGGGCCATGCAAGGTTTAGAAAATAGTGTCAGTAGGCCCGAAGCCAAAAACGTAGTAAAACATGGATAAAACCTCTTTATATGCATGAAAATGGTATGATCAAACACAATAGCTGCCTAGCAGCTCACAATCAACCTATCGACCCTGCAAAAGACCATAGCTACTCAGTAAGCATAACCAGCCTAGAAGGATAATTCTATGCCCTGGACTCGCGGAAATTCCCAATACCCTACCTTCTATGTTCCAGAGTCAACAAGGCCTCACAGGACCACAAGGGTAAATAAAACGTATAGGCAAGTACTACATGCAACGGAGGAACAAAAGTAGGCGGACATGAATAAAGCGATCAAGGTCTGTGGTACCAACCTAATAATCCAACCCAAGGATGCCAGCTAGTACAATTTTATCCAATATATGCTAAGTCTAGGGAGTTTAAACTATAACCTACCTGTCTTTCGATGCCAAGCTACTGGAACGATGATGTCCAAGCCTGAACCGCTCCGAAAAGCTCTGAAATGAATTCAAACACGAATTTAGGCTTGAATAACTTGACGTAGATAACCGATTTTCTTTCGGAGTTCGTCGATATAATTTCTCTACCAAAGCTCCTCTAACGTTCTATATATATAAAAAATGGGAGCAAGAGATAAATATATATATAAGTGTATGCACGCATGCAGCTACTAAACAAAACAAATTGGAGTTTTCTAAAAATTTGATGAAAGTGGTTTGGTCAATACATATGAAACATACCTACAGCAAAACAAAATAAATGTCCTTTAGTACGAAAATTAATTGATTAATTAATGTATGCCACTAATCACTTAGTCATTACCCATTGTATGCAAAAGGTCACACGTGTTCCTTGAGGTGTCATAGTAATATTAGCTCATTTTATCACATTACGTATATATTCGGGTATTGCATAGATTCGTGGTAAAATAAATATAATTTTTTGAGTATATCATAATTAATAGAAAATCATTTCAAATAAAACCTACTATATTATACTAATAATTTTCAACATAACTAAATTTACTATCTCCGCTAAAATATTACAATGTATAAAAACCTTATAAAATAACTACATACACAATTATATTGTAACAAAAGTATTTTTCATAGACCTTTAAAATATTTTAGGAAGGCAATTAAAATATAACTTTTTACCACATTCAACTTTTAAATAAATATTTTAAAATATGCGCGATGTTAATAAAATTCTCAATTTTAGGCTCGCAAGCCTTTGCTACGGGATGAGGGTTAAGGTCATACAAACGGAAATCACTATCGCACGATTTCGATAATCAGCTCTTACGGTACAAGGAAGGCGTAAACGCGAGAATTACCAGAAGGGTCATTACATCATCCACTACTAAAAAGGACTTTCGTCCTCGAAAGTCAAGAAAAAGGAAGTACCTGAAGGCTCAAACAACTGCGGATACTGAGCCCGCATATCTCTCTCGGTCTCCCAGGTAGCCTCCTCGACTGGACGGTGCCTCCACTGAACCTTAAAAACCGGGATCTCTCGAGACCTCAATCTCCTGACATCTCTAGCCAAAATAGTTGCCGGCCCCTCAACAAATGCTAAACCCTCACCCAACTGAACTGAATCCCACCGCAACACATGAGACTCATCTGGGACATACCGACGCAGCATCAAAACATGAAATACATGATGTATAGCTGAAAACATCGGAGGCAAGGCTAACTGATAGGCAACGCTACCAACCCTCTGAAGAATCTCAAACGGCCCAATGTACCTGGGGCTAAGCTTTCCCCACCAGCCAAATCTCATCATGCCCTTCATGGGCGATACACAGAGAAACACCAAGTCACCAACACTAAACTCCAAGGCATGAAGCCTACGATCAGCATAACTCTTCTGCCTGCTCTGAGCTGCCTGAAGTCTGTCCTGAATCGCTCGAACCTGATCTAAGGAATCTCGAAGAAAATTTGTACTCTGTGGCCTAGAATCAAAACCATCAAACTAACCAACGGGTGATCTGCAACGCCTGCCATACGAATCCTCAAAAGGTTCCATGCCAATACTCGAATGGAAACTGTTATTATAAGCAAACTCTGCCAAGGGAACAAACTGATCCCAGGAACCTCCAAAGTCAAGAACACAGGCCTGAAGCATGTCCTCCAAGACCTGAATGGTCCTCTCGAACTGGCCATCTGTCTGAGGGTGGAAAGTGGTACTAAGATGAACCTCTGTACCCAAATCTCGTTGAATAGCCCTCCAGAACTGAGATGTGAACTGAGTGCCGCGGTCTGAAATGATAGAAGTTGGGACCCCGTGCAATCGAACAATCTCACGAATATAGATCTGAGCTACTTCTCTGCCCCGTAAGAAGTCTGAACCGGTATGAAGTGTGCTGACTTAGTCAGCTTATCAACGATCACCCAAATGGAATCAAATCTATGAGAAGTATGAGGTAAACCAACAACGAAGTCCATAGTAATCCCTTCCCACTTCCACTCAGGAATGGGAAGTCGCTGCATCAAACCACCAGGTCTCATGTGCTCGAACTTAACCTTTTGACAGTTCAAGCACCGAGATATGAACTCCGCTATATCCCGTTTCATACCACTCCACCAGTAAAGCTGTCTCAAGTCTCTATACATCTTTGTTGTGCCAGGGTGAATGGAGTATCTAGTACAATGTGCCTCATAAAGTATCAACTGAATCAAATCACTAATCCTCGAAACACAAAGGCGACTATCAAAACTCAGAACCCCATCTGAATCTAGAGTATCCCGACTGGTCTCACCCTGAACAACCTGATCACGAAGGTCACACAACCGCTGATCCTCAAACTGACGGCTCTGAATCTGATCAATCAAAGTACAACGAACCTCAACACTGGCGAGAACTCTGCTAGGATCCGATAAGTCAAGCCTAACCAAACGGTTAGCCAAGGACTGGATATCCAAGGCCAACGATCGCTCTAAAACGGAAAGAGAAGCTAGGCTACCCATACTCACTGCCTTCTGGCTCAAGGCATCTACTACCACGTTTTCCTTGCTCGGATGATACAGAATAGAGAAGTCATAGTCCTTCAGTAACTCCACCCATCTCCTCTGTCTCGAGTTCAGCTCTCGCTGACTCGTGATATACTGAAGACTACAGTGATCAGTGAATATCTCACAGTGAACTCCATATAGGTAATTCCTCCAGATCTTGAGCGCGAAAACTACCGCCGCCAACTCTAAGTCATGAGTGGGGTAGTTGCGCTCATGAACCTTTAGCTGCCTTGACGCATATGCTATTACTCTACCCTGCTGCATCGACACACAACCAAGACCAACCCTAGAAGCATCACAATACACAGAGAAGCTCTAACCCTCAACCGGCAAATTCAAAACTGGAGCTGAAGTCAATAAGGCCTTAAGCCTCTGGAAGCTATCCTAGCACTGGTCCGACCACTGAAATGGGACAACCTTCCTAGTCAGCATAGTCAAGGGTGCTGCTATGGAAGAAAATCCCTGAACGAACTGTCTGTAGTAACCTGCTAACCCAATAAAGCTGCAGACCATCAGTAGTAGTAGTAGGTCTAGGCCAATCACAAACCGTAGAAATCTTTCCGGGGTCAACCTTAATCTCATCCTTAGACACCACGTGCCCTAGGAATGCAACTGACTCAAGCCAAAACTCACACTTTGAGAACTTGGCATAAAGCCGATGATCTCTCAAAGTCTGGAGTATAACCCTCAAGTGCTGCTCATGCTTATCTCTACTATGCGAGTATACCAAGATGTCATCTATAAAAACTATCACAAATGAGTCCAAATATGGGCCAAAAACCCTGTGCATCAAGTTCATAAAGGCTGCGGGAAAATTAGTCAACCCAAAAGACATCACCAGGAACTCATAATGGCCATAACGTGTTATGAATGCTGTCTTAGGGATGTCCTCCGCCCTAATCCTCAACTGATGGTAGCCGGACCTCAAATCAATCTTCGAAAACATGACTGAACCCTGAAACTGGTCAAACAAGTCATCAATTCTTAGCATCGAATACCTATTCTTCATTGTCACCCTATTCAGCTGCCGATAATCAATAAACTTGTGCATCGACCCATCCTTCTTCTTCACGAAGAGAACAGGAGCACCCCAAGGTGACACACTCGGTCTAATAAACCCCTTAGCTAACAGATCCTGGAGCTGCTCCTTAAGCTCCCTCAACTCAGCAGGAGCCATACGGTAAGGAGAAATAGAAATGGGCCTGGTGCCCGGCTCTAGCTCAATAGCGAAATCAATATCTCTCTCAGTTGGAAGGCCTGGCAGGTCGGTAGAAAACACATCAAGGAAGTCTCTAACCACAGGAACAGACTCAGGAGAAGTAGGGTCATCACTAATATCTCGGACATATGCTAGATAAGCTAAACACCCATGAGAAATCAACTTCCTAGCTCGAAGACAAGAGATGATCCCAGATGGTGCATGGCTAACAGAACCGTGCCACACAACCGGGGATACACCGGGCACAGCTATGGTAATGGGCTTGGCATAACAATCCAAAACCACACGGTGAGGGGATAACCAGTCCATGCCTAGTATCACATCAAAATCTAGCATATCAAGGATCATCAAATCACCCTAAGTCTCTGAATCACCAATAGATATCATACAAGATCTCACAATCTGATCCACTACTAAAGAATCTCCTACCCGGGTCAAAACAGAAATAGGAACAGATAATGGCTCACTAGCAAACCCCAAACAATGAACAAAGTAGGCAGATACATATGAACAAGTGGATCCAGGATCAAATAAAGACATAGCAGACTGATGGCACACAGAAATCATACCTGTAATCATAACATCTGAGGACTCTGCCTCTGGTCTCCTAGGGACCGCATAAAACTGACGACTTCCTCTACCTGTTCGACTGCCATCCCTACCACCTACTTTGCCGCGTGGAGAACCACCTCTACCCTGACGACCACCCCTCTAGCCGGAGGCTGAACTGCTCGTAAAGGCTCGGCCAACTGAACTCTACCCTGCTGAGGGCAATCTCTAGCAAAATGACCAATCACACCACAAGTAAAACAAGCCCCTAGCGGCCTACTCGGTCGAGATGAACCAGCAGATACCGTATGGCCACCACGGCCTGATGCCCCAGAAGTTGCACCCCTGGAAGACTGACCGCGCTCGAACTGGGTACTACCAGAAGTCTAAAGCGAAGCCTGACCCGGTCGGCTGGACTGACCCTGGTGTTGCTGTGGCTGATAACCTCGGCTTCACTGGCCAAAACCTCTACCACCATATCCGGAACCACTGTAGCCACCCTGATGTCGAGGCCTCTTACCTCTGGACCCCTGATCATGTCGATGTAAGTCCTCCACAGTACGGGCATAGTCTGCGATAGCCTGAAATGACCGACCACTGGAAATCAATATCTCAGCTGGCTGCCTGGTCTCTGGCCTCAAACCCCATAAAAATCTGTGAATCCTATCTGCCTCGGTAGGAATGGTCATAGCTCCAAACGGTTCTAGCTGATAAAAATGGGTCTCATACTCCGAGACAGTCGTAGACTCCTGCATAAGGTGAGTAAACTGCTCCCTGCGATGCTCACGATCACTCTGAGGTAGTAACTTGGCCATAAAGGCCTCATAAAACTCAGACCAGGTCAAATGAGGTAACGATGGTGGTCTACAAGCAACATGGGCCCTCCACCATAACTTCGTTGGGCCCTCCAACTGATTGGTAGTATAACCAACCCCGTGAGTCTCCAACAAACCCAAATGATGCAAAATCTCCTCACAGATAGTAATAAAGTCATGTGGATCCTGTCCAGAAGTACCAGCAAACCTCGGAGGTGCTAACCTCAAAAACCTACCCAATGCCTTCTGCTCTGACTCTGTCATAGTTGGGCGGGGAGCAAGAGGTTGTGCAACAGATGGGACCGGAATGACCTCCGCACAGGGAGCCACAATAGAAGGCTGCGCTTCTGAACTCTATGCACCCAGGGCTGCCCCCTGAGCGGATGTCTGTGCTACCTCAGAAAGTCGCTCTCCAATCATACCCAAAAGCTATAATAGTAATCCCCGAATATCTGGAGGCTGAGCTGCGGCTGGAGCTGGCACAAAAGTGGGCGCTGGAGCTGGTACTGGAGCTGGTGGTACCTGGGCTACCCCCTGATCCACATGTTGCTCGGGCTCTATCTCAACTCTAGCAGATCTAGCAGGTGCCGCTGCTCGAGGGCGTCCTCGACCCCTAGCTGGAGTGGGAGGCTCATCTCCGCCTGATGCCGATGATCTCGTACGAACCATCTGCGGAAGAATGAAGTTGAGAAAATGAGATTTCCAAAAACTTCAAGGGTCTTACGCATGACGCAGAAGCAATGAAAGAGTCAAGTTTCCTAAAATGTCACTGTAGCCTCTCGAAGATTGAGTACGGACGTCTCCGCCCTGATCCGCAGGACTCTACTAGACATTGGCTCCTATACCGATGACACCGGTGAACCTAGAGCTCTGATACCAAGTGGTCACGACCCGATTTCTCGGTCATGATGGCACCTACAATCCCCCCAGTAGGAGAACCAATCCCCGTAGCGCAGGATAGTTAGTAATGGGCTACTATCTAACAAATAAGCAGAAGAACAGTTTAATAAGCAAAAGAAAGGGAACAAGATGAAGAGAATAGATAGAAAGAATATATATATACATATGCGGAAACTAAACCAAACCCCAAGACCTGATATCATAGTATAGAGCCAGAACTACATATAAGGAGTAGAAACGATCCAAAACAACATATATAGATGTCTCCTAATGGTAATAGAGTACATAAAGCAAAAGATAAACTAAATCTAAGCTCTGATCGCCAAGAGCTAATCCTCAGTCGGAAGTAGTCCCCAATAGATCTCCAAGCACGAATCACAGCGATCTAACGGCGATGGCCCACGCTAGGATCTGCACCAAAAGATGCAGGGGGTAGGGTGAGCACCAAATGCGAAGCATAAGGTACCCAGTAGGTATCATAGGCCGACTGGGCACATATAAGATAAAACCGTAGTAATAGACAGAATAGAAGCAAGTAGTCATAGAAATCAACAAAAGGTACACAGGAACTAGCCCAGAGGGAAGTCAACAGAACCATATGTAAGGCCAGCAAGCAGAATATATACACCATAGGCACAGGTGAAAGTAAGAAACAACGCACCTGGGGTCCTTGCAATAATAGTGTATACATAATAAGTTTACGAAATGGACGGTATACCGGTAACCTCAAGTGTAAGAAGAGGGAAAGAGTAATGATAGGCATGCTCAGAGACAGGAATCAAACTCAACTAACCATATCAATCTCAAATCCAGAAACTAACAGCCTAGCAGTAACCAATTTCATACTTAACTGTAACAGGGGACAATTCTGTAAGTAAATAGCAAGAGTCTACCTACAGTCCCCCGGCCGCCCATACAACCGAGGAACATAAACAAGTGAAAACAAACCCTCCGGCATCCCATATTACCGGAACGTACAATCAACAAACAACAAACAAGGGTGGAGCCTCAAATAATGAATGATATGATGCATGAAGATCTCAAGTGAAATGGTACCTCTGTAGGTGCCTCCTCCGGTGCCGATCCGGCCTAGCAGGTAGGTTCTATGGAAGGACACTGCCCTTATACCTCTACTCTGCCGTATACCCTTCCTCCGGCACACTCAGCCCGAAGCCCCAGGCCCGGATGGCAAGGTCCATGGAGGTCCCTCACCCCATACTAAAACTCAGTATCAAAACATGTCATCTGAAAGCAAGTTTGGGTTCAAGATAGAGACATAGTCTCGAATATGCATGCCCAGACCCTGTCCAGGACTAAAGTAGTGGGAAAATATCTCAAAAATCTCTCCAAGGGTGTCAGGGCATAATCGGGTCTAAACAGTAGAAAGTCATCTCAGGTGCTCGGTCTGACCGAGGCTAAAATTATCTCAAGTAGCAAGAAAACTCAACTAGCACCCTGGCCCTGCCAAGTCTAGCGTTAATCATAAAACTGGTGATATAAATCATAATTTTACCTTCTTTTACCCAAGAACATTCACAAGTTAAATCAAATCATTTCCAATTCATTTTCATCAAAAACGGGGCCCCGGGGCCATGCAAGGTTTAGAAAATAGTGCCAGTAGGCCCGAAGCCAAAATCATAGTAAAACATGGATAAAACCTCTTTATATGCATGGAAATGGTATGATCAAACACAATAGCTGCCCAGTAGCTCACAATCAACCTATCAACCCTGCACAGGCCCATAGCTACTCAGCAAGCATAACCAGCCTAGAAGGATAATTCTATGCCCGGGACTCGCGGACATTCCCAATACCCCACCTTCTATGTTCCAGAGTCAACAAGGCCTCACAGGACCACAAGGGTAAATAAAACGTATCGGCAAGTACTACAAGCAACGGAGGAACAAAAGTAGGCGGACATCAATAAAGCGGTCAAGGTCTGTGGTACCAACCTAATAATCCAACCCAAGGATGCCAGCTAGTACAATTTTATCCGATATATGCTAAGTCTAGGGAGTTTAAACCATTACCTACCTGTCGTCTGATGACAAGCTACTGGAACGATGATGTCCAAGCCTGAACCGCTCCGAGAAGCTCCGAAATGAAATCAAACACGAATTTAGGCTTGAATAACTTGACGTAGATAACCGATTTTCTTTCGGAGTTCGTCGATATAATTTCTCTACCAAAGCTCCTCTAACGTTCTATATATATAAAAAATGGGAGCAAGAGCTAAATATATATATAAGTGTATGCACGCATGCAACTACTAAACAAAACAAATTGGAGTTTTCTTAAAATTTGATGAAAGTGGTTTGGTCAATACAAATGAAACATACCTACAGCAAAACAAAATAAATGTCCTTTACTACTAAAATTAATTGATTAATTAATGTATGCCACTAATCACTTAGTCATTACCCATTGTATGCAAAAGGTCACATGTGTTCCTTGAGGTGTCATAGTAATATTAGCTCATTTTATCTCATTACGTATATATTCGGGTATTGCATAGATTCGTGGTAAAATAAATATAATTTTTTGAGTATATCATAATTAATAGAAAATCATTTCAAATAAAACCTACTATATTATACTAATAATTTTCAACATAACTAAATTTACTATCTCCGCTAAAATATTACAATGTATAAAAACCTTATAAAATAACTACATACACAATTATATTGTAACAAAAGTATTTTTCATAGACCTTTAAAATATTTTAGGAAGGCAATTAAAATATAACTTTTTACCACATTCAACTTTTAAATAAATATTTTAAAATATGCGCGATGTTAATAAAATTCTCAATTTTAGGCTCGCAAGTCTTTGCTACGGGATGAGGGTTAAGGCCATACAAACGCAAATCACTATCGCACGATTTTGATAATCAGCTCTTACGGTACAAGGAAGGCGTAAACGCGAGAATTACCTGAAGGGTCATTACAATAGTACTTTAATTTAAAGATAAATACATACTCGGACATATAAAATTATGCATATAATAAAAGTATTTATCTCATAAAATTAACTATTATCCATGAAAATAAAAAGTAAACTGATACATATATTGAATCGCATCATGATCAACTCGAATGTCGTCAGAAGTCATAGAACCTTGTTTTGACTCAAATACATGGATATTAAAAAAGTTAAAGAATAAAACAAGAGATAATTATATAGTAATTATTGCAAAGCACAAATACAACATCATTTCTGAAAAATATTAGTATAGCAACCAAAATTTATTATGTACCTAATGGTGTGATAGAGAAATGAAGAATGCACATTTGCAAAGTAAAATCTGAAACAGTAAATTTCAAAACGCGTACCTTATTTAATAACAAACACTATAAATAAAATAGAACTTAGCTACGAACTTCGTTACTAAGTTGCTCGTATCTAAATTTTATTTTAATAATTCATTGCTTATTCATTACTAAATTGAATGATCAATTTTATTATTTACCTTTTCATCGATAAGTCATGCTTATTTGTAGTAAAATAACTTAATATACAAAAAAAATTGAGATTTTTCATTTGTTATAATAAATATAACAAATATATATAGATATATATATATATATAATATTATATATTATTACTATATATATGATAGTTCATTTTTTTTTTAAAAATAGTTCATTTAAAATATATTTTAATTTTTTACTATTTCATCGATTTTCATTGAATAGTTCTTCTTCAGGAAAAATAAAAAAATAATGCATAATTTCATGAACAAATAAATACATACACCTTAAACATTTTTTATAGTCTTTTTCAATTTTTATTAGTCTCCTAATCCGATAGTCTTATATCAAGTACTTTGAACACAAAATTTCTATACCAAAAATATACAAGAATTTCTCCAGAGAAAATTAAGAAGAGCTAAGAAAATAATAGACAAACAACGCTTGGAAATATTACAAAGTAAATATCAATTTAAAACATGGCGTTAAATATTAAAATCAACGTTGTTCTAATACGCAAACTTGATTATAAATAAGATTGTGACAATAGATTATCACCCCCCAGAGGCGGAGCCAGGATTTGAGGTTAATGAGTTCGGATAGGCGTGGCAAATGGGCGGATCCAATATGAACGGGTCAAAAATGAATCGGGTGAAAATGGATAAAATATTCACCCATCCATATTTGATATGGATTACAAAATACGTAAACCAATGAATAAATGAATATTTTATCTCCCTTTAGGATGTGTTTGGTATGAAGAAAAATATTTTCGTCTCTTTTTGAAATTTATAATAACCTTCAATTTAAAAAATAAGTATCAATATTCAATATATTTTAAAAAAATAATGAATCTTAGCAAATTTTTCTTTAAAATCTAATTTTGAAGTTGCGTTTGTAAAACAGTGAGAAAAAAATGATAGTCTCCTTTTATTTTAAAGAAGAAGTGTTTTTTGCTTCTTTTTTTTTTCAATTGTTAATTTTATGTTTTGTTTTTTAATAACAATTTTTGAGAAGAAAATTTGCATATATAGCAGCAAAGGAAACAAATGATGGAGGTTATGTTTTCTTACATATAGTGAATTGAATAAAACAAAGTAGCAAGCAGTTAAAAAGGAAAAAGAACTGATGTGAATGGAGTTCGAAGCCACATCTCGGCACAATAAAGACCCTTGGCGTGATACTCCTTACCACTGAGCCATTAATTTGATTTGTAAGGATGTTCACAAGGTTTTATCTTATTCACCTCCAATGCAAATACAAGATCTATGCAAAAGCTACTGGGTTCGTCCGAACCCCCATGTTACGCTGTAGTTCCGCCCCTGATCACCCCTCATGTAAAGTTATATACCTTATCACCGCCAAATAAAAAATGTAAATTCTATCTAAACCATCAACAAAATCTAATATAAACAATTAAATTTTGACATTAAAAAATAATACACAATAATTACTCAAAACAATCACTATGGGGCAACAGTTGAAGTTGCCATCTTCATGTGCTGGGACATGCTCCGAATTAATAGTTGGTGGTATGCGAGTCTTCCTCTGTTCAGCGCCCCTAAAAGATATTGGTAGTTGTGATGTCCCTGGTAGACATACTTAGTGTAAGCAGAATTTCTGTAACCAAATTAGTGTATCATATTTTTATATGGAGTATTGAAATTTAAGTTGACCTTTAAATTGAGACTTTTAATATAACTCAAATAAGGAAATATTTGAGAAGTAACATTTTAATCAATTTAAAATACTAAATATTAGGAATTCTTACCTTTTACAAATAAGTGAAAGTATATAATAATTAAATTATAATTATCTGAGAAAAATAGTAAAAAGACGATTTTGTCTAAAGCAAAGACTTTTAATGAAGGACAAAAAGTTCAATGTTCTAATTTGAATATACGTGATTATAAGCTTTCGAAAAATGATAAACTAAAGAGGAATGAGAAATTTTATACCGTGAATAAACTGGAAAATTGTAAAATAACCTGGGAGCCAACACACAAAATCAGATTTAATTTAGTTCCAGAAAATAACTGACAGAACAGAAAAATTATAACTTGATCTGATAGCAAGAATGACAACTTCTCAATGAACCATAAACTATTTTTATACATATAAAAGAGTACAAACATATATATGTCGATCATCACAAAATAACTATATGGCCACACAATACACAAGCTTTATTACAACAAATACCTTATATTGCACTTTTTAGCAGTACATCATATATAACCAAAAACACAAAACTCCACATTGACACACGCACCCGCACCCAACACCATGTGTATACACAAAAGATACTCTTTTTCTGATCATTCACTTCACCATTTGTTTATATACATTGCTGTTGAGTTGCACTGGTTTAGTGACTGCACTACCAACTCTAAGGTTACAAAGCAAAGCATCACTTCTGGTTTAGATGCCTTGTTAAGATCAAAATAAGAGAAGCTAACAAAGAAATAATTATCAACCGAACAGAAACTATAATAAAACAATACAATAATCAAGATATTAGAATAATTTGATTAAAGCTAACCTTTACATATAAAAATTTCTTAAAGGCCGACCGAACATTCATCTACCACCTGTATTAAGCAGAAAAATAGCAGATAAAAACAGAACAGAAAGCACAACAAAATAATACGATAATCGAGACATCAGAACAATGCAATTGAACCTAACCTTTATACAAAAGTTCCTCAAAGCCCAACCAAATGGACTAGATAGATAAAGTAATTTGAAAATTAACCTAAATAATGATCAAATAAACTTACATGTTCCTTAAAGGCCGATCAAACATTCATCTAGCATCTGTATTAAGCAGAAAAATAGCAGATAAAAACAGAACAGAAAGTACAATAAAACAATATGATAAAAACAATGCGATTAAACCAACCTTTATACAAAAAAATTTCAAAAACCAACCGAAAGGAATAGATAGAAATTGTAATTTGAAAATTAACCAAGATAATGATAAAATAGGCGTACCTGTCGAATTTACCAAAGAACATATTTGTTTGTTGTTTACTCAACCTAAAAGGCAAACAAAGTACTTGTGGAATTTACCCGGAGAACATATTTGTTCGTTATTTACTCGCCTAAAAGAACAATAAAGTGGTCAAAATTATTAAGTTTAAAATCCTTTTATAAACCTAAAAGGTTTAAACCTAAAAGGACATTAAGTGGTCCAATTATATATGTAGTCGAATGTAATCCCTACCGTGTTTTTTTATTTTTTATTATGAATTTATAATTTATACTTTTTGCCATATATTAATAATTTGAGGAAAATAGTAAAAAGACGATTTTGTCTAAAGGAGAGACTTTTAATGAAGGAAAAAAAGTTCAAATCACATTATAAGGTCCTTCACACTTTTAATATAACTAGTTTAGTGTACGTGCGTTGCACGTGTGTATCACAACAATATAAAAAATTGCATACAAAAAGACAATAGAGTATATAATATTGCAATTGAGGCCGGTGAAGCTCTTCACCACTCACGTATTTAAATCATTATCTAATATGATTAGTGTACGCGTGTTGCATTATGTATTACGTTAATCAATAAAAATATATGTGAAACAAACATATCTTTGAAAAATAAAAGTCAACATTAAAATAAATATAAATTTTAATATCTTTACAAAAATAAAATAATACAATAATTGAGATATCAGAACAATACAATTAAATCTAATCTTCACAAAAAAAATTTAAAACCCGAAAAAACAAAACATTCATTTACCACCGGTGTTAAGCAACAACAAAAAAAATCTAGTAACAGAGTAAAACCTACAAAAAAATAATGCAATAATCGAGATATCAAAACAATACAATTACAATTAAACTAACCTTCACGAAAAATCCTCAAAATCAGACTAAATATTCATCTACAACCTGTATTAAGCAACAAAAATAATAATCTAGTAACCGAATAAAAACTACAATAAAATAATACGATAATCGAGATATCAGAACAATACAATTAAACCTAACCTTTATGAAAAATCCTCATAACCCGATCAAGCACATCTACCACCTGTATTAAGCAGAAAAACAACATCTGGTAACAAAATAAAAACTACAACAAAATAATACGATAATTCAGATATCAAAACAATACGGTTAAACCTAATCTCTACACAAAAATTCCTCAAAGTCTGACCAAACATTCATCTATCACCTATATTAAGTAGAGAAAATAACAGTAAGAAGAACAACAACATTATAAGGTCCTTCACACTTTAAATATATATATATATATATATATATATATATATATAATTTTTTCTCCTAGAACAGTTTTTGAAAGAATAGTCGTCATAAACCTAAATAAAATGAGACATTAATAAAAATAATATTAATTGATTAGTTAAAAGAAATTCTAATCCTAAACCTAAACTCCTAAAGTTATGATTAAATCTAAATACTAATAACATAATCGATATATATATATATATATATATAAATTTTTCTCCTAGAACAGTTTTTGAAAGAATAGTCGTCATAAACCTAAATAAAATGAGACATTAATAAAAATAATATTAATTGATTAGTTAAAAGAAATTCTAATCCTAAACCTAAACTCCTAAAGTTATGCTTAAATCTAAATACTAATAACATAATCGTATAAATAACAAAGAGACAATTAATATAAATAATATTAATTAATTTATCAAAAGGAATCCTAAACCTAAACTGATGTTTAAAGCTAAAAAACATAGTCGTATAAATATATATTTAATGAATTCTATAAATTTAGACTTCTTGTTATATATTAATAATAATAATTGGAGAAAAATAATAAAAAGACGATTTTGTCTAAAGGAGAGACTTTTAATGAAGGGTAAAAAGTTCAAATCACATTATAAGGTGCTTCACACTTTTAATATAGTATATATATATATATATATATATATATATATATATATATATATATATATTAGTTAATGTATATTTTGCAGAGATATTCTAGGCTAGTTTATTATTATCTTTTTACTGCTTTTGTTCTTATAAATATATTCAACAAAGCTGAATAAAATAATTCTCTTTGACAACATTGCAGTACTTTTTCTATCAGTATTTTTCTCTGTTATTTCCCTGGTTTCTTTGCTAAAAAATCAACAACTGGTATCTAGAGCCATTTTCTTGAGGGACCTGTGAGTGAGAGATAAATTTTGAAAATAGTTTTTCTCATATGGCTCCCCCCCTGTCTTTGATAGTGAAAATTACCATCTCTGGGCAGTAAGAATGGAGACTTATCTTGAAGTTTTAGATCTTTGAGAGACCGTATAAGAGGATTATGATGTTCTTCCACTACCCAATAATCCCACAGTCACCTAGATTAAAAGCCCAAAGAAAAATAAAATCAAAAAATTAAAGGCAAAAACAACTTTATTTGCTGGTGTGTCTGCAATAATTTTTACGAGAGTTATGACTCTCAAATCAGCAAAATAAATTTGGGATTATCTGAAGGAAGAATACACTGGAGATGAAAGAATACAAGGTGTGAAATGGTTGAATTTAATAAGGAAATTCGAGTTGCAAAAGATGAAGGAATTTGAGACCGTCAAAGAGTACTCAAACTGACTTTTTGGCATTGTTAATAAAGTAAGATTGCTTGGCACTAAATTTAAAGATTCAAGAATTGTTGAAAAAATTCTTGTTACAATGCCAGAGAGATACGAAGTATCCATAACTACTTTGGAAAAGACAAAAGATTTGTCTAAGATTACCTTGGCAGAATTGCTAAGTACATTACAGGCACAAGAGCAAAGGAGGCTTATGAGGTAAGATGACATGGTTGAAGGAGCATTAGCACTCGGTCACAGAACTCAAAGCAACGATAAATTTTTGAAAAATTACCCACCTTGTCAGCATTGTGGCAAAAAAGTTCATCCTCTATTTAAATGTTGGAAGAGGCCAGATACACAATGCAAGATCTGCAACAAACTTGGTCATAAAACTGTGATTTACAAAAGTAAATCTTAAAAGTATGAAGCAGATGCCCAAGTCGCAAATGAGGAAGAAGAAGACCACTTATTTGTGGCAACATATTCTTCAATCAAGAAATCTGATTTTTGGATGATTTACAATGGGTTTACAAATCACATGACATATGATAGAAATCTTTTTAAGGAGTTCTTGTCTATGAAAATAAAAAAATTAGAATTGAAAATGGTGAATATATTCCTGCAAAAGGAAAAGGGTTTGTTGCAATCAAAACAAGTTCATGTACAAAAATAATTTCACATGTCCTTTATGTGTGTGATATTGATAAAAGTTTGTTGAGTGTTGGCAAACTAATGTAAAAAGATTTAAATTATTATTTAAAGACAAATATTGTGGAATTTTCTATTCCACTAAGCAGGAAATTTACAAGTTGAAATGAGAAGTAAAAACTTCTCATTTAATCCAGCAGAAGATGCACACAAGCCTTGCAAGACCAAAGATGAATTGACAAATTTGTTCATGAGGTCAATTCCAGCCAAGTCTAGAATCTGCAATTCCTCAAGCAAGAAGGACTGTTAGAATAATGCTTTTGAACTGCAGTTATTTTATTTTACTGCTTTAGTTTTTTGAATAAATCCTAGTTACTATTTGGTTAGCTAGATTTTCCTATTTATAAGTAATTAGTTAGTTAAGATATATTTTGCAGAGATATTCTAGGCTAGTTATTATTATCTTTTTACTGCTTTGTTCTTATAAATATATTCAACAAAGCTGAATAAAATAATTTCCTTTGACAACATTGTAGTACTTTTTCTATCAGTATTTTTCTCTCTTATTTCCGTAGTTTCTTTGCTAAAAAACCAATAATATCGTAGACATAGCATATGATATGAGCTGATGGGCGCAAGAACATGAAGAACTACTTAGGGATATGAGCTTAGTTGTAGGTTCCATTGGTACAAAAGTTACAAGGCACAAAACAAGGGTGCGCTAGACATAGGGATTAAAGTAATCCCGCCTTCGACTACACACCTGGAAACCTTTAAGCTTAGCAACACTAGTCAACTACGCTGCTTCTCATGAATGCTACACTTCAACACTTTTAAATTAATATTCTCATAAGGGTACATAAACCCCAAGAGGCCAATCTAACTGCTTGTTCCTTCCATGTGCAAGCCTAACTCGAAGGTTCCATTTCCATGATCACTTCTCCTTACCACCTCAAACAACTATTCCTCAAGCTCAAGTCAAGGATTTGATGGTCTCATAATTCAATGGTTCATATGCATATCAACACGACATTCATGCCTATTACTAAAACCATTTCGTGAACTTCCACAGAGAGACACTATAAAACCTCTTTCAAACTATTACACATAACAAAAGCCTCATCTTACTCTTTCTCCACACTTATATCTTTAGATTGAAAAGCACTCCACTGTCATCTCCCCCTTAGCTCAAAAGCTACTAATTAAGGCCTGTGAACCAATTCTCAAATCTAATCTATAAGCATGATATCCTGCATAGTCGGGGTTTCACTACACAAGAATGCTTAAACCCTCTTTGAGAACTACACCAGAAGATACTATAGTTCTTGCTAGGACTCCTTTTTGGGACCTCTCTTACTTCTTTTAATACCTCTAAGGCTTTTACTAAAGGATTCACACTCTTTCTATCTTACCAGAAGCATACCCCCAAAACTGTAGCCACTCATATAAAACAAGTAGAACTTATTCTAAGAGTCTCAATACCACTTATACGCAATCCCTTACTATAACTCTTAAAGACTCGATCTAAAAAACTAGCATTCTCCACACTTAGCCACTCAAGGGTACTAATTAATGATACATAGCACTTTCAAACTTAGAATCTCATTCAACCACAACTACCTTGGGTTCCCTTATTTATTTATAAATTTAAGGCTCTTCCTTATCCATTGATAATACCCTCAATTAACTATTTCATCTCTAGTCCACATATAAATCGGGCTTACATACTCCTACTTCTCATAATTTATCAACTTAAGCTCTTCCACATGCCACATAAATCCTACTAGATCTACTTCCACAAAGTCTGCATTACTACCCCTAAACAAAAATTCTTTCTACCTTGGTGATCATTCACAATTCAACCTTATAATCCAACACTCAACTCAGATGGCCGTGCAACTTCTCACATACTATAATGACTTACACATACCAGATGACAATCAAGAAACACTAGTCCTCTACAACCTCATGATAAATAGTTGATCTTAATCTTACAGTCTATAAACACAACTCCTTTCACACACACTACTACTTATTCGATCATTTGTCTAAATTAGCTTCATAACTCCATAAACATCAGAGGGGTTATTTCTTTAAAGCCACAAAGTACAACCTAGATTTATCAATTCATAACCGCTCTACATTTCTACACAGAACTTATGTTTGATCTATACTAACACAACGACAAGATTTAAAACACCATAACCTACAAATATTCCTATAAATACTATCATGAAATCTACACCACACTTATTATACCTCGGTCAACACTTGAGAACATAACATCCCATCACTCACCATCTCCCAAGTTACTTTACTACCCAAAAATCTAGATGCATACTTTCTTCCCCTTTAAGGGTGCTGTCTATAAAGAGAAGGGTCTGAATACACATCTTATTCTGGATCAAATGCAAGATTCATAAGAACAAGGGGCAATCTTTTGAATCTATGAATGTAAATGCACTAATGGGCTCCTCTCAAGCCCTTGTACAGCCTCATAACTTTTTGCGGGCTCTATCTGAGAAAATCACCTTGATTGGAGTATGAGATTTACTGTTTCTACCACCTCGAAGATGAAGCGTAGTTGGAGGAATCCGGAGCAACGCACAAATTTGCAAAAATTTCTTTGGGGAAAGCCTTATTGCACAACCTAGAGTAAGAAAGTATGAGAAACTTTTCTTTAGTCTCGCATTTATAGAAGTGGAGCCCTCACAATCATAAATAAGATCCTACTGACACAACTTTAAAGACTCCCTAGGAAACTTAAACTCTATGCTCTGACACCAAGTTTGTCATGCTCTGAGCCTACACCTTGGATATAACAGACACTTGAAATCTTGAGTGGCCTGAGAGAACCACTTAGCCTAGCATAAAACTAGGAAAGCTATACTTTAAAAAAAATGCGGAAGCTAAAAGCATGGGCTAACTTTTTTAAATGATGAAATAAAATAACATAAACTTTTATTAACTGAAATATTAAAATGTTTAAAAACTAGTTACAACAGACTTGACTTGACTATGTCTATGAAGCCTCTACTATATTCCAAGTACAACTACCTTTATGTGACAAAATTAACCGATGACCAAAATGCTATTAAGTCCTTAGGAATAATGAGAACTCACTCAAGCTGATGGCGTAGCCTACTGAAGAGTCTGCTCATGAACCTGTATATCTTAAAGCTGGGGGCTACATCATCCAATGATATAGCACCAAAAAGAGACGTCAGCACTTTGAATGTACTGGCATGTAAAGCAGTAAAGAGAAACAATACTAATATCTAAACTGATAAAGCTGAAAGACTAAGACATGAATAATATAACTATAGAGACAACTGAATAACTGGAAAGAAGAATGACTAACCTGAAGCTGAAACTTAAAGTAATATAATTAAAATTTTCTTAAAACTAAAACAAAAACTGAAAATTGAATAATTGAAGTATGGACAAAACATGAAAACAATGCTTTCATAAAACTCTCCTTAAACTTGCGTCCACGGGCCAATCATATATTATCTCAAAACAAGTAAGTTTTCTTTCTAGAAAGTTTCTCTTAACTGATATAAACCATGTAAGAATCATGGAGTACAACATCTTGTCCATGTTTCTAGAACTCAATGACTTCCCCCCGTTAATAGAGACATTTCTATACCTTGTCGGGGTATAACATGAAACATAATCTGGGGATCCCAAGCTTAGCCCGAAGGCTATAAATAATAGAGGAGTCACCTTATCTGCGAACGATCCTATCCTACGGTGGCAACGTAGTAATGGGCATATGTTGTCTAAACCCATACCTATCTTGGTGCTAAATAGTCCTCCCAAAACATACTTATGGCTCATAATATAGTCTTAAAACATTTATGAAAATTATGCTAGACTCAAATATCATATCATGAACATATCTATTTCCATGAGCCTTGGCTCTAAATCTCTTTAACTTTTCTGAACTTTAACTTTCAAAATACGATAAACTTCTTCTCTTTTCAAGACATGATATTAGCATAAAGATTTATTTATAATTTTTTCATGAACATAAACTTGTAACTTTTAAAAAAACTTTCAGGGAAAGTTTAATCAATCCTTTAAAACATCAAATGAACTTTCAAACTCATAAGAGAAAATTCATAAAGATTCTTGGAAAATTTAATAGACATGAACTAGAAATCAATTCATGGAAGAGAATCCAAATTCATAGAATTTTTGATAATAAGCATGGAATATTCAAAGACTAGTATCAAGGAATAAGGAATTAAACTTAAGGATCTTGACTTCTCAAAACCCCTAACTTGATTCGTGGATTGAAACTAAAATTGAACTTGGTTGTGGGGAGGATGGGGTTCCCACACTGAAGAATTATTTTTACATACCTTGGAGAAGAAGAACTTGAAAGGAGATTTGGTAAAGGACCTGGCTTGACTTCTAGCATTGCTTTTCTCTTGGAACCCTTGAGTTGGGAGTTGGAGAGGAGGAGAGGAAAAATATGTGAGTTTTGTAAGTGTTTTATCTGCCAGAAAGGGTTTTAAAATATTTATAATCAGTACCCAAAAATCCTAGGATGAAATTGCCCTTAAAAGGATGGAGTGGGAAAAGAAAAATCCAAATTTTTTATCTGGGCAGAATTGTTCTGAAGTTTCTGGTCTGGCGCGGGGAGCCAGACAATGCGTCTGCCGGATAGATGTCCGATAAAATGCGTATAACTTTTTACTCAGAACTTGGATTAACGAGCGGTTGGTGGCGTTGGAAAGAAGACTCAAAAACCTTTAATTTGGTTGCAATGGGTCACATAACTCTTGATATTCTAGGAAGAATGATTGTTTGAACTTGACCCTAGTAAAAACTTATACAAAAACTTAATCGGTAGAGGACCTTTCAACTTAGCTTTGTGCTAGAGGTTTCTTATGACCTTAATTCACTTCCAATACACTTCCTACACATAAGGATTGACTTTCATGCCTAGGCAATATATTATTCATCGAGGTTGGGTCTATCTAAATACCTAGAATGATTTAAACTTAGCGTCAAAGTTTGGGGTGTTACATATTAGGGATCACGAGGGGTTAGCCCAGAAGACATAAGGGGGATTAGTGATAGAATGTAGAGGTCCAAGGATAAGTGGAAGCCAAGAAGGTTACTTAAACATTGATAGTCGAAGCTTAAACCAGGATGAATAGGGAGAGGTATAAGACAACAAATAAGAAAATGAAGATAATATCGTGCTGGCTAAAACAATAACTTTTGAGCAAGTGTATGACCAAGTTAAGTGCATCACAAAAGAGTATGATGAAGTGTTGGTAGAAGAGGTATACATTAGACAGAGATGTCAGACGTATTTCTGTAAGCTTTTGAATAAAGAAGTGGACATGGATATCGTGTTGAGGGAGCTAGAGCATTTTGAGAGTTATAGAGAGCTTGGGGTATTTTAGGTGAATAAAGGTTGAGAGGTTAAGGGGGCTATTCATAAGATGAGAAGGAGAAGTGTGATCTGGCTAGATGGGATTTCGGTGGATATTTGGAAGAATACTAGAGAGGCAGGTATGGAGTGACTGACTAAAATATTTAATGTCATTTTCAGAAGGACTAAGATGATAGATGAATAGAGATGGAGTATAATGGTGTCATTGTACAAGAATAAGGGTGACATTCATAATTGCAACAACTAAAAGTATATCAAGATACTAAGTCATACTGGGAGAGGGTGGTCGAGAAGAGGATAAGCAAGGGTGTGTAAACCAATTTGGATTCATGCTGAGGTGATCTACTATAGAAGCCATTCATATTGTAAGGAGATTATTGGAGAAGTATAGAGACAAGAAAAATGACTTACACATGGCGTTCATTGACCTTGAAATGGTGTATGATAAAGTCCTTAGAGAGGTCCTCTAGAGATGTCTGGAGTCTACAGGTGTACCTATGGCTTATATTTATGCAATTAAGGACATTTACGGTGAATCCAAGACCCAAATTAGGATACAAAGAGGAGACTCAAAACATTTCCTGGTCATGATGGAATTGAACAAGGGATGAACCCTTACCTTATTTTTTTGCCTTAATGATGGATGAATTGACATGACATATTAAGGAGAGGTGTTGTGGTGTCTGCTATTCGCAGATGACATAGTATTGATTAATGAGAAGCTTGGTAAAGTTAATGATATAGACTAGAAGTTTTGAGACAGACCATAGAGTCTAAAGTTTTTAGGTTAAGCAAGACTAAAACAGAGTATTTGGAGTGCAAGTTTAGTAATATAACACATGAGGCAGAGGTGGAAGTGAAGATTGATGCACAAATTATATATCAAAGAGAGGAAGCTTCAAGTAACTTGGGTCCATAATTCAAGAAGATGAGAATATTGATGATGATGTCGAGCACAGTGGGTGAAATAAAGGCTCGCATCTGAAGTACTGTGTGATAAGAATATGTGTCAAGGCTTAAGGTAAGTTCTATAGAGTGATGGGTCAGATCTACATTGTTGTACAAGGTAGAGTGTTGTCCAGTCAAGAACGCCCATGTTTAGAAAATGAATGTAGCAAAGATAAGGAAGCTCAGATAGATAAGTGGGCATACTAGGAGAGATAGAATTAGGAATAAAGTTATATGGGGCAAGGTAGGAGTGACCTTTGTGGAAAACCAGATGAGGGAAGCGAGGTTGAAATGGTTCTAACATATGACGAGTAGGTGCATGGATGCGCCTGTAAGGAGGAGTGAGCGGTTGGTTATAGCAGGAGTTAGGATAAGTAGAGGTAGGCCCAAGAATAAAGGGAAAGGTTATTAGAAAGGATATGACACTATTTCAGCTTACTGAGGACATGACCCTATTTTGGAAGGTATGGAGGTCAAGGACTAGGATAGAAGGTTAGCAGGTAGATGAATGTTGTGGTACTCTTATGTGGAAGGTAGGGGCTATTCTCATCCCCTCTCCTCCTCATTATTAGTATTTAGTAATTGCATAGTTTTTTATTCTCCCATGTGTATTATTGTCTGATGCTTCATTTACTTTGCATCTTGCTATTTTGTTGTAATATTTTCTTGCAACCTTGTTTCAAATACTCCTATTTTGAGTCGAGGATCTATCTGAAATAACCTCTCTATACCACAAAAGTAGGAGTAAGGTCTGCGTACATTCTACCCTCCCCAGACCCCACTTGGGATTGCATTAGTTATGTTTTTGTTGTATATGTTAAGGATTTTCTTGATAGTTATAGATATAGTATCAAGCATATTCACTTCAGTTTATTCATATGATCCCTAGTTGTGTGGCACACGCTTGCATTTCTCACTCAAATCTAACTTTCAGTACTACAAATCTGGTAATAATTTGAGAACCCTCTGGATCTTAAAGGGTATCTTATTACTAGAAGACCAGAAAGAGAAATATGTTAACAATGTCAACATATTTTATCTTGGTTTCATCACTCCCATCTGGAAGGAAAAAAGTTGACCAGATTCATGTCGGGTCATAGTATCAAAAGTGATGGGACCATAGCCATGAAAAGTATGTAGTTGAAGACTTATTACATGAAACTCCAATACAGTAAACAACACCTATGGAGTGTTAGTGTGGAGAACTTTAAGAAATTTTTGGAATCAACTTGCCATAAATATTGTCTATAAGGTGGGAAATGGAACTAGAATTTTGTTTTGGAAAGAACTATAGTTAGTCCAGGAGATGATGACTCCCTTTCCTGATATTTTCATCCTAGGTACCAATGCAGATGCCAAAGTAAATGAGGTATGGTTCCCCCAAGGGTGGAACTTGATTTTTAGAAGGCTACTAAATGACTGGGAGATTTGAAGGGTTGTTGAGCTACATCAAGTTTTAATGGTTTCAAGGTACAAATTCAGAAGCAGATGCAATAAAGTGGAAACATGATAGTGATGGAAACCTATCAGTTAGTAGGCTATGTAACAAAAAAGTGAGGATGTTGAATGGGGGAGTGGCTGGTCCTTGGGGAAAAGTCTGGAAAATAGGGTACCAACTGGTGAGAGATGATTGAAGTGGATTGGTTTTTGTATTAAAACTATGAGGTTCTCAATTCTATCCAATGGAGAACCTGTTGGTTTTTTTCCCTCATAAAGAGGACTCAGATAGGGAAATCCTCTTTCCCTTTCCTCTTCCTACTAGACATGGAAGGTTATAATAGCATAATAAGGGTGGCCATTCATAACCATTGGATAAAGGCTTTAAGATAGGTAATCTTTCGGGTGAAGAAATACATATATGTCATCTACTTTATACAGATGATACTGTTATATTCTGTGAAGCCAAGGCAGAACAAGTTGCTCTTATTAGGACGACTGTGGTAATTTTTTAGGCTGTTTCTGGTCTGTGTTCTAATTGGGGAAAGAGTAGCAAATTTGGATCAAAGAAGTTCCCATTCTTTAGAGACTAACCTATATGTATTGGGATGCAAAATTGAGCAACTTCCCACGGTCTATCTAGGCATACCTTGGGGCAACAAACACCAGGAGTCAGAATCTAGGATGGGATTATAGAATGAATTGAGAAGAAACTAGCTAATTGTAAAGCTCAATATATTTCTCTAGGAGGGAGAGTCACTATGATAAATTAAATCTTGGACTCCGTACCAACCTACGTAATGTCTCTATTCTCTATCCCTTCTAAGGTGGAAGAAAGACTTGACAAGTTAAGGAGAAATTTCTTGTAGCTAGGAAACAAAGAGGGCAAAGATATGTATTTGGTTAAATGCAAAACTGCCCAGTTAGATAGACAGTAGCCAGTCTAGTGGACTTGGCATTAGGAATTTGGGGTTGCAAAACAAGTTTCTTCTAACAAAATGTCTATGGAGTTTCACCACTGAAGAACATACACTTTGGAGGGAGGTAATACTACACAAATATGTGGCCAGAATGGGAACTGGTGTTCTAACATAGTGTCCAATGTGGAGAACAATCAGAAATTTGTGGCCTTATCTGGCTAGGAATATGTACTACAATGTGGAGAATAGTATCAAGATCCTTTTCTGGAAGGAAAATTGGATTGGATATGAGACAATGATGGTCTCATTCCCAAACTTATCCTCTCTGTGTACTAATCTAGATGCAAAAGCAGTTGATGTTTTGTCCCCTCGGGGATGAAATATTATGTTCAAAAGGCTTTTGAATAATTGGGAAGTGCAGAGAATAGTTGAGCTCTTACAAGATCTTAGTGGATGCAAAGAAATATCAACAAGGGCAGATTTAATAAGGTGGAAGTATGCTAGAGATGAAAACTTTGTCTAAACATGTTGTATACCAAGGAAATGAAGGAACAATCTGGTTGCAAACTAGGTCAAATGGAGAGGTTTTCAAATTGCATCCTGTTTTTCCCTCTACAATAAAGTTGCGGAGACTAATAGCAACTTGTTTCTACGTTGTAAAGTTACAACATAGGTGTGGTGATGTGCCGCCATTTTACGACACTTTCGACTCCTTTAAAGTAAGAACAATCATACGTTTTCAAGCAACCGTTGTCGTTTTTGATGGTTTTATGTTATATTTGTAGGAAAGGGAGACAAACATGGAAACGAAAGGAAATACGAGCAAAAAGATATTCTGGATAAGAGTGACGGTTCGAGTGACGGACCGTCAAGCTAGTGACGAGCCATCAAGGAAGCCGTCAACTTAAGGCAACACACTGCCTAGTGGCGACGGCCACCATGACGGGCCATCAAGGTGGTGACGGTCCGTCACCCAAACCGTCAAGTTAAGGAAGAAGCGCGACGCGGAATCCGAACGTTTTTGGGATTTGTTTCCTAGACTCCTATAAATACCCTATGTTAGGTTTATTTTAAGAATACACTTTTAATTCATCAACAATACATTACCCAATAGTTTTAGGAGAGAATTGGAGACCAAGAAACACGTTTTCAAACTTCTTGAATTCGTGTTCTTGATTCGTTCTTGGGATCTTGGTTTTTCTTGTTCTTGGATTATTGAAGATTGTTTTCATCATATTGTAAGGATCTTTTTCTCTTTATTATGAATATGACTTCCTTCTCTTCTACTAATAGCATGAGTAACTAAACTCCCACAACTAGGGTTGTGGGAGCCATGGCAAACGTAGCAAGATAGATTTCGGATAGCGTCGGGTTCAATATATATGTTGTCACGTTGTTAATCATTCATTATTTAACGTTTTCTAGTGGTTGCAAACATTAGAAAATGCCTAGGTTTAAATTTGCTTGAGTAAAGAGATTAAAACCGGGAAAATTGATTAACGACGAGGATTCGAGACTACTAACTCTCGTCTTATGATTAATGCTGTAACTAGATTAATCTACTTGATGTTTAGGATTGAAATCTAAAAGAACACCTTTTCAAGTTCGAGAGAATTGAAAAGTGAATTCGTCTATTTGGTTGAGAAACGTTTAGACGATACCATTAATTCAATCAAATCGTGACACGCATATAATAAAGAACCCGGTTAAGCTTAGAATCGACATCGTTGCCAATGCCATGGTAAACACTTCCCTAGTTCATTCTCCTATTGATTATCACTCATTCGATATTGTTGCTTTTGTTCACGTTTGATTTCAAAACCCCCCCTTAGTTACCGGAAACGATTGACCATTAGTCACCTAATTCACTAAAGGCTTAACTTTCACCATATTCCATGTGGGATCGACCCCAACCTCTGTTGGGTTCTATATTTGACTACGACTGCTTACGCTTCGTTAATTTGAGGTGTAGTTTGGGCGTTATCAAAAAGTGGCGCCGTTGCCGGGGAATACGGTTGTTTATTAAGTCTGGTGTGTTTATTTGACTCTTAGTCATACTTTCCTGCTTTTACGTTTATTTGTTGTTTTTGTTTTTGACAGGGTACAGAGTTGTGCATGCCAAGTACCCAGCGCTCGGGGGAATCAACATTACCTTACGACCCCGAGCTTGCTAGAACGTTAAGGCGGAATATGGCCGCACAACAAGAGGCAGCAAGGCTCGCTGCAGAACTGCAGGCCCAACAAAATTTGAATGCTGGTGGTCTGCAGGACGATGTTATGCTGAATGATGAGGATATCGACTTGGATGGAGTTGGCGCTACGGGCGCCATTATTCTTCCTCCGCTAGCGCCCGGGGCCAAGTTCAACATCACTAGCACGATGATCCAGCTGTTGAACTTGAGAGGAGTGTTCCGTGGTACCGCTGGTGATGATCCAAACCAGCACCTGATGAATTTCGTGGGCATCTGCAAGTCGTTCGAGTTGCCTGGAGTGAGTCAGACGGCAATCAGGCTCAAGTTGTTTCCGTTGTCTCTGTCTGATGAGGCAGCATTGTGGTTGACAGAGCTGACTCCCGACTATATCGCAACTTGGGGAGAGTTGAAAGGAGATTTCCTAGAAAGGTTCTTTCCTCCCTCTAGGATGATACAGTTGAGGGATGAGATTAGCAATTTTAGGCAGCAACCTCACGAAGCATTGCACGAGACCTGGTTGCGATTCAAGAAGAAGCTGACACAATGCCCGAACCATCAGTTGACTGACAACTTCTTGATGCAGACATTCTACAGGGCACTGAATTCGGCTACCAAGCCGACATTGGACAACGCAGCAGGTGGTGCATTCATGGGTCTCACTTTTGTTGAGGCCACAACTACTTTGGACAGGCTCACCAAAACCAACAGGGCCTGGCATACATGGGATACAGAGGTAGCAGCTAGCACGTATGCAGTTGGTATGTCAGCTGAGCAGCGCAGAAAAGAGGAGGAGCGCGACCAAGATATGGCCCAACTGAAAACGCAATTGGACTTACTGGCAAAGCACTTGTTTTCAGGAGGTGTAGAGAAGGTGAAAGCTGTGGGTGCCCAAGGTAGAGCCGCAGGTTGCGAATCTGATGAGGAGGCGAACTATTTGGGGGGTTTCCAGGCCAACGGCCAAGGAAACCAAGGTCGGACCTATCAGAAGGACAACTACTACGAGAAAGCTGGCTACAGAGATCGCGAACAAGGAAACTGGAGGAATAACACCGATAGAGGTGGGTTGTATGTACCACCTGGCAATCGGGACAGAGCTAACACCGAGACAGGGACGGCCAAGCTAGAGAGCATGATGGCTAAGATGCTGCTGAAGATGGAGTCGACTGACTCTGGGGTAAAGGAGATGAGGACTGAATTATCTGCATTAAGTCAGTTGGTGGATTCACATTCCACCTCGATCAAGCAATTGGAGCAGCAAGTGGGGCAGATTTCGGCATCCCTAAATCAAAGAAGGACGGGTACCTTGCCGAGCGACACCGTCCAAAATCCGCGGAACGACGTGAGCTGCATGGCGATCACTACAAGGAGCGGTAAAATATTACCAGAATCACATCCGGTAATTCAGACTCAAGTTGAGGGTGATAGCACCGACGACATGGAGGTTGAGAAGGCTACTCAAAAGCCCGCGGATAAAAGCAAGGAGGCCGAAAAGCCTCCAACTATGATGCCTCGGCACCGCCTCCTTTCCCACAACGCCTGAAGAAGAAAGCGGACGATGCTAAGTTCCTGAATTTCATGACCATGATCAAGCAGGTATCAATAAACATCCCACTGGTTGAAGCGCTTGAACAAATGCCCGGATATGCCAAGTTCATGAAGGACTTGATCACCAAGAAGAGGTCGGTAAGTTTCGAACCAGAAGATAACCTCCACCATTGCAGTGCTATTTCCTCTAGATCGTTAGTCGAAAAGAAGGAAGATCCAGGCGCTTTCACTGTTCCCTGCACTGTTGGGAAGCTCAACTTCAGGAGAGCCTTGTGTGATCTGGGTGCTAGCATCAACTTGATGCCGCTAGCTGTCTATAAACAACTGGGTTTGGGAGCTCCTAAACCAACGTCCATAAGAGTGTTGATGGCTGACGGTTCGGTAAAGCGACCCGTGGGAATATTGTCTGATGTGCTAGTCAAAATTGGGAAGCTCATCTTCCCAGTTGACTTTGTGATCCTGGATTGCGAAGTGAATTTCGAAGTTCCCATAATCTTGGGACGACCACTGTTAGCCATGGCAAGAGTGTTGGTTGACATGGAAAGAAACGAACTGACCTTCCGATTAAACAATGAAGTGGTCAAGTTCGATGTGTCCAAATTGACGAAGCAACCAAGTGACATGAGGGTTGTCGCGGTCATCAATGCGATTGAGGAAGTCCCTGCGGATGTATTTCTTGAGGAGAAGGGTTGTGTTGAAACCCGAGCTGTTATGAGAGTAAAGTTGGGAGCGCAAGAAGAAAAACCTGTAGAGGAAGGCGGTAAAAATAGATCAAGAAAACGAAAACACCGCAAGAGAATCTGCAAAGAAAGAGCGAAGAAGTTGTCACGACTAGCTGTGGAGCCAATGAAAGAAGAAGCTGGAACGCAACATGAGGTTGTCGCGTGCACACACTCCATTAAGTTCTCCTGTTTTGGAGACCCTGGCGGTCTCCAACATTATGTCAGAATCTGATTCCGATGGACTTCACAGGTATTCCTTTCTCTCACAGTTTTAGCTTTCATATGGATGCATTGGGGACAATGCATGAGTCTAAGTTGAGGGTGTGAGGAAACCTGTGAGTCACCACCGAGGGTTTTTGTTGCCGTGTTTCTTTTCCGTCCGGTGTGCTATCTAGTAGAACCGGCATGTTTAGGTTGTTATTTTAAATTTTTTTTAGTGTCTATAGCAAGTCAGCATGGCGTTTTGTTTGACTAAAAGAGGCCCCTTTAAAAATTTTCTGGTTTTGTACTTATGTTGAAACGATTGACGGTCTGGATCCTTGAATGTCATTGTGTGATTATGATTAGAATGAGTATGCTTAAGCCGAGCGGTTGTTTGATAGTTGGTAGCGATATAGTTTCTTGGTGCCAAGTGTGTGTGAGATTATTGTTAAAAATTCTTACTCTGTGCATGCATCTAGAACTTGCCCGGTCTATTTTGTTAAGTTTGAAGTTGGGTGCTTAGGAAAGGATCACAGGCCCTTTTTGTGTGCAGTCCACTTAACCTATAAGACCGTCCAAATGCAAATAATCCCTTTGATCCCTGTTTGAGCCATAATTGACCTTGTTCTTTCAAATAACCTGTCACTGTTCCTGTTTAACTTTGAATCCCTATTTTGGCCCTGGTCCTTCCTTGGACATCGTGCACCTCAACTCAGGCAATCAGCCTAAGTTGAGGGTGGCTACTATAGAGGTAAACCCTGTTTTGGCCCTGGTCCTTCCATGGACATTGTGCACCTCAACCCAGGTAATCAGCCTAAGTTGAGGGTGGCTACTATAGAGGTGAATGATAAGAAAAAGAGGATAGTGAAGATTGGTTGTGAATAGAATGAAAATTCGGGTGTGTGCCTAAGAAAAGAAACAAAAAAAAGATTAAGAAGATCGAAAAAGTAATAAAAAGAATTGTCAAAATAAAGAGGCCACACCTGTAGCTAGAAAGAAGGAAGTATAAAGGTGAATAAGGATGGACAAAGTAAAGTTATGTGGTAATAAGACGTCGGTGGTTCCAAGGAGGGCTTAGTCACTAACCCCTAAATGTATCCTACCTGCACCTGAAGCCTCATTACAAGCCAAAACAAGTCCTGTAGTGATCCTGAGCGGCTTTCTGAAGAACTGAAATAGAATAGTAAGGGCAAGCCTATGGTATCACATGTGCATTGTTTGAAATCATTTGTGAGTGTGAGCGCTTACCTAGTCCCAAATCTTGTGTGTGGGATTTCTTTGTGGTGAGGGCACCAAGATTTCTGTATTGTCTATTGATTGTTAGGATAGCTGCGCGTGTGTATGTAGAATGTTCTATCATATCGAAATGACATGTTTGGATCCTTGCAAGTTAGTGTTTCATACATTTGTGTGCTACGAGGGAGCTTGATTTAAAATTGAATAAGTATTGAATGACCATGAGTTGCTAGAGACATGAGTTTGTGTTCTTAGTTGAGTCATCGTATTGTTTTCTTTTATGTTGCTTGAGGACAAGCGAACGTTTTAAGTTGAGGGTGTTGATGTGCCACCATTTTACGGCACTTTCGACTCCTTTAAACTAAGAACAATCGTACGTTTTCAAGCAACCGTTGTCGTTTTTGATGGTTTTATGTTATATTTGTAGGAAAGGGAGACAAACATGGAAACGGAAGGAAATACGAGCAAAAAGATATTCTGGATTAGAGTGACGGTCCGAGTGACGGACCGTCAAGCTAGTGACGAGCCGTCAAGGCAGCCGTCAACTTAAGGCAACACACTGCCTAGTGGCGACGGCCACCGTGACGGGCCGTCAAGGTGGTGACGGTCCGTCACCCAAACCGTCAAGTTAAGGCAGAAGCGCGACGCGGAATCCGAACATTTTTGGGATTTGTTTCCTAGACTCCTATAAATACCCTATGTTAGGTTTATTTTAAGAATACACTTTTAATTCATCAACAATACATTACCCAATAGTTTTAGGAGAGAATTGGAGACCAAGAAACACATTTTCAAGCTTTTTGAATTCGTGTTCTTGATTCGTTCTTGGGATCTTGGTTTTTCTTGTTCTTGGATTATTGAAGATTGTTTTCATCATATTGTAAGGATCTTTTTCTCTTTATTATGAATATGACTTCCTTCTCTTCTCCTAATAGCATGAGTAACTAAACTCCCACAACTAGGGTTGTGGGAGCCATGGCAAACGTAGCAAGATAGATTCCGGATAGCGTCGGGTTCAATATATATGTTGTCACGTTGTTAATCATTCATTATTTAACGTTTTCTAGTGGTTGCAAACATTAGAACATGCCTAGGTTTAAATTTGCTTGAGTAAAGAGATTAAAACCGGGAAACTTGATTAACGATGAGGATTCGAGACTACTAACTCTCGTCTTATGATTAATGATGTAACTAGATTAATCTACTTGATGTTTAGGATTGAAATCTAAAAGAACACCTTTTCAAGTTCGAGAGAATTGAAAAGTAAATTCGTCTATTTGGTTGAGAAACGTTTAGACGATACCATTAATTCAATCACATCATGACACGCATATAATAAAGAACCCGGTTAAGCTTAGAATCGACATCATTGCCAATGCCATGGTAAACACTTCCCTAGTTCATTCTCCTATTGATTATCACTCATTCGATATTGTTGCTTTTGTTCACGTTTGATTTCAAAACCCCCCCTTAGTTACCGGAAACGATTGACCATTAGTCACCTAATTCACTAAAGGCTTAACTTTCACCATATTCCCTGTGGGATCGACCCCAACCTCTGTTGGGTTCTATATTTGACTACGACCGCTTACGCTTCGTTAATTTGAGGTGTAGTTTGGGCGTTATCATGTGGACACTATTTTTTGGTCTTACACAAACTCAATGGAAAATGCAAGAACACACAATAGATTTTCTTAGTTGTTGGATCAGGAGAAGGGGGAGTAAAAGCCAGAAAAGTGGAACATAATACCACTATATATATGGTGGTCAATATGGAGAGAAAGAAACAAGATTTGTTTTGGTGACATGTCTAAATCTATACTATAAATCAAATAAACTGCATTACAACATTTTACTTCTGGTGTAAAGAAGAAGATTTAGAAAAAGCGGCCCCAATACTATATTTTATAAGCTCATTGTAATCTATTAGATTATTTTTTTTGTTGGGAACCAATTTTTGGAGGTCTCTAGCATGTCCTTAATGCTTCCGTATACAACATTACCATTCTAAAAGATATACATCATCTAGAACTTAAGGATCACGGTTGTCAAAAGATTAAATAAATTGGGACTAAATGTGCATGGATGCCAGGGATTGGGGACCAAATCTATAATTTATCCTAGATAACCTCAGTTCCAGTTAGACTAATGGCAGTTGTGCTCAAAATCAATTAACATTTGGATCGAGAGGTGAGAAAAATAAATTACTCTATGTTTTTCGTTTAACAGGTAGGCAATTTAGGGAAATTTGGGTATTTAGTGTTTCATGCATGTGAGTCTTCAAAGTTTATTTGCTGCACATCAGGAATAAATTCTAAGCACCACTGAATCAAGTATCTTGTAAAGCATGAGATTATTTATGAACATAAAAGGTGGGATATAGGTGGTCAATAGAACTTACGCTCAATGCCACAATGGAAACATGGCCCTTGTCATTTACCCATAAAGTCTAGTTCTAAGTGATTCCAGTTCAACTCAGGTTGAATGTACTAATGTTAACCATAAGAGTTCGAGGTGCTCTCAAAATATAAAATTTCTTAGTGAGGTGACAGATCATAAGATATATAGAAAGATAAGAAATTGGTAGATTATAGTTGGTCATTTATATGGAAATAGATGAATCATGATATAGTTGTCATTAACTTTGATCTATTCTGAACTATTATGTTTTCCCTTATGATAGCTCATCAACTTTGATTATTATAATTTCTCAAGAATTTACATTATAACTCCAATGAGAAAAGTCTTAGATTGTCTATCAAAAGAAAAGGGGGTTGGGGGGGGGGGGGGGTTGAAAGCTGAATTTGGTGAATCTTCATAATTTTAGGCCTTTAGTCTAGTGGTCAACGCTTGTTAAGCAACGAATTATAAGGCAATGGAGTGTTAAATAGTGTCAACTTTCAAGATGATAATTGAAATATCTAAGAGTGAGCAAATAAAAGACATGCCAAATAAGTAAGTGAAAAGAAAATCAGTTTCCAAAAACTTCCCAATAGATTGTTTGAACACACCATAGTGAGTTGCCAATCATGAATGTTATTATTTATTTTCTTGGCACTATAATTGTCCATTTAAGAGGCCTTATGTCAACGTTATTCATGAGGACTTGACTCACAATTTTTCGGTAAGATGATATTGACTCATCTAAACAAGATTTTCCTTGTTCTTAAAATGCAAATAATCTATTATTGTCTTAGCAACTGTTTTATTGTTTAATGGAATCAGTTATGAATGTTTACTTTTTAGGCGAGAGTTTCCCTGCTATTGTGATGCAACAACAACACTTATTTTTTCCATTTTACAAGGATTTCCCATTTATCTGTCGTCATTGACAGAATTTCGTGTATCGAATCATTTGGATTTTTCTTTATGTCATGCTTACTGACTTCCAATTAACAACCACTATTATGCCTCACTTCAATCTAGTTGGGGCGACTCCTTGAATATTCATTATCTTTCTTCATTTAAGCTCATTCCATCATGCTTAGTGATGTAAAATTACTTATTTAGTATTCAAGATTACTAACATATTACACATGCATAATATATAGAATATCACTGGCTATATGTACTCTATTATATAGAAAATTGTGTTTTGACATGGGAAGAGGAGAAAAATGTTGATCTTAGTTGTGTGCATATTCTTCTTGTATCCATTTAGTACATGATGCTGGAGGTTTTTTTTTTATTATGACACTTGCATAATTGGATATAGAATTCGGTTATAAACTTCACTACTGCTAAGAGGAAATGTAACACATGGTGCCTGAGAAACATTGTTTTTATGGTTCTTAATGGGTTAGCAAACCTAACGTTTAATCTAAAAATTATGAATCGTTGTATCAAAGAATCTCAGTGGCTCTTTCTTATCAGTATCTATGAGTTGGTTCTGCTTAGTAAGTTACTGGGAAAAATCCAATCTAAATATGATCATTTTAGGAAGCATATGCTTGGCTCGTCTTAATTTTTAGGTCTATCAACTAGTTAGTCTTCCAGCTCTATGACATCAGGTGTCCTTTTGCGAGAAGATATTTTGGAAACCTTTGAATATACTAGATACGATTGTTGGTCATAAAAAAAAACTAGATACGATTGTGTTTGACAAATTGATACTAGTAATAATGGTATTTCCCTTGCTAGCTTCTTTACTTAAATGTGAAGTAGGCACATTATCTTCAATATATAAGAAATTGGAAGGAGTCCTTTTCCCCGAGTACATGGATGTATAAGTTCTAGCAGTCAATGATGTCTCAATGTGTTGCTTTAAGCTAATGTGGGTTGTTTTTCATTGTTCCCATCTCTTGTGAAAATCAATCTTGATTCAATTAGCTAAATCTAGTGAAAACTTTATTTATTGCACTTCTGGTAAAACTTTTTTAAAAAACCATAGAAAGAGAATTCGGCACAGAAATCCATTTCATAAACTTCAATTTTTTAGGAAAACTTGAATATGGGACAAACCCAAAAATATCTGATAGAAGTTAAGAACATTTGAAAATATTTGAAAACTGACATCTACATAGGTTTATGAAGCCTCTAAGTACATGAGTAAATATCTAGTAGGACAAGTCACCAGCTATACCTTAATACCTGAAGCACATCTAATCATCAATATATCTCATGTTTTTTGAAAGATAGAGGGCTCACTATTAGCTGATACGAATGGACCTAGTTTCATGGAAATCACAAACGTACGTCTCGGGCCCTGCATCATGAAATGATGTAGCATCGAAGATGGTCAATACAATGGAATGTATTGGTATGTAAAACTAGGAAAGAAAGCATAACATAGAATATATTTATGAAACTTAAACCATAAACTGAATGAGGGAACATGAGACATTATGTACATAAATCATCAACTAAAAAGACTCATTAACGTCATTTAACTACTTCTGAACTAGATGGTATCACCAACATCATATATACACAATGACCTATGTGGGTCTAATCAATACCTGACCGGGTGAGTCCCAATCTATATTTGTCGCATGGAATGGAGTATAACATCATATAGGCCTGCATAAATCATCCTCATAGAGGAGACATCTAAGTTTGTCTGAAGTACCGAACGAACAATCTGTCAAGACCCGAGTCTACACCCGGGATATAACACGATGCTCGGAGTCACAAGTGATCCCAATCTAACCCATGGCATAGCATAATACTGAAAAATTCACATACTTTAAAAATGAGATGAAGCTAATTGATAAAAACATAAGCTTTAGAATTCAACTGAGAAATCTCTGAAATAATACTAAGTTTGAAAAGTAAAACTCAATCTGAAATAAGCAGAATATCTGACTCTATATTTGAAAGCCTCTACTACTGACGAGATACTGGGACAAGTTTCCTCCTAACTCTAAATGCATAAAACTGAAAATGCTAAAGATAATGTCATAAAATCCATTCTTGGATGATGAGGACTCACCAGTGGTAACTGCTGAAGTGGCACTGGATCGAACTATCCCTAATGTTGAGACGTAACATCTGAACCTGATATCATAATACAATATAGAGCAAAGAATTATGTGGTTTGTACTTTGAATTTACTGAGCATGTGAAATATGCAAACTATAAGATAACAAAACATGTTGAAAACACTGACAAACGGTACTGAAATACAAACTTAGTGCAAAACTGAACTATAGTACAATGACCTAATAAATAACCTGAGTATGATAAATATGAGAGATAATCTAAAGTAAAAAGAATAGTAAAAATGCAACAGAACTGAACTAAGGGTCATGTACAATCTACTAAGTCTCAATCTGTGGAAGAGCCTGTTAAACGATATAAACCACGTGAGCTAAATGTGGAGTCCAATGTATATGCCCAATCGAGAGGACCCAATATACCTTGTCAGGATATAAAGGCATAACTGTCGTGATCACCAAAACATAGCTCAACTATGGGGCTAAATAGACCTACGATGGCACATAGTTTTGAGACTTTGTATAAAAACTCGGACCCTAGTCCAACTCGATGCTAAGTACTACTCTCAACTTAAATTTCTGATAGCTCGTTCAAAATTGATGTTCTAAAAACTGGGTCAGAACCTAACTGAACTGAACTAATTCTGAAAGACTAAATGCTGAAATATGACAGAGTTCTACTTAATCAGAAAGCTAACAATATGAGCTAAATTCTGAAGGAAATACTAGATCATGAGAGATTTCTAAAAGTTCAGGCTAAATTCCTTCTTCCAAAAATCTAGGGTGAGACACTTATTTACAAGATTTTATACAAAAACCATTCTAATGAGGATAATAAGCACATATAAGTATCAAGACATCAAATTCATAGGAAATCACATGCTTAGGTGTGAACCCTAAAATTATGAATTGTAAGAATCACAACTAAAGCTAAAAATTTAGGCATGAGAGTGAAAGAGAATTCTAATTGAAATCCCACATATCTATTTGTCAAAAACCTTGAACAATCTTGAGGTGTGGAAGCTTTGGAGAAAAATCCCTAGGCTTGAGGTTGAGAGAAGATCACTTCTTTTTCTTTCTTCCTGATGTTAGTTGAGAGAATGAGGGCAGGGGGATCGACTTAGTCTAATAAAACCCATCCAATAGGCTTAAAATAGATCGGTATAGGATTTAAATGAGTGGGAAAAGTCTAAAATACCCTCGAGAAATTAAACTAAAAACTAAAGAAAAATTTGAAACTGGGGACCCATGATGGCGACCATGATCCATGGTCTAGTCCACGACTCGTGGACCTAGCCCATTGTTCTCAAAGATTTTGTCAAGCTGCAGGCCTGATTTCCATGAGGACAAACCATATCCCATGGACTGTTCCATGGTCTGTGGGTCTCTCTCGTTGATCTCAAGCCAAATGCTAGGCCTCAGGTTGTTTTCCATGGATGGATTCCACGGTTCATGGTTTGTTCCATGGTCCATGGAACCCGCTTGTGTCACTGTGTCATTTTAACAGACAGACACTCATTGGTAAAATGCCAATATTGTTTTACTTTAAACTTTGTCTAATCAATAGGTTGCATTGGAAAGAAGACTCAATGATTGATCTTTAATTTGGTGGATACTAAGCCACCTAACACTTCATATTATAGGAGGAATTATCATTTGAAGTAGACCCTGGTTGAGTTTTAACTTAGAAAATTTTAGGGTGTTACAATATCTCCACATTGGGACCATTCATCCTTGAACGAAGACTAACTAAGCTGAGATTAGAGGGAAAGAGTTGCAATCCCAGAAAATGAGTTCTAAGAGATAAAGTACTGACACAAATATTGATTTCTAACTGAAATGTAATTTAATTGGATTCGTGAGACATGAATGCATATTAGGAGCATGAGAATAGTTAATGGGAAATAGTTAGGAGGAAACTGTTACCTCAAGATGCAACTGAACTTGAAGGAAAGAGGTGAGGGTACTTAGTCATCATATTTGCTTCTTTTTCCCAAGTAGCTCTCTCGACTAGCTGGTTCCTCTAAAGGACTTTCACTTATGCGACTTCCTTATTCCTCAACTTACAAACCTGATGGTCAAGGATCTCCACTGGGACCTCTTCGTAAGAGAGACTGTCCTTCACACCTACACTCTCTAATGGCACAACTGAGGATGGATCACCAATGCAATTCTTCAACAGAGACACATGAAAGACTGGGTGCACTGATGCTAACTTTGTGGGCAACTCTAACTCATAAGACACATGGACAACTCTCCTCAAATCCTGTAGGAACCTACACACCGGGTACTAATCTTTCCCTTTTTACCAAATCTCATTACTCCCCTCACATATGCATAAGATTTATGACGACTCTGAGCAGTGTTCAATCTCTTTCTAATGAGGTGAACTTTTTCCATAGTTTCATGGATTGAGTCTGGACCTAGCAATGCATCTTGACCTACCTCAAACCATCCAATAGGTTATCTATACCTCCACCCATAAAGAGCCTTATATGGAGCCATCTGAATGCTCGGATGAAAGTTGTTACTGTAGGCAAATTCTATAAGAGGTAAGTGATCATCCCAATTACCTTTGAAATCGATCACACAAACTCTCAACATGTCCTTTAGAGTCTTGATGGTACTATCTGCCTAACCATCTATCAGCAGATGAAATGTTGTGCTGAGATTCACTTGAGTACCAAGACCTTTCTGAAAAGACTTTTAAAACTGGGATGTAAACTGAGTGCCCCTATCTGAGATGATAGACAAGGGAACTCCATGCAATCTGACTAACCCATGGATATAGAGTCTGGCATAATCCTCTACTGAATCAGTAGTCTTGATAGGAAAAAAGTTGGCTGATTTGTCATCCTATCTACCACTATCCAAATAGAATTATGTTGTCGGTGAGTACGCGTACGCCTATAATGAAGTCCATATTGATCACTTTCCACTGCAAAGTAGGAATATCATTATCCTGAGTTATACCTCCTAGTGTCTGATGTTCTACTTACACCTGCTGGCATTTTGGATGCTTAGCCACCAAATCTCCAATGTCCCTCTTTATGTCATTCCATCAATTGACTTCCCGTAGATCATGGTATATCTTGGTAGCACCTGGATGGATAGAATATCTATAGCTATGAGCCACTGTCAAAATTCACTGCCCTAAATCATCAACACATGGAACACATAATGGACCATGATAACGAAGCACACTATCTCCCCTTTGGGAGAAAACCTCTATCTGTGCTGGTGGACAACATCCTTATGCTTGTGCAAAATAGGATTGATGTCCTGTTTATCATTCACCTCAACAACCAATGAAGATTCTGACCCATTTTGAATAATGAAACTATAATACCCCAGAACTTCCAAGGCTGGACCCAACTCAGAAAAATAAGAAAATACAATTTTCTAAGTCCCAGCCGGAACCACAGATGGTTTTTATGGACCATGGAACAATCCACGAACTGTGGAATGCATTCGTGGAACTCAGAAAAAGACCATCCAAGTTGGGTCAAGACCACGAGTCAGAACCACAGACCGTGGAATGATCCATGAGTCATGGATTCCACTCGTAGAACTCAGACCTTAGACTCAACTGTCCCTCAGGAACCATGATAGGGTTCCACGAACCTTGGATAGTTCCACGGGTCATGAACCCAACTCATGGAACTCAGACCTGAGACCCAACTATCCCTCAGGAACCACGATAGGGTTCCATAAACCACGGATGGTTCCACGGGTCATGAACCCAATTCATGGAACTCAGACCCACAGCATGACAAAAGGGCCCAGGAACCACGACATGGTTCTACGGGTCATGAAAGCATCCACGGACCGTGGAACCTATCCGTGGAACCTGAGTCGTGAATTTCAGTAGTTTTATTTTAAAATTTCTAGGGGCATTCCAGACTTTTCCTATCTCTTTTAAAGCCTAAGCTACGTTATTTGGCTTAGTCTAAGCCTAGTAAATTAGTCAAAAACTACCTTAATCATCTATTCTCCTAAAATCCTCAGATACTTAGAAAGAAAAGGAGAAAAGAGGCGACAGTTTCTCTCAAGAACAAGCAGAAGGTTCCTTCAAGCTCAGCCCTAAAATCGAAGGAGTTCTCCATATATTTTTCTCCAGGTATGTGAAACTTCATCAGTGGGTTCCTTTCACCCATTGAGTCCCTAGATTTAGTTCAGTTCTTCAGTTTTCCATGAATTATTCAGACCTAGGGTTCCTAAATCTTAGGGATTCATTGCAATTTAGATGTTATTGCTTATGTGATATAAATTACATGTTTCTTGGAGAATTTGCATGGTCACATGTATAGAATTTGGTAACCCTAGCTTGTGTAAAATTCAGTATTCATAATTTATATTTTCTAGACAGATAATTCAGACAGTCATACTTCAGAATTAGAATGCCATCAGTCCTAGGATATGTATGTTGCATTCTTAGAATACAACAATAACATACCCAGTGTATTCCCATAACGTGGGGTCTGGGGAGGGTAGAGTGTACGCAGTCCGTACCACTACCTCAGAGGTGAGGTAGAGAGGCTGTTTCCGATAGACCCCCGGCTCAAGACAAGAACAGTCTAAGAATAGGCTAAAAAGGACGTAACAAAGATACATGATACAAAAACATGATAAAACTACAAGAGACGATAGGAAGTAATATGTAGTAACAAACAACAGATAGAAGCAGAACACTGCCACAAAATACTACTACGAGGAATCCAAGAACAAAAAACTATAAGCGAGCACTATGATTACTAGTCGGGACAACAAGGAAAAACACTCCTACCTACTAGCCTACACACACTTCTACCTACTACTCTTCTACCCTAATCCGCGTCCTCCACACCTTCCTATCTAGGGTCATGTCCTCGGTAAGCTGCAACTGCGCCATGTCCTGTCGAATCACCTCTCCCCAATACTTTTTCGGTCTACCTCGTCCTCTCCAGTATCCATCCATAGCCAACCTCTCACACCTCCGCACTGGAGCATCCGTGCCTCTCCTCCTCACATGTCTGAACCATCTCAACCTCGCTTCCTGCATCTTATCTTCCACCGATGCCATACCCACCTTATCTCGGATATCCTCATTCCTAATCCTATCTCTCCTAGTAAACCCGCACATCTATCGTATGTTGCATTCTTAGAAAGATTATCAATATTTGAGCTATCCAACATTTCAGTTGCATTTCATCGCTTATGTATTTAGTTGGGAGTAGACTTAGCACCGAGTGGATGAAGGGATGAAGACTCACCCACCAGTTTAGGCTGAGACCTTTGGTAGTAGTCCCTGAGTCCTAGAACTATGGCACCACCGCAGGTTCTAAAGGGGTCACCCGTTAGATTAGGCTTGACACCCTTGTCCCTCGCGAATATCAGTTTAGTGGATCCACGTCAGAATTGTTTGTACATTTGTCAAGGTATGAACACCCTTCTATCCAGGGTTATAGGTTGACCCCATAGTTAGCTCAGCTTGGGGTATGTCGGTTAATAATACCTTCGACAGTTAGACTTATATTGCATTGACTATGTACTCAGTATCCATTTCAATTATTCAGTTTAGCATTTATATGTTCATGTTAGTACTTGGTCACTGCCTCCAGCTTACCTTTCAGTTTATGCTTCAATATTTATTTCCATGTTTAGTCTTTATGTTGTTCAGTTTAGCACATATCCCGCATGCTCAGTTCATTCAAAGTACTGACGCATACTTTTATGCTACATCGTAGTATGATATAGGTTTAAGCGCTCAACATCCAGACCGTGCTTAGCTTGATTTCTAGTCCTCACTAAGCAGCTTCAGCGGTGACTCCTCATAGCTCGAGTGCGCTAGATATGCTTTTATCCTTTAGTCTTTACATCTCAGTTTCAGATTATTAGAGTCAGCTGGGGGGATATGTCCCTGCAACTCATATCAGTTAGAGGCTTTCAGACATAGACTAGATTCAGCCATTGAGTTGTTAGTGTTGTTTTTCAAACATCATTATACTCTTATACATATTTCATATTCAGACATGTTTGGGCTTCTTTGCCATCTCAGATATTTAAATGCTTTCAGTTTTTTCTGCACAGTTCATATTTTATCAGGATTTGTCTAGGTATTCCAGACCATGGGTTAGCTTGGGGTCACTTGTGACACTGAGAACCATGTTGCCTCCAGGGGGTAGCCTCGAGGTATGACAAACTTGGTATCAGAGCATTAGGTTTAAGTGTCCTAGGGTGTCTGAAAGCCGCATCAAGTATAGTCTTTTTCATAAGTGTGAAGCGCGCCACACTTATAGGGGAAATGCTATGAGATGTCATTAGGAAAAACTTCTATTCTTTTCTTTCTAGCTCGTGCTATAGAGGTGAACTCTATTTAATACCTTTATAACTTATGCTCTTTGCGTTACAGAAAATGCCTCCCAGAAGAGCCAACGCCATGAATCAGCCAGCACTAGAAGCTCCAGAAGACCCTCTGAATGAGCAAGTCACTCATGCCAAATTCAGGGCCGTTTTCAAGTGATTTCTTAGGCCATGACCACTCAGGTCAATCAGCAGGTTGTGGCACTAGCTCTATCTCAGACCGACTCTGCTGCAGCTAGGGTCTGAGACTTCACTCGGATGAATCCTCCAGAATTTCATGGGTCCAAGTCAGAAGAGGATCCACAAGAGTTTCTTGACAACATCCAGAAGGTGACAGATATTATGGGTGTCACTCCAGTTGAGAGTGCAGATTTAGCCGCCTACCAGTTGAAGGGAGTGGCTTATACTTGGTATCAATAGTGAAAGAAATCTCGTTATGCTAATGGAGGTCCGATAGATTAGAACCACTTCAATACTGAATTTCTGGACATGTTCTTCCCACTTAAGTTCAGGGAAGCCAAGGTCCAAGAGTTCATCAACTTGAAGCAGAATGATATGAGTGTGAAAGAGTACGCACTCAAGTTTACTCTGTTGTCTAAGTATGCTCCGACAAAAGTAGCTGACTCCAAGGTCCGTATGAGTAAGTTCGTATCTGGTATGTCTGATGATGTGGTTAAGGAGTGCAAGACTGCTATGCTGGTTAAGGAGATGGATTTTTCCAGGTTGGTTACTTATGCTCAGAAGATCGAGAAGGAGAAAATCAAAGCGAGGGGAGGAGACAGTAAGAGAGCTAGAATAGGTGACTTCAACTATTCTCAGCAGAGGTCAGAGGGTGGTAACCACTCTCAATTTTGCCAGAAATCTTTAGCTCCAGCCCCATCTTCTGCTAGTGCCCCAATGCCTAAGTTCATACAGGACTGACGGGATAGAGCACCAGGCTCTAAATCCCAAGGTACAATTACTAGCTGGCGCACTCATCCAGTTTGTAAAAAGTATGGTAAGAACCACCAAGGTGAGTGCATCACAGGTAGTGGTAATTGTTTAGGGTGTGGTAAGCCAGGCCACAGAATAAAAGAGTGCCTAGAAAATTCTCAGAAAGTCAGGGATAGTCGTTCGCATAATCAAGCCAGTTCTACAGTAGCTCCAGCGGGTCGCCCCACTCAGTAGGGTGCCTCGTATGGTACATGCGGTGGTTAGCGCCAAAACAGGTTGTATGCCCTTCAGACTCGACAGGACCATGAGGATTCTCCTGATGTGGTCATGGGTACGTTACAAGTTTTCCATTTAAATATGTATGCATTGTTAGACCCAGGGGCTACACTTTCCTTTGTAACTCCTTATGTAGCAGTAAATTTTGGTGTCAGTCCAGAAATCCTCCCAGAACCTTTCTCAGTCTCTACTCTAGTTGGTGATCCAGTTATAGCTAGACAAGTATACAAAAATTATCTTGTCATAGTTTTCCAGAAATTCACCTCAGCTGATCTCGTAGAATTAGAAATGACTGACTTCGATATTATTCTAGGCATGGATTGGTTCCATTCCTTCTATGCCTCAGTCGATTGCAGAACTAGGGTCGTTCAGTTTCAATTTCTAAACGAACCAGTCTTAGAGTGGAAGGGTATTACCTCAGTGCCAGTAGGTCGATTCATCTCCTATCTTAAGGCCAAAAAAATGATTTTCAAAGGGTATATCTATCATCTTGTTCGGGTTAAGGGTTAGAACTCCGACACCCCAACTCTTGAGTCAGTACCAGTGGTGAATGAATTCCAAGAAGTGTTTCCAAAAGATCTTCTCGGAGTTCCTCCCGAAAGGGAAATTGACTTCGAAATAGATCTCTTTCCAGATACCCAGCCCATTTTGATTCCTCCTTACAAAATGGCTCCAACTGAGCTTAAGGAATTGAAAGAACAGTTGAAAGACCTTCTAGATAAGAGCTTCATTAGACCCAACATCTATCCATAGGGCGCTCTAGTTCTCTTCGTGCGTAAGAAAGATGGTTCCCTCCAGATGTGCATCGACTACCGTCAGTTGAACAAAGTCACAATCAAGAATAAGTATCCCATCCCCATGAATGATGACTTGTTCGGCCAGCTTCAGGGTGCTAGTTGCTTCTCTAAGACAGACCTCAGATCTGGCTATCATCAGCTCAAAGTCAGAAATTGTGACATTCTGAAGACAACCTTCAGAACTCGGTATGGTCACTATGAATTTGTAGTTATGTCTTTTGGACTAACAAATTCTCCTGCAGCTTTCATAGATTTGATGAACAGGGTGTTCAAACTGTATATAGACTTGTTCGGCATTATCTTCATTGATGATATACTCATATATTCTCAGACCGAAGAGGAGCATGCTGATCATCTAAGAGTTGTGCTGCAAACTCTTAAGGATCGCCAATTATTTGCTAAGTTCACCAAGTGTGAATTCTGGTTAAAGTTAGTTGTGTTCCTTGGTAATGTGGTATCTAGTAAGGGAATCCGAGTTGATTCTCAAAAGATTGAGGCAGTGAAGAACTGGCCCAGACCCACCTCTCCAACAAATATCAGAAGATTCTTGGGTTTGGCCAGTTACTACAGGAGGTTTGTTGAAGGATTTTCGATCATAGCTTCCCCATTGAACAAGTTGACTCAGAAGAAGGTCAAGTTTCAGTGGTCAGATGAGTGTGAGAAAAGCTTCCTAGAATTAAAGACCAAGTTGACTACACCTTCTATTTTGACTCTATCAGAGGTTTCAAATGGCTACGTGATTTATTGTGATGCATCCAGGGTCGGCCTGGGTTGTGTTTTGATGTAGCAGGGTAAGGTCATAGCGTATGCTTCCAGACAACTTAAGGTTCATAAGAAGAACTACCCAACTCACGACCTTGAGCTTGCAGCTGTTGTGTTTGCCCTAAAGATTTGGAGACACAACTTGTATGGTGTCCATGTAGATGTGTTCACAGATCATAAGAGCCTCCAGTAGGTGTTCACCTAGAAAGAGTTGAATCTTCATCAGAGAAGGTGGCTTGAGTTTCTCAAAGACTACGATATGAAGGTGCTCTACTATCCGGGTAAGGCCAATGTGATGGTTGATGCCCTCAGTAGACTATCCATGGGTAGTGTGTCACATGTTGAGAAAGAGAAGAAAGAATTAACCAGAGATGTTCACAGGCTTGCTCGTTTAGGAGTTTGCCTTATGGACACGACAAATAGTGGTGTGATAGTTCAGAATGGATTAGAATCTTCATTAGTAGCGGAGGTTAAATAGAAAAAGGACAATGATACCATCTTGCTTCAGTTGAAAGATGCAATTCATCAGTAGAGAGTAGAGGTTTTCTCCCAAGGGGGAGATGGTGTGCTTCGCTACTAGGGTCATTTATGTGTACCTAATGTGGGTAAGTTGAGGCAGCAGATCCTTATAGAAGCCCATAATTCCAGATATTCTATTCATCCCGGTGCCACTAAGATGTACCGTGATATACGGGAAGTCTATTGGTGGAATGGCATGAAGAGGGACATTGCAGATTTTGTGGCTAAATGTCCCAACTATCAGTCGGTGAAGGTAGAACATCAGAGACCAGGAGGTGTGACTCAGGATATTAGCATTCCTAATTGGAAGTAGGAGGTGATCAACATGGATTTCATTACGGGTTTACCCCGTACTTGCAGATAGCACGACTTCATTTGGGTGATAGTGGACAGAGTTACTAAGTCAGCTCACTTCTTAGCTGTCAGGACTACAGATTCCACGAAGGATTATGCCAGGCTCTACATCAGTGAGATAGTCAGGTTACATGGGGTTCCCTTGTCTATCATCTCAGATAGGAGTCCTCAGTTTACATCTCATTTCTGGATATCATTTTAGAAATGTCTTGGTACCCAGGTGAATCACAGTACAACATTTCATTGGCAGATGGATGGTCAGGCAGAGTGCACCATTCAGAATTTAGAGTACATGCTGAGAGCGTGTTTGATCGATTTCAAGGGTAGTTGGGATGATCACCTACCTCTCTTAGAGTTCTTCTCCAGGTATGTGAGACTTCATCAGTGGGTTCCTTTCACCCATTGAGTCCCTATATTTAGTTCAGTTCTTCAGTTCTCCATGAATAATTCAGACCTAGGGTTCCTAAATCTTACGGATTCATTGCAATTCAGATGTTATTGCTTATGTGATATAAATTACATGTTTCTTGGAGAATTTTCATGGTCACATGTATAGAATTCGGTAAACCTAGCTTGTGTAAAATTCAGTATTCATAATTTATACTTGCTAGACATATAATTCAGACAGTCATGCTTCAGAATTAGAATGCCATCAGTTTCAGGATATGTATGTTGCATTCTCAGAATGATTATCAGTATTTGAGCTATCCAGTGTTTTGGTTACATTTCATCGCTTAGGTATTCAATTGGGAGTAGACATAGCACCGAGTGGACGAAGGGATGAAGGCTCACCCTCCAGTTTAGGATGAGACCTTTGGTAGCAATCCCTGAGTCCTAGAACTACGATGCCACCATAGGTTCTAAAAGGGTCACACGTTAGATTAGGCTTGACACCCTTGTTCCTCGCATATATTATTTTAGTAGATCCACGTCAGAATTGTTTGTACCCTTGGAAAGATATGAACACCTTTCCATCTAGGGTTACAGGTTGGCCCCATAGTTAGTTCAGCTTGGGGTATGTCGGTTAATAGTACCTCCCACAGTCAAACTTATATTGCATTGACCATGTACTTAGTTTCCATTTCAGTTATTCAGTTCAGCATATTATATGTTCATGTTAGTACTTGGTCACTTCCTCTAGCTTACCGTTCAGTTTATGCTTCAGTATGTATTTCCATGTTCAGTATTTATGTTGTTCAGTTTAGCATATATCCTGCATGCTCAGTATATTCGAAGTGCTGACGCATACTTTTGTGCTACATCATTATATGATGTAGGTTCAAGCGCTCAGCATCCAGATCGCGCTTAGGTCGATTTCCAGTCATCACTCAGCAGCTTCAGCGGTGAGTCCTCATAGCTCGAGGGCGCTAGATATGCTTTTATCCTTCATTCTTTACATATCAGTTTCAGATTATTAGAGTTAGCTGGGGGCATGTCCCAGTAACTCATATCAGTTAGAGGCTTTCAGACATACACTAGATTCAACTATTGAGTTGTTAGTGTTGTTTTCAGAAATCATTATACTGTTATACATATTTCATATTCAGATATGTTTGGGCTTCTTTCCCATCTCAGATATTTAAATGCTTTCAGTTTTTTCTGCACAGTTCATATTTTATCAGGATTTGTCTAGATATGCCAGACCATGGGTTAGCTTGGGGTCACTCGGGACACTGAGCACCGTATTACGTCCAGGGGGTAGCCTCAGGGTATGACAGACACCACTATTAGATGTATCTGTAAGGTGAAACCCTAGATGAGTAAGCCTATGAACATCCTTAGCTGACTCCTTCTTTCCTTCTTCAACTTGTGATGCACTATCTATCGATAACCTGCTAAGTGTGTCAGCCACTATATTGGCCTTACCCTAGATGGTAAAACACACTCATGTTATAATCCTTAAGGAGCTCAAGTCACCTTCTATGACGAAGATTCAACTCCTTCTGAGTGAACATATAATGGAGGCTCTTGTGGTCAGTTAACACATTCACGTGGATATCATACAAGTAGTGTCTCCAAATTTTCAAGGCAAAAACCACTGCTGCTAACTTAAGGTCATGAATCAGATAGTTCTTTCTCACGAATTTTGAATTATCTAGAAGCGTAAGCAATGACCTTGCCATGGTAAATCAAAGCGCAACCCAATACAACTCTAAATGCATCACAATAAACAACAAAGCCACCTGATCCCTCTAGCAAAGTCAAAACTGGAGTTGTAGTCATCCTAGTCTTCAATTCGAGGAAATTCTTTTCACACTCATAGAACCACTGAAACTTGACCTTTTTCTTAGTCAACCTAGTCAACGGGGCATCAATAGAGGAGAATCCTTCAACGAACCTGTCATGACCTGACTATCGGGTCATGTGGGCACCTCTCTAAATTACCTACATAGGAGAACCCTTACCACCCGATTAAAAATAGATATGCGAAAGTAAATAAGAAAATATAAGAATTGCCTTTAATATTTAAAAATAGTTACAAAAGCTTTGAGTACAATGAAATCCTTTCAAAATACCACCGAACCCCTTCCTGGTGTTAACACCCAATTTTTACCTCCACGTTACAAATTAATCTTGAGCTTTTTCAATTTTATATGATTTTGAAATAATTATTTTGAAAAAAGTAAAATGTTTTCCAAATCAGTTTTTATAATAATTTTTAAGTAAGAATCTATACTTTCTGTATTTAATTATATGAAATTATATAGGTTTACTTAAAAATTATTTTGGAAAGAAGTTTCATGTGAAAATCCTATTTAAATTAAAAATGCTTAATTTTCCTCAAAATTAATTTTAAATTGGAGATTAATTGAATAATCAGTTTCGTAATTTTAAATAAAATAATTACACTTTAAACACAATAACTATTTCACTTTGTTTAAATTAAAGAAGCTCAGATATTTAATTTGGATAATTCTGTCTATTCCAATTTTAGCCTAAAATCCTTGAATTATTTTAATTATGGCCGAATATTGCAATTTATTTCAATTGGCTATCTCCTAAATTCAAAAGTTACCACATTTTTGCAAATGTGGCCAGATCTTAAACGAATTACCCATCCCTCACCTCTTTGTTTTTAGCCAATAATAATGGCCCAATTCCCATCGATTCGGTCCAGCCCAATTCCCACACCCAATACACCTTATACTCCTCTTTCTCCTTCACTCACTATAACATATACACCAAACGACCCCTTATCTCTCTTCTTCTTCAAAATGACAATGACAACCCAAAAACCCAAAGTGCCACTACCCTTCGTCACCCCATTTCCTTGTCTCTCTCATATAAATCAGCGTGCTGAGCATGAGAGATCAACTTAGAAACCTCTAGAAAGGGCTACGTCATCTCCCTCAACCCTCGTCCTTGTTGCGAAATTCCGCTCAACTTTGTAACAAGATGGTACGATTTCCAGCTCAGATCCTTATCTAACGCAGAGGATTCAAATTCCTCCACCAAATTCCCAAATAACCCTTGAAAAATCTTTCTCCCACATCAAAAATCAATATAAAAAATCCCCCAAATCTTTTACTATATAAACCCCACTATTTTCACAGTGTAGGTAAGCTTTGGCAGGCATTTTCACGGCTAGAAACTCTTTAAGACTCCTTTAAGTGTGAGTTTTTGGCTAGATAATTTGAGGCTTGTCTTTTCGGCGGTGTTGATGCTCTCCGATGAAAACTCGAAGTTCCAGTCGCTGCTCACGAATAGGTAATTTTAGTTCAACTCTCTTCTCTTTGTTCTATACTGTTGCTAAAATGTAGGATGGTGTTAGACTGGTCTTGTTTGAGAATAATTGTGTGTTGAAGTTGCTGTTGATTTTCCTTTAAACCCCAGAAATATTAGTTGATATTGTTTGTTGTTGTGTAATCATATAAATGTTGCTTTTTCTTTATGTAAAGATTTCCGCCAAAAGAATTAATTTATTAAGTATATATAAGGTTGTTGGATAATCTTGTTCGCCTTATGTTTAATTCGCTGGTTCTATTTCTATGGTGTGTAAATGTGAGATTCTTATGTGCTCAAAATCTGTCCAAGCATGATCATTTTCACTGCTTTAGCAATAGTCAAAGATTTAAGGCTCTTTTAAGTTGCATGAACTATGAATAGAATAATAGGTTGGTCCTATCTTGATAATCATGTATTGATTTCTTGTGGTTTTAAAGAGTTTCCATTACATACTTGAGTTCATTTTTTAGCTTCCACCCCTTTCCCTTCTCCCTTATGTATCGTGTTTGATTTTGTTGAGTAGGGTTTGCTCTTTCGAAAGTATATCACAAGTCTTTCATGTTCGAATCTTTCAAGACGATTAGTTCTTATATTTATCTAAACCCAAATCTCTTTTCTTTACCACAAAAACTTGAATGGATTTTGCCATGTTTAGGTCTTGAAACATGTTGTCCTATTACTAAGGCATGAATTGAATTGCCATGTTTTAAATATGAAACCTCTTAGCACATAGGTCCCCTACCTTGACCCTGCGAGTATTGTTGTGTGAAGTGAATTCGGACAACTGAAATATTGCTCGTAACTATCCTAAGTCCAAGAGTAAAAGAATTTCAAGTTTGGTTGATTCATAATTTTCATGATAGTTTTGTGTTCTACTTGCTCAAGGAGCATGTGTCAATGAAAGGGTGTTTCTTTATGTGTTACAATTTGATCTATCTGTTCAGCATGTAAAACATGGTTTAGAAATGCTTTTATCGGGTTTGTGGCTTGAAATCTTTAAATTGACTTTTCATCATAGAAACATTAAGTTTGTCACAACCCGAAATGCTTTCCTTTTGAGCTAGTCTACAGTTGTTTTGTGTGAATTTTGTCAAAACTGGTCACGATGAGAAATTACACAAATAGACCATCTCTCAACACTTTGTTTATGTGCTGATTCTGACTTGTTTTCACTAATATATGAGGCTGGTCTAGTATGGCTAAGTTTCTGACCATGAACATCATAAACAAACTTTTTTTGTAGTAATATGAATATGAAGTTGTTTATATTCTGCATAAAAGATCATGAACTTCCCTGTCCATTTCTCTTAGTTAACTGAAAGATCTCACAAACATTTTGCTCAATAAGTGAGGTATATTTTCAAAGAAGAAGAAGTTGTTGTTAGTTTGACATGATGAATAATGTTTCCTTAAAATAATTCTCCTCTCCTCCTCCCTACTGCTTGCTTTTAAAAGATATATGAGTCAAGTTATTTTAAATTTTGTTATTTGTTAGGATTGTTTCTATGATAAATCAAATACTATACATGAAATAAATGTTCATTTTAGTCTCTTTATGCCTTTGGCTTGCCTCATGTATTTCTAATCCTTTTCTCCCTTTCTTGTGCATGTGAACCTTGCCTGAGTCTCGTCGAGACTCTCATCTCATCCCTTGCATTTCGTTGAGTTTAAAACTCAACAAACTATATCGAGTCATCTTGCAAGCATTATAGGATGATACACAAAAACTTTGGAAGCTAACATACATGTGGAGATGAGAGGGTAAAATGAGCCAAAAGCCCATGAAACTAGGTGGAGCAACAACCTAGAAAAGGCGGAAATTTGGACAGATTCAGACTAAAGGTCCATCAACAGTAGTCCAACAAAGTGGGCCTCAAAGCCCAAATTTTAGATTTAGGACAGGTTTTGGATAAGTCAAAATTAATTAAACCAAAGGGGCTTAATTAACTTCTCTTACTCTTTGACTCTTTGTATTTTATAGTTTAGAATTATCTTGTATAGTTTGGACTGCTATCAACTTAGTTGAATTTCCCTAAAAGAGTATCTTCCTTGTTTTAAATTATCCTTTCGAAAAGCTTTTCTTCATAATAGAAACTCTTTTATCGCTAGTGAAAATTATTTGTTTTATTTAAATTTTAATTAAGCAGGTTTTTTCCTTGAATAAATTCGCTATATTTCTCCAAAATTGTTGTCAAGAATTTCTAAAATTTTACTTACTATTTTAGTCAAGTTATAACATTTTTTCAAACAAACAGTTTTTTCCAAGTTAGTCAAATGAGTTAGTTTTAAAACAAAACTAGATAACCGTAAGTTAACGGATATTCCAAGTGCCTTAAAAACTTTCTTAGAATATTAATATGAACCGCTTACCTCGAATCTGTTAAATTTTTAAAGTCTTATTTCTTTTTTACGATTTTAAAGATTTTTTCAAAGGTTTTCTTAATTTCCTTTATAAAAATTAAAAGGCAAAGGTTTTTTCAAAGTCAAAGATTTTTTCAAAGGTTTTCTTAATTACCTTTAACTTAGTTTCGAAAAGATTTTAAAAGTCAAAAACCATTTTCCTTGTTCAAAAAATCTGAAAATAGAAATGACGACTCTGCTGGAAACCATTCAACTAGGTTCTAACCTTATTGTTTTTACTAACTTATTTGACTAACTATTCGGAAATGTAATAATTAGTAATTTTAATCGCTTTCTTTATTTGTTTACTTTCCGCAACTTATAAATTGTTCATGGCATATTTCGCCTCCCTTGGCAAAGCATTAGTTTGCATTAGGAAAAAAGGGCTCTTATGCAAGTATTTGCAGTCGTCTTTCACAAAAAAAAACACTTTCTCAAAACAGACAAGTGAGAAGTTGATCCGCGATCGGTTAACGGTCATTTATTGTTTTTGCCCGTGGTTGTCCGCCCGAGTTTCTGTTCCTTCTCAAATAAACCAATTCTAGTCAACCTAAGATAGAGAAAAACCAAATCCTGAAATAGGCATTGGCCTAGGATGTCTTAACATTCGAGGGATGTTAAATTCATTAGTGAACCGCCTAAAAATGTCAACGGATTTTTGACCCAATGGCATAGCATCCAACTACATGCTATTTGAAAGACGTGTGTGTTGTAACCAGACTATTGTCCTGGGGTGGGGCCTAACGGGTTACTCTATTTTGTAGAATGTCGAGATTTCTCAAGTTCAACATGGTAAAAGAGGCACCCCTACTTCTCCAAATGTGGTGGATAAATCAGGGTCCAAATCGCCAAAAGGCAGTCCTTAAATACATGGGTCATTTGCCAACCTCAATGAACATGGAGGTGTGGCCGGAATTGATCAAAGTCCTCATCGGGTATTAGGATAGTGAGAAAATGGTGTTTCATTTTGGAACAATGAAAATGACTCAAACACTTGAAGAACTTAGGGATTGCATAGAAACCGCTGAAGCACTCAAACACTTGAAATCCCAAGTCCTCATCGGGTATTGGGATAGCGAGAAAATGGTATTTCATTTCGGAACAATGAAAATGACTCAAACACTTGAAGAACTTAGGGATTGCATAGAAACCACTGGAACAATCAAAGAAATAAGACTAAGGCCTCAACAAGGCATCCTAATACCGGACAAGACAACTTCGAGTCAAATTGTCAAGTTTCTCAATCTGCGTGAACACCAATGCCCGTGGATTACGAGTCCAAGTATTTCTTTCCAATTTTTGTATAATTGCTTTGGAACTTCTGGAGGATTTACACAATATCAAAATGAGTTTTACACATATTTGAAATGGGACCAGACCTGAGCTTTAGCGTTTGCTATAGCACTCTTAGGCATTATGGTCTTCCTACTAAATGAGAACTACTTCATCAATACTCGGGTCGTAATGGTGGCTCATACCATCTTTTATGGCATGCCTACTGGAGGAATTCTCAGTTACTTTACATTGGTCTCGGTCATTTTGTCAGACATTTATAGGGATCTGGGAAGGTGCAGAAACGGGCATCATTACTTTCAAGGTTGCAACATACTCTTGCAATATAGGATTCTTAAACATTTGGTGAAGGTCAACGGGGACCAAGTGCTCCCCAGACCGGATGGATCCAATTACTTGGAAATGCTGACAGATGCACTACGTGAAAGAGGTTTGAGAAATAGGACTAAGATAGGGTGGGCTCAAGCTTTTTGTGAACTATGAGAAGACAACGTCCAAATGATGTTTAATGAATTTCACTCAACAAGTGTGGTCGGAAGATGCCAGAGCTTGGCTTTCCTCCCTCTCTCAGGAATTTAGGGAATCCGACCTTATGCCTCTCAAAGAGTTCTTAAGCAATTCAAGAGAGTCCAAATCAAGCAGGAAACTGTTCACATGGGTTGTTACATCATCGACTATGAAGAACATGACAAAGTTCCTAATGCTAAAGCAATTCTCCATAACTGGAGGACACTCAAGATAATGGTCCCGTAAATATTAGTCGAAGATAGGTTTTACCCTGGGTGTGTGGATGGATAGAAAGAGTGGGTAAAGGCAGACATTGAAGGAGTAGCATATCAGAACCACGGGTCAACTCTAGACCCAATGTCCGTCTACAATTGTTAAACCTCCAAGAAAAGATGGCCAGAAAAGAGCAAAAATTTCTTAGAAAACAAGAGGAAGACAAGCGCACCATAGTAAAGTTAACTCAGGAACTCAAAAATATGAGGATGGGCATAACTCAACTTGACCCCAAAATGACCAATAAAGTCTTGGAGGCTGGGAAATTACCAATAAATAAACAAGCGGTAAAGCTTCAAAGAGACATTTGATTAAGTCAATTCGAGATCAAGGACATCGCTGGGGCATCCAAAAGGATAAGAACTGGAGAAGGACCATCATCATCATCATATTACTAGTGTCTTCTCCCCTGCGTGGGCTTGCTTTTACGTATTCCCTAAAAATTCCACTGCGTGGGTTTGCTTTCTATGTATGTTTTTCTTTCCCTAAAATCGCCCCTGCGCGAGCATGACTTTTATGCATCTATCCTTCCCTTTTAAAATGTACCCCCTTTTCGGCCAGCTTTGTATCCCTCTAAAGGGAAGTTTTCCATCATATATATATATATGCTATTTTTGGGGGTAATAGAATGGTTTAAATACAACACATACATCTTTTAAACTAGCTAGGCCCACCTTCGGCACAAAAGGTCACCCAGTTAGGACACGATATTTATTGTGATATTATTGTAATATGAATTGTCTTATGTGCTATGTGTGTTGCTCAAATCAAGGAAAAAATGTCCACTCTATTTTAGAAAGATTTTTAGAACACCATAAACAAAAATACGAGCCCACTATACAATGTACGACCAAAATACTCCAAGTCTTCCATGTTTCTCCAAAAATCCTAAAACCTTCTAAAAATCTCCACTCTTTCAGGAAAGGTGACTAGCAAGGTGGATGCCGTAATTGAAAACCTGAGATTGACAAGGATCCAAGAAGAGATCAAGGAGGTTCGGAGGAAAAGCATGGAGATTGACCGATTAACCGAGATAACTTTAGCCAAAACAAGAGGAAGAACAAACTACCAAAGTTAAGGCCAGAATCACCATGCTAGATCATATGTTGGGAAAGCCAAAAGTGTTTCCCATAAGAGACTTTGTCCGAGAGATCAAGCGATTGATTTTGAAATTTGAAGCTACTATAGAAATTATTGGAGAACTGGAGCACATGAACAAAGGGAAAGAGAAAATGTTTGATGAACCCAAAGAAGAAGGTCTTAAGCCAGAAGAATTTCCTATGAATCTGAAAGAACTCATGGAAGAAATGAAAAACTGGTCCAAGGCTAAAGACACAATTTTCTGGCCGTCTAGGTTCAGATAAGGTGATGAGCAGATTGTTCTGAAAGATCACTCTAGGAACTTTCTGAGAGACCCTGAGATTGTGGAAGTCTCGACTATCTATAACATTTTGTAAGCCATGGGAACTTTGCACCCTGACGAGACTCAGGGACCCAAGTGCGATTTTCAAAATGAGCACAAGGGATGTGCCTACCATCCATTCTAGAAGGGGCAAACTACTGATGAATGTGAGGCTTTGAAAACTAAGGTCCACGAAATGATCAACAGTGGACAAATTGCTCATTTATTTGGGTCCCACACCATGCTATCATGTGACTAGGTCAAACTTGGGATGCCTATTACTGAAGATGTCCTCATTCACCGCTTGTATTTCACTACTTTCAAAGACAACTACGAGGACATCTACTTCAAATTAGTTCAAGAAAAAATCCTCCATCCCGTGGAGAGAAAAGAGAGAAGAGTGTCCACCAAGTGGAAGAAGGATGATGACATCTGTCTCTATCACAATGAAATGAAAGGACACGATATCAAAAAATATTGTGCCTTTCGCTTTGACTTAGAGCACCTACTTTGGATCGGGAAGATCAACCTCCAGTTTGCGCTAGACCACCCTTGAAGATGGGAGATTAAGTAGAGAAAATACTCGCCACTATCCAAATAAAACTTTAAAAGTAGCAGAGTTTATTTTAGTTTTTTTCTTTATGTCATTTTTACTTTCCTCCTGTAATCAAAGATAGTGGATGAATGAAGTGAAATGAAAATGAATTACTTATTATCTATTCGAACTACGTAGGGCCTTAATTCTCCTTCATGAGATACGTAGGTAGACTTTTAAGGCTTGACCCTTATCTTTAAGAAATTTTTATTTCCCCTACTTTGAGGAAAGTGCCAAAAGAATTTGGAAGCACAAAGGACAAAGTATCAGAAGACTCAGCAAGTCAACTTTCCTGATGAAATTTACTTATCCAAAATTGATGGGAAAATTCCTGTCCATTGAATCCTTGAGTCAATAATTACCCGTGGATCAATTTGCCTTGAAGAAAAGCAACTTTATGTGTTTAAAGCAATTCTTATGTGTTTATTTCCAGTCAGATATCTTGTGTTGTTTGCCACTAATGGAATCTAACGTATTTGCCTTTGAGTTATTTTCACTTCAATAGGTAATAAAAATTGATATGTGTTGACAAAACTGGCCGAACAACCTTACTTTACCTGCTCAAAAGCACATATAAATTCCTCCTCTAACCATCGTTTCTATAAGGACAAAATGACTGATAGTGAGGAAGAGAATGCCTTAGCCGTAAGAGATAATGTTATTGCTGAACAAAATGAAATAATTGTAGAGCTTGCAAGGAAGTTAGAAAATATGCAAGAGGAGGTGCAAAAAGCGAAGGACATGGCGAGCTTGGATATTGCCACTAATACTCCAGCTCTGGGCAATGCCCAGCCACCTCTTCAAATCCCTCTGCTCAATTCTCTGTTAACCAAAAACCGTCCAAAAGATATCCCTTCTGCTTCCATCACTAGACCTTCCAACGAACCTATCTCTAATAACCCTCCTCATATAGGATCCTCATACAAAATCCATACTCCCCATATCCAGAACACTAGCCAAAATAACAAGCCAAATGCCTACAATCTGTAAAACCTCCCCCTGAATAACCAAAATACACCACAAAGTACCTGCGATTCCCAATGTAACCACCCCAATATCATCAATGCACAGAACTATGCCTCTACATACCCAAATACCATCCCTCATGTCCAACCTTCACCTATCAAGAATATGCCACCTCCTACTTTCCATGCCATGGTGGAACCTTATACCATACTCCCAGAGAGTCCCGAGCTTGATCATTATGAGGAGAAGGAGAAGGAGTTGAAGGCAGCAGAAGAGAAGTGTGATCATGACTTGACACTGATGAAAGAGGAAATTGCCAGAACCAGGGAGTCCCATGGCTAATCTGATGAAATAGGATATGATTATGATGACCTTTGCATTCACCCAGAGCTGAATTGGCCGGAGGGATTTAAAATTCCCAAATTTGAGACATTCAATGGTACGGGAAATCCTGATGCTCATCTGCGAAGCTACTGCGATCAAATGGTGGGCGCAAAGAAGAATAAGGCTTTCTTAATGAGGTTGTTTAGCTGTAGTTTGAGTGGGGAAGCTTCAGAGTGGTTCACCACTCAAGAGTTAAGGAAGTGGTCTAGATGGAGTTATCTAGACAGGGATTTTGTTCGGAGGTTTGCGTATAATGTGAAAATTGTTCCGGACAGTAGATCATATAAGACAGAAGTCAAATGAGCACTTCCAAGACTATGCTTATCGATGGAGAAAATAGGCAGCGAGAGCTCGTCCTCCTATGAGCAAAGAAGAAATTAGCATGGTGTTTATGCGCTCTCAAGAATCTGAATTCTACGATAGGATGATATCGGCAGTTAAGGCCAAGTTCGCCAATTTAGTTCAAATTGGCGAAATTGTTGAGAAAGGCCTTCGGAGTGGTAATATTGCCAAAGTCTCAGCACCATCAGGATCAGCAGGATTCCCTAAAAAGAAAAAAAAGGATGTGTCTTCAGTGTCCTCTAGTCCAAGCATAAGATCCAAAAAGCCTTTTGGAGCCAATCACAAGAAATCACTTATTCCATCGACCCCTCCCCCAGCTCCGCAAAACCCTCAACCTGTTTTCTATACTCAGCCTATTTATTAAAATCCACTACCAAATATGCAACCCATTTACCAAACTCCACAACCAAACGTGTAGACCACTTACCAAACCCCTCCCCCAAACTTCCAAGTGTATTAAAAGGCTCCCGAAAACCATAATTATCATCAAGTCCCTCCCCCTACCAATCAAAATACCAATCTTCCCCGTTCGAATTTGGAAAAGAAAGTTTCTCAAAATTTTACCCAGCTAGCTAAAACCAGAACTCAGTTATATGAAAGATTCAAGACTGTCAAATTTATCCAGCCTATTCAGCCCAAACCTGGTAACACAGATTCTCATTTCTTCAAGGATGATCGACATTGTGCTTATCATTCTGGAGGAGCTGGACATGATATTAAAGATTGCATTAACTTGAGGCACCAAATTCAGGATTTGATTGATCAAAGGGTTATCACACTGTAGACAACACCGACAAATGTTAATAGTAACCCATTGCCAAATCATGGGGGCACCTCGGTCAATATGATAAAAATTGAAGAAGAATGGGTCGTGAGAAAGTTTATAGTGCCATCCAATCCCAAAAAGCTAGAAGAGTTGGAAAAATCCATGGCTACCTTGAGTATTGCTGAGAAGCCACAATTCGTTGTGCTGACAACCTCTCATCAAGCCTTCGCTTTAATACCCGCGAAAGAGGAATTTATAGTTGAGGCCATTGCATCCCATGGTATGACAAGGTTAGGAAGATGTTATATCCCTGACGATTTGGTTAATAATACTTATAAGAAGGATCAATAGAAGAGGTCAATTAATGAAGGAGAGGCAGAAGAATTTTAGAGAAGAATGCAACAAAAGGAGCATTCCATAGTGAAACATTTGAAGAAAACCCCTGCCCAAATCTCTATTTTGGCATTGCTTATAAGTTCATAATACCACAGGTAGGCCCTAGTCAAAGTCCTTAATGAGGCCCATATCCCTACGGGCACGAGTTTAGAAAATTTAACCGCTATGGTGACCCGGGTCTTGGGAGGACATCGTATCTGTTTCAATGATGGTGAATTACTCTTTGAAGGATTAATGCACAACAAAGCCTTACATGTCATGGTAAAATGCCAGGAGAAGATTGTAAACAGGGTTCTAATCGATGATGATTCAGGTCTGAATATTTTCTCGTTGTCTACATTTACCCATCTGGATTATGATCTGGGTAAAATCCATCAAAGTAGAGTAAACGTGAGAGCCTTTGATGGAGGTCAAAGGAAAACTATAGGAGAGGTCAGTCTGTATATTCAAATGGGACTCGCTGAGTTTCGAGCAGAATTTTAGGTCATGGTCATTACCACCAGTTATAACTTTCTCCTTAGGAGGCCATGGATCCACGAAGCTGGAGCTGTGCCCTCGACTTTGCATCAGATGGTAAATTTTGTATGGAAAGACCACGAGGTGGTCATTCATAGTGAAGGGAGTTGTCTGAGTCACCCCAACGGCTGTGTCCCCGTAATAGAAGAAGTTCCAAAGGGTAGCGACTTTTACACCATGGAAATCATAAATGCCATCGGAGAGGATCTCATTCCATAAGTGTCAATGCCACTAGTTTACAAGATGATCGCAACTACAATGTTAAGAAGTAGATTCAAACCAGGATTTGGATTAGGCAAAAACTCTGATGGCATAATCGAGCCGATAAGGATCCTAAGACAGCTGTCTAAGCATGGGCTAGGGTATGTGTTCCAAGGAGGCAAGGCAGAAATCAAAGAAAAGAAGCAGCCAGGATTGCTAAAGCCACTACCTCATCTATATCAGCATTCCCAGTGCGAAGTGGTCCTCCAAGTGATGGTATAAAGGATGGAATATGAGATCTATTCGAGAATTGTGATGCCATAATAGGAAAAGTCCCTGAAGCAGCGATAATCAGGGATGTCAGGCCTAGCGAGCAGTTGCAGAATTGGGCTGCTACTCCTCTTATGACTCTCCATTTGTTTGGGTAGACAAAGACTTTATTTTTATGAAAATCGGCGATGGTCCGAATGAGACCCGTGACCCACCCTTTTTGTTTTTAATTTCCTCGTATTGTTTTACCACTTTTTAAAAGGCATGGACCTGCATTCATGCGGGTTGTAGCCATAGTTTGTAAATATTTCCGGATTTCAATGAAAAGCCTCCTTATTGTGAAGACCTTTTCTATATATTTTTAATTTTTTATTTACTTGTTATTATCTAACTCGTTTTGTTTTGGTTTCAGTAATAATAATTTAAAACCTACCAATGTCATGTCATGTCAGGAGCTTAATGAAAAAATTGAGATAAACGATGATTAATGTGAAGAATATGATGAAGAGACTATGGTCCCTGAATAATTAACAGAAGAACTAAAAGATTTTGAGAACCGAGAAAAGCCCAACCTAGAGAAAACCAAGATGGTCAATCTAGGAGATGATGCAGAGGTCAAAGAAACAAGGACCAGTGTTCACCTGACAGAAGCACAGAAAAAAAATCATCAGATTGCTCCGAGAGTACATCGACATATTTTCTTGGGTCTATATTGATATGCCAGGGGTAAGCACAGATATAGTATCCCACAAGTTGCCTATCAATCCAGGGTTTGATCCAGTTAAGCAGAATACTCAAAAGTTCAAGCCTGAATTGAGTTTAAAGATCAAGGAAGAAGTTACCAAATAGATCCAATCTGGAGTGGTAGAGGTCACGAAGTATTCCACTTGGTTAGCTAAAATTATCCCAGTGCCCAAGAAGGACGGGAAAATCAGGATCTGTGTTGATTATCGAGACCTAAACAAGGCTAGTCCCAAGGATAACTTTCCATTGCCCAATATCCATATCCTTATCAATAACTGCGCAAAGCATGAGATGCAGTCATTCGTGGATTGTTTTGTGGGATACCACCAGATCTTAATGGATGAAGAAGACGTGAGTAAAATGGTCTTCATTATGCCTTGGGGTGTTTATCATTACCGAGTGATGCCATCTGGTCTTAAAAATATCGGTGCCATGTATATGCAAGCCATGACGACTATATTCCATGATATGATTCACAAAGAGATTGAAGTATATATGGATGATGTGATCATCAAGTCCCGCGAGAGTTCAGATCACATAACTCATTTAAGAAAGTTCTTTGATCGACTATGGAAGTACAATCTGAAGTTGAACCCCGCCAAGTGTGCTTTTGGGGTGCCAGATGGCAAGTTATTAGGCTTCATAGTCAGTAGAAGGGGCATCGAGCTCGAACCTTCAAAAATCAAGGTCATTCAAGAGTTGCCTCCACCTAGGACCAAGAAGGAAGTCATGAGTTTCTTAAGAAGATTGAATTATATTAGTCAGTTTCATAGCCTAGTCAACAGTTATTTATGAGCCCATCTTCAAGTTATTGAAGAAAGATGCACCAACCAACAAGACTGAGGAGTGTTAACAAGCTTTTGACCGTATTAAGAGTTATTTGTCCAGTCCACCGGTATTAGTTCCCCCGAGAGAGGGAATCCCATTATTCCTATATCTGTCAGTCTCATAAAATGCATTTGGGTACGTCCTGGGGTAACATGATGAAAGTGAAAAAAAAGAACGAGCAATTTATTACTTGAGCAAGAAGTTTACTCCATATGAGGCTCGTTATACTCTGCTAAAAAGGTCTTGTTGTGCTTTGACCTGGGTCTCCCAGAAGTTGAGGAATTATTTGTCATCATACATAACGTATCTCATTTCCAGAGTGGATCCCTTGAAATACATATTCCAAAAGGCCATGCCTACAGGGAAATTGGCCAAGTAGCAAATGTTGCTAAGTGAGTTTGACATTGTATATGTGACTCAAAAAGCAATCAAGGGACAAGCCCTGGCGGATCATTTAGTGGAAAATCCAGTGGATGAAAATTATGAGCCACTTTGAACTTACTTCCCAGATGAAGAGATCTTATTAATAGGCGAAGATATTGCAAAGTCATACCCCGATTGTTCTTCGATGGAGCAGTCAATTTCAAAGGTTCGGGTATTGGAGCGGTCTTGGTATCGAAAACTGGTCAGCACTACCCGGTAACAGCCAAACTATGCTTTTCATGCACCAACAACATGGACGAATATGAAGCTTGCATTCTTGGCATTCAGTTGGCTATTGATATGGATGTTCAAGAATTATTAGTTATTGGTGATTCTAATTTGCTAATTCACCAAGTCCAAGGTGAATGGGCTATGAAAAACTCCAAGATCATATCGTATGTAAAATTGGTACAAAGTCTGTGCAAGAGGCTTAGAAATATCAAGTTCAAGCATGCTCCGAGGATTCAAAATGGATTTGCTGATGCTTTGGCAACCATATCCTGCATGATTCAGCATCCCGACTAGAAATACATAGATTGGTTAGTGATAGGTTTGAAAGAGCAACCTGCGCATTGCGCACAAGTTAAAGCAGAACCAGATGGAAAGTCGTGGTACTATGATATCAACAGGTATATAGAAGCCGAGGTCTATCCAGAAGATGTGACCACTAACAAAAAGAAGATGATTCATCGGATGGCCAATAACCTTTTCCTAAATAGGGAAATCCTTTATAGGAGGACTCCAGATCTTGGATTCTTAAGATGTGTGGACTCATTTGAATCCACAAAGTTGCTAGAAGAAGTGCATGCCAGAGTGTGTGGACCGGATATTTTTGGATGACCATGGAAAATGACTGTAGCAAGTTCGTACAAAAGTGTCACAAGTTCCAGATCCACGGAGATCTAATTTGAGTACCGCTTAGCGAGCTTCATGCTATGAGCTCATCTTGGCCTTTTATAGCCTAGGACATGGATGTCACAAGTCCAATCGAGCCACCTACTTCAAATGGACACAAATTCATTTTAGTTGCTATCGACTACTTTACCAAGTGGATGGAAGCTGCTTCTTACAGGTCTGTGACCAAGAATTTTATAGTTGACTTTGTCAAGAACAATTTGATTTGTCGATTCAGAATCCCCAAGATAATCATCACAGACAATGGAGCAAATCTAAATAGTCACTCGATGAGAGAGATATGTGAGAAATTCAAGATTACTCATTGGAATTCAACCACATACCATCCATAAATGAATGGAGTAGTGGAAGCTGCCAATAAGAATAACAAGAGGATCTTAAGAAAGATGGTCGATAGTCATCGATTTTAGCACGAGATATTGCCTTATGCTTTATTGGGATACTGGATGACCGTTAGAACTTCGACTGGGGAAACTCCTTATGTGTTAGTTTATGGGTCAGAAGTAGTGATGCCCGCTGAAGTATAAATACCCTCCCTTAGGATCATTCAAGAAGCCGAGCTGAGCAATGAAGAATGGGTTCGTGCACGAACAACTCATGTTGATTAACGAGAAAAAAATGAGCATTGTGTGCCACGATCAATTGTACCAGCAACATATGATTTGTGCATTCAACAAGAGAGTAAGAGCTCATATGTTCGCCATAGGACAGTTGGTCCTTAAGCGTATTTTTCCTCATCAAGAGGAATACAAAGGAAAGTTTGCACCAAATTGGCAAGGACCGTATGTTGTCCATAAAGTGCTATTTGGAGGAGCTTTGATTTTGTCCGATATGGATGGCCAAGTATGGTCCAAGCCGATCAACTCCAATGCTGTGAAGAGATACTATGCCTGAAGATAGTTTTGTTCTATTTTATTTCTTTCCCTATAATCGCGTTTTTTGATTGTAATAATTTATATGCTTTGTAATAGCTTACAATTTCCCTATCCTCTTTGTATGAACTACGTTTGACCTGAATTCTCAATAATGAGATACGTAGGCAGCCTGTGTCGGCTTTGGTCAACCTCTTAGAAAAATCTATCTTTCCCTTCTTTTATCATGAACTACGCGATGACCTGAATTCTCAAGAATGAGATACGTAGGCGGCCTTTGTCGGCTTCGGTCACCCCTTTATCTATTTCTAATATTCTCCTGCTATAAGTGTGGGAACTACGTTTGACCTGATTCCTGCTTCAACGAGATACGTAGGCGCCATAATAGTTCGGTCATATTACCCCAGGAAATGGAAACTGGGCAGAATTTTTGAGAAAGGAATCTCAAAAATTCAGAAGGCAAAGATCGTTCTCCAACAAATCAGAATTCAAATTTTGCCAAAGAGCAACTGAAGTAAATTTTGAGAAAAAATTCATAATCCCCACAGAGTGTAAAATCTCTTATCAACGGGATGAGAGTCATCACGAAACCTTTAACTGGAGAATAAAATTTGAGGAAGGCCTCCAAATTTCCTCCAAGCTTCATTTGAAGGTTCAGAAAACAAAGCTCCATAGAATTCTCCAGCACCAAAAATAAGAGTCTACTTCAAAAATTCTCAGCTGCGACAAAGTTTGAGGTGGACTAATCCTTAGCTATGATAGATTTCTCAAAAGACCATCTCCAAATTCCCCATCTACGAGAATGAAGAATCTTTAGAGCCCCCCAATAATGTGTCAGATATGTCAAGGCCTCGAGTGAAAGATGTTCATTGAGCTAATGCATGACATGATGAAACAGGCAGAGATTTTCCTAAATTATCCTTTCAAAATTAATATTTTTGTAAGAATTACTTTTGAAAAATCCTTACAAGTTAATATACTCCTTTATAAATTTAACTTTGTCTTACATCTATTGTGACACGGGGAGTCGAGGACGACAGACGCCCGAAGATGGCAAATATCAAGAAATGACAAAGCAACGAGCAGGGGATCAAAGAAGGTCGACACTGATCAATTTTGCTAAAAACTAACAATTTTTCTGTGGATACAGGTTTTTCTAAAGAAATGTCAGGGATCAGCGAAAGTCCCTTATTGTCCAACGTATTCAAAGTAATACAATGAGACCAGATTCCCCAAAATTGGTGAGAAAAAGCCAAAATTGTGGAAAGAAGTCGAAAGAGGCAAAGGTTCCTGGAATGGATGAATTTTCTTAAATTTTGCAGGAACTACTAGATAAAGAGAGATCAACGACATCCTCAAATCCCCAGGAAATCAAAAATCACAATGAACATACGATGTTCGGAAATGGTATTTATAGCTGTCCCCGGACATGGGTTGTGAGCCATTTTATTCACATTCAATATAACCTTTTGTTTGTCAACCTCAAAAGAGGACGATGCTTGCAAACACAGTTATTTTGGTCAGATTCATGAACACTTTCTTTAGAGTTTTCTTAAGTTTGACTGTGGTCGCTAGTAAAAGTTATATTGTGTCTACTAACCATTTACTTTGAGTGCAGATGCATGCAAAGGAGTCAACGTAATGACATAAAAATTAAAGGTGATGTTTTATGTACCCGCTATGAATAACATTGCATGATCATCCACATCATTTTAATATTTGTATGTCAAGAGGACCATGTCGAGAGGACCATGTCAACTGGACCATGTCACGATGACCATGTCATAAGGACCATGTTAAGAGGACCATCATTATCAATTACCGCAGGCATATACTAGCCACAAATATTATGTCCTTCTACCGACCGATTTCAATGAGGATGACATCTAGAGGCATCCCTAAGTCTCATTCGATGCACAGGATCAACCCAAAAACATTCATATCAAATATTGTATGGAGATGATAGAGTGTGATGTTGAGGATATTTATGCATATATGCTCATGTCATGCAGAGATGACAGAGTCTAGCGTTGAGCATATTTGTATCTAATATCACGTAAGACAGTGATGTCTAACATTGAGGATATTCGTGTATTCAGAAGAGGTATTTATATTTGATTATGTGACAAAGGATTTTGTCACCCCAAAGATCAAATGACACCTGCTGTCATGTTTGAAGAACACGTATCGTCCGAGGGAGGTCTATAAGACGTCATCTAAAATCAGATGATGAACTGGATTTCCTAAAAGCTGGTAGCCCAAGGGTCGTCTGTAAGCCACAATGATGTGTGAAATCGAATAGTGCACAAGATTTCCCAAAATTTGATAGACCAAGAGATATCTATAAGACGCACCGATAACTGAAACCGGATAGTGTTCAAGATCACCCAAGAGTTAGTAGTTCAAGGGTAATTCGCAAGTCGCAATAATATATGAAATTAGATAAAAGTGCAAGGCTACCAAAAATTGATAGTCCAAAGGTTATCTATAAGTCATGATATATCTACGTTGATATTGTGTAGGACTACCCAAAGACTAATAAGTCAAGGAAAATCTGTAAGTCGCGTTACATTCAAGATCGAATAAAAGTGCATGATTACTCCAAAACTGGTAATTCGAAAGTTATTTGTAAGCTGCCTCTATCCAAAGTTGGATGATGTGCAAGATTACTCGGAAGCTGACAATTCGAGGGATATCTCTAAGCCGCCTTTATCCAAAGTCAGATGATGTGCGAGATTACCTGAAACTTGGCAATTTAAGGGATATCTATAAGTTGGATCAGTACAGATGATGCGCGAGACTTACCCAAGGTCATAGACAAAGATTGTCACTGATAGACAAGAAGGTTATCATATCAGAGACTTTATTACAAGTGATTACAAGGACCGTCATATTCAACAACCAAGAAAGTCATTACATTTGGATACTCGTCATATTCAAAGGCCAAGAAGGTAATCATATTCAATTAATCATCGTATTCAACCGCCACAAAAGAAATCCTACGTGATGGCCAAGAGGGCTGCCATGTCTACGTCATCATGGAAATCATCATGACATCAACATATACGAAGACCAGGTTAAGAAACTATCCCTCTTTGTTGAATTACTTTACTACTAAAAATCTTATTTTAAGATGTTGCCAAGAGCATTCAAGAGGATGAAAATCTCGAACCAGAATCACGGGTGCAAATTACACCAAAAGGACGTTGCACGATAAGGATTTTATTTGCTAATAGATCGAGACATAGTCTGAGGAGGAGGTATGATGAAGAAACTATCCCTCCTTAATGGAATTATGTTACTACTAACCATCTCATTTTGAGAGATTTCTGAGAGCATCCGAGAGGATGAAATTCTAAAAACAAAACCAGAGGTGCGGACGACTCCAAAAAGGATGCAGCACAATGTGTAATTTTTTTCTTAGCAGCAAACTGGGGCATAGTTCAAAGAGAATTATCAAATTCTTTGAATGCGAGTTGAGGGACAAACTCCACCACCATCAAACCCCACCCCTATCAAAAGGCATGTGAGTATTTTCTTATTGGGTTTTAATTTTGCATCCAGAGTATTTTCTAAACTCACACTGGAAGTAATATCCCTTTTCTTTCAAATTTGGGTGACAATACACCTCGACCTTTGGAAATTATGTCTATGTAGCTCTTTTTTATAGATGTGAGGGCCCCACATTTGTAATTGAGATGATTACAAGCCTATTTTCCATAACTCAATTCATTTGTCACTCATCCCGAGCCAAAGTTGTCTTAACATAAAGATTACATTTTCCACCGATTGAGTCAAACTACAAGCAGCCTGATTCCTGAGTCTTGGGATATGTAGGCGGGCTCTGTGTTGAAAACTTGGGTGCACTCCTAACTCCCTCCAATCCTCTTACTCCCTAGCTTTTCGGTCTCTCCTTAATTCAAAGTCGGAGTAGCTTTTGAATTTCTTCAAGATCGTGCGTAAAATCAAGCATTTTGAACTACAGGTGGTCTGAATTCTCATATAACCTGAGATATGTAGGAAACTTGACACCAAAGTTTGGCCATACTTCCTTGGAATTCATGCTAGAACCAACCACTTTCTATAGATGAATCTGTGGTCAGATAAAATTGGGAACGTCAATTCCCTTTGCCCAGGATTCCTTGCACTTACCCTACAAAAAGGGAGGGACAGTTGTTGACACCTAATTTATACCCTCCACGTTACAAATTAATCTTGAGCTTTTTCAATTTTAAACGATTTTGAAATAATTGTTTTGAAAAAAGTAAAATGTTTTTCAAATAGATTTTTATAATAGTTTTTAAGTAAGAATCTATACTTTTGGTATTTAATTATATGGAATTATATAGGTTTACTTAAGAAATTATTTTGGATAGAAATTTCATCTAAAAATCTTATTTAAATTAAAAATGCTTAATTTTCCTCAAAATTGATTTTAAATTGGAGATTAATTGAATAATCAGTTTTGTAATTTTAAATGAAATAATTACGCTTTAAACAGAATAAATATTTCATTTTGTTTAAATTAAAGAAGATCAGATATTTAATTTGGATAGTTTTGTCTATTCCAAATTTAGCCTAAAATCCTTGAATTATTTTAATTATGGCCGAATATTGCAATTTATTTCAATTTGGATATCTCCTAAATTAAAAATGGCCACATTTTTGCAAATGTGGTCACATCTTAAACGAATTACCCTCCCCTCACCTCTTTCAGCCAATAATAATGGCCCAATTCCCATCCACCCGGTCCAGCTCAATTACACCCAATACACCTTATACTCCTCTTTCTCCTTCAGTCACAACAACAGATACACCAAACGACCCCTTATCTCTCTTCTTTTTCAAAACGACAATGACAACCCAAAAACCCTAAGCTTCGTCACCCTATTTCCTCATCTCTCTCGTACAAATCAGCATGCTGAGCACGTGAGATCATCTTAGAAACCTCTAGAAAGGGCTACGTGGAATCATCTCCCTCAACCCTCATCCTTGTTGTGAAATCCCGCTTAAATTTGTACCAAGATGGTATGATTTCTAGCTCGCATCCTTATCCAATGCAGAGGATTCAAAATCTTCCACGAAATTCCCAAATAACCCTTAAAAAATCATTCTCCCACATCTAAAATCAGTCTAAAAAATCCCCCAAATGTTTTCCTATATAAACTCCACTATTTTCACAGTGTGGGTAAGATTTTGCAGGCATTTTCATGGCTAGAAACTCTTTAAGACTCCTTTGAGCGTGAGTTTTTGGCTAGGAAATTCGAGGCTTGTCTTTGCGGCGGTGTCAATGTTCTCCGACGAAAACTTAAAGTTCAAATCGCTGCTCACAAACAGGTAATTTTTCGTTCAACTCTCTTCTCTTTGTTCTATACTGTTGCTCAAATGTAGGATGGTGTTAGACTGGTCTTGTTTGATAATAATTGTGTTAAAGTTGCTGTCGATTTTCCTTTAAACCCCAGAAATATTAGTTGATATTATTTGCTGTTGTGTAATCATATAAATGTTGCTTTGTGTTTGTCTAAAGATTTCAGCCCAAAGAATTAATTTATTAAGCTTAAATAAGGTTTTTGATAATCTTGTTCGCCCTATGTTTAATTCGCTGGTTCTGTTTCCATGGTGGGTAAATGTGAGATTCTTATGTGCTTAAAACCTGTCCAAGCGTGATCATTTTTAACTGTTTGAGCAATAGTCAAAGGTTTCAGGCTCTTTCATGTTGCATGAACTATGAATAGAATAATAGGTTGGTCCTGTCTTGATAATCATGTATTGATTTCTTGTGGTTTTAAAGAGTTTCCATTACATACTTGAGTTCTTTTTTTATCTTCCACCCCCTTCCCTTCTCCCTTATGTATCATGTTTGATCTCGTTGAGTAGGGTTTGCTTTTTCTAAAGTCTTTCATGTTCGAATATGTCAAGACGATTAGTCTTACATTTGTCTAAACCAAAATATCTTTTCTTTACCACAAAAACTTGAATGGATTTTGCCAGGTTTAAGTCTTGAAACGTGATGTCCTATTACTAAGGCATGAATTGAATATCCATGTTTTAAATATGAAACCTCTTAGAACGTAGGTCCCCTACCTTGACCCTGCGAGTATTGTTGTGTGAAGTGAATTCGGATGACTGAAATGTTGCTCGTAACCTGCCTAAGTCCAAGAGTAAAAGAATTTCAAGTTTGGTTGATTCATCATTTTCATGATAGTTTTGTGTTCTACTTGCTCAAGGAGCATGTGTCAATGAAAGGGTGTTTCTTTATGTGTTACAATTTGATCTATCTGTTCAACATGTAAAAAATGGTTTAGAAATGCTTTTATTGGGTTTGTGGCTTGAAATCTTTAAATTGGCTTTTCGTCATAGAAACCTGAAGTTCGTCACAACCCGAACTACCTTCCTTTTGAGCTAGTCTACACTTGTTATGTGTGAATTTTGTCAAAACTGGTCACGATAAGAAATTACACAAATAGACCATCTCTCAACACTTTGTTTATGTGTGGATTCTGACTTGTTTTCACTAATATATGAGGCTGGTCTAGTATGGCTAAGTTTCTGACCATGAACATCCTAAACAAACCATTTTTGTAGTAATATGATTATGAAGTTGTTTATATTCTGCATGAAAGATCATGAACTTCCCTGTCCCTTTCTCTTAGTTAACTAAAAGATCTCACAAACGTTTTGCAAAAAGTGAGGTATATTTTCAAAGAAGAAGAAGTTGTTGTTAGTTTGACATGATGAATAATGTTTCCTTAAAATAATTGTCCTCTCCTCCTCCCTACTGTTTTCTTTTAAAATATATGTGAGTCAAGTTATTTTAAATTTTGTTATTTGTTAGGATTATTTCTATGATAAATCAAATACTATGTATGAAATAAATGTTCATTTTAGTTTCTTTATGCCTTTGGCTTGCCTCATGTTTTTCTAATCCTTTTCTCCCTTTCTTGTGCATGTGAACCTTGCCTGAGTCTCGTCGAGACTCTCATGTCATCCCTTGCATTTCGTTGAGTTTAAAACTCAACAAACTATATTGAGTCAGCCTGCAAACATGAAAGAACGATATGCAGAACTTTGGAAGCTAACATACAGGTGGAGATGAGAGGGTAAAATGAGCCAAAAACCCATGAAAATAGGTGCAGCAACAGCCTGGAAAAGGATGAAATTTGGACAGATTCAGACTAAAGGTCCAGCAACAGTAGTCCCGCAAAGTGGGCCTCAAAGCCCAAATTTAAGATTTAGGACAGGTTTTGGATAAGTCCAAAATTGATTAGGCCAAAGGGGCTTAATTAACTTCTCTTACTCTTTGACTCTTTGTATTTTATAGTTTAGAATTATCTTGTATAATTTGAACTGACATCAACTTATTTGAATTTCCCTAAAAGAGTATCTTCCTTGTTTTAAATTCTCCTTTCGAAAAGCTTTTCTTCATAATAGAAACTCTTTTATCGCTAGTGCAAATTATTTGTTTTCTTTAAATTTTAATTAAGCATGTTTTCCACTTAAATAAATTCGCTTTATTTCTCCAAAATTGTTATCAAGAATTTCTAAAATTTTACTTACTATTTTAGTCAAGTTGTAATATTTTTTCAAACAAACAGTTTTTTCCAAGTTAGTCAAATGAGTTAGTTTTAAAACAAACCGGATAACATTAAGTTAACGGATATTCTAAGTACCTTAAAAACCTTCTTGGAGTATTAATATGAACTGCTTACCTCGAATCTCTTAAATTTTTAAAGTCTTTTTTCCTTTTTAAGATTTTAAAGATATTTTCAAAGGTTTTCTTAATTTCCTTTATAAAAATTAAGTGACGACTCTTGCTTTTATTTAAATTGTCTTGAAATTATTCACTTAGTCTCAAAATAATTTTAAAAGTCGAAAATCATTTTCCTTGTTCAAAAAACTAGAAAACACCTAGGAACTAGTCTAAATAGGTACAAGAGCTACTACGAGAAATGGACAGAAAATAAGAGATAGCTCCTACCATAGGAAGGGATGAGTAGAAGCTGATGGAAATCACCATCGTCTTCACCTAAGAAACATCAATTGATCCTGCAACAAGACTATACCCAAAAGGTATAACAAGAGTAGTATCAGTACACACGACACGTACTGGTAAGCATCATCGATTGACCCAAATGAAATCACATAAACATCACATAAATATCTATGAGGAAACATACAACTTAAGAGTTATTTAGGTAGAGGTCTTTTATTAAACAATTCCTTATCACCTTGACATACTACTAGTCATATCATAAAAAGGAAAACCTTCCTCGTACCAAGCCAGACGTTATTATGTGGCTACCTGTGAGTTCTACATACTAAACCCCCAAGGTTCCTTACCCTTGACATCCCGCCGATTCAAGAACTCACAGAATATTAGCTTTGCTTCACTAACCCAATCATACCTTGACACCCTCGCATCTTGAGTTCACCTAAGTCTATATGCCACAACTAACAAGACGATGACACCCTGCCTTTCTAGCCCAAAAATGTGATGACTGCTAGACTATCGAACCTACCTACATAATTAGTGCAACACGAATATTACCAGGTAACCTTATCTCATATTCATAACACTTAGCCCTTGTCAATCCCGCTACCAAGCTAGCCTAGACATAGCACCAAGTCGACATGCCTGTCCTAATAAAACTCTAAGTCAACAATCCTGACTACGAATCATTAACCAAGTAAACTTTGACCGACACATTATACTAATTGCATAGGTAATAGACAATATTGACTTGTGCCACATCGTGCAATTAACCCGGACCTTTCAAGGATCCCTAAAGACAACAACTATGATAACTTTAGGTGTTCCCGGTGCAAAATGTACCCACCCTTAAAAGATAAACACATAGTCAAGTAAACAATTAAGCCTCGGTTCTCACAAAGAACTAACATATATGAACATTAAGTAAACATATCAGCTCGGTTCACTTAAAGAACCAATATGTATGAATATCACGTAACAAAATAAGCTTGGTTCACTTAAGGAACCAACATGTATGAATGTCAAGTAACCAAATAAGCCTGATTCACACAAGAAACCACCTTAGCACTTAAACACACCAACCTGACCACTCAAGGACCAACATGTATGTCAAGTAGAAGTAAATCCCCGTCCTCTCAAGGAACCAACACATATGAATAAAATCAACAACAGATAAGACTGGTTCACTCAAGGAACCAACACATATGAATAACATCAACAACAGATAAGCCCGATTCACTTAAGGAACAAACACCTATGCATAACATCAACAACAGATAACCCTATACTAGGCGTGGTACCCGAGCCAACCATGAATAAACTTGTATCAGGCGTGGTACCTAAGCCAACCAATGAAGAAACCTGTACCAGACATGGTACCCAAGACAACCAATGAATAAATATGTACCAGGCGTGGTACCCGAGCCAACCAATGAATAAACCTGTACAAGGCATGGTACCTGAGCTAACCAATGAATCATAGAAATTAGACCAAGTGTGGTACCCAAGCCAACCAATGAATCATAGAAACTATACCAGGCATGGTACTCGATACAACCAATGAATAACATCAATCAATCCCATGAAAGTGTCCAAATATTGGTACATTCCACAATAATAACAGATATCACAACAATCACAACCACAATGAAAATAAGCAGTCATACTTGTACAGTCAACAAGCCTTTAACATAACCTCATTATATGTGATTAACACCTAGAATATCATTTAACCATAACCTTTCTTAAGCATGTATTTACAACAATAGATAACCACCAAACACTCTGTCAACTTGAGTTATTCATTTTATGTAAACAACAATCATTCTTTACACACCAAATCACAAGCATATATGATTCATTGAATTCATCAATTACAGCATGCCTGCAGATCAACCCCGGCTAAATCAAGTAAGCATATCAAGCCATATTCCTTAGATTTAAATACTCATTTTAGGGGTGCATATTCAGCCCAATAGAATCTAAACTTTAATTCAATAAAAAATTCCTTTCATTGATCCCATCCCCTTACTATTTAAACCAAGACTGGGGTTTCTGCTGTTACCTAGCAACCCCTATATTCAAGTCATTCCTAGGTTCAAAACCCCCTACAATTAGCCCATTATCCAGGGGTGACAATCATAGGGTAACTCATAATTAGAAAGAGTTCATCATTATAGCAAACAACAATTTCCCACCCAATTTACTAGGTTTTCATACATTTTTTCCACCCAAACACCGTGCTCGAAGGACTAAACATGAAATCTCCCATCAATCTATGTTACGATCATGTTTTTCAACCTAGGTCTAAACTACTTAGTAAAACCTTGCCTACATGGATGCCAAGCAGCTACTACAGAAGTCTTTATGTTAAATTTTGCTTCATGAAGGCAATTCCAAGAGAGATGTTAGCGTAGAATCCATGTGTTTTACCCCATCCAAGTGGAAATCCCTCCTTTCCATTGCTTCTAGGACAGGAGGTAACCCTAGGAGGGTTTTAGAGCAAACCTCATCCTTTTACAATAGAAGAGGAGAAAAGAGAATATAAAAAATTAGCTCTCTGGTTTTTGGTCCCGTCACCCCGCTATAGCGACCTACCAGCTGCTATGGAGACAATGTTATAACGAGAAAATTCCCGCTATAATGGGATAATGTCAGCCCGAGTAAACTTTCAAATTTCAGTTTTTTTTATCATGTCACCATAATTTAATAAAAGAGCGTATTTTAAAAGTTCACGTAACCCGCAACGAGGTGTCTTTTAATAACGACAAAACATATCATTATAAAAGATACCAATTTACCCATCGTTCATCCCCGAATGATCACTATTACGAAAGAAAGAAACCAGCTAGATATTGAACCTTAACGCTCTTATCACAACAATGCACTTACAAACTTATGCGAACCACCAAAAAATTAGTTCCCTCGATTAAATAAAATCCAAGCAAAAATTTATTAGTACTCTGCCCCATCAAGGAATCTTCCTTCCATCGAGTCGCGTGAAACTACGCAGAGCAACCCTTTCCCCGAGTGCCCAAGTAATTTAAGGTCTTATAAATATACTGGAATGAAAAGTTTTCAAACATAATAGACAAAAATACATTTTATGTGCTACGAGAAACTGGATCCCTCTATGTCGACCCCTTTCCTGCTATAGAGGGAAAATTCTCGATATCGCGGCACCACTGTAGCAACATGCCTCTCTCTATAGCAGCGTAGGAGAGGTAGTAACTTTGGGAAGTCCTAATTTTGTCCAAATGTACAACACAAAACTCATATTTTGACATCCCAGACTAACCCCTTTACGTCAAATGCTATATTCGAAGTTCTACTAACCCAAACCCATTTTGAAAGTTTTGATGGGATACTATGTCCCTCACATGTCATGATATCACCTTAATTTTATCAAACACTATACCTCGAGACACCAAATATCTCTAAACCACACAACACAAAAGTTTTATTGGAACTCATCCTAGCATGAGATTTTGTCAACTCTCATCCTAGGAAAAACTTTACCCGGCGCTTTTTCACGCCACGAGGCTACCCCCAAGATGCAACACGGTTCTTAGTGTCATAAGTGACCCCAAGATAACTCATGGTCTAGCATAACTAAGCATTTCAAAATAAAATATTAACTATGCGGAAGGTAATTGTTTAAATAAATAAGTTTGAAAAAATAATCCAATAATCATCTGAATGTATAAGAAAATCTGATAATGGTCTAAATTAACTCTGACTGCAATAGCTGAAACTAATACTATATATGAATCTTCTATCTGAAGTGAGTTTCTGAGACAAGCCCCCAGCTAACTCCAAAAGTCTGAAAAACTAAACGTAAAGACTGAATAATTAAGCATGACTATCGTCCTCAAACTAAGAGGACTCACTACTGAAGCTATTGAGTGAGGACTTGAGAATCGAACTAAACGCGATCTGGTTATTTAGTGCCTGAACCTACATCATTATAAGATGTAGCACAAAAGTATGTGTCAGTACTTGGAATGTAGTGAGTATGCAGGATATATGCAAAGCTGTATATACAAATACTGAAAAGAGAAAAGGTATACTGAACATGAAAGATATTTTCAAACATGTACTGAGAGATAAACTGATGTAATGACCAAGTATTTAACATGAGTTGTAACATGCTGTACTGAACTGAATAAACTTAATACTAAAATACAAGGTCAAAGCATATACTGAGTCTGAACTGCGGGGGCTACTATTAACCGACATACCCTAAGCTAACTTAACTGTGAGGACAACCTATAACCTTAGCTGGGAGGGTGTTCATACCTTGCCAAGGGTATAAACAATATCTGGTGTGGATCCACTAATCTGATGTCCAATAAGGGACTAGGGTGTCAAGCCTAAACTAATGGGTGACCCCTTTAGAACCTATGGTGGCGACGTAGTTCTGGAACTTAGGGACTTTTACTAAAAGTCTCAGCCAAAACTAATTGGTGAACCTTCATCTCTTCGTCCACTTAGTGCTAAGCCTACTCCCAACTGAATATACAAGTAATGAATGCAACTAAAATACTGGATAGCTCAAGTACTGATAATCCTGAGAATGCAATTTAATAATATTTAAGACTGATAGCATTCTAATTCTGAATCATAACTGACTGCAATATCTGATTAGTATGCATGAGGTAAAGTACTGAAATAAACAACATGCTACGGTTATAGAATTCGGAGTATATGACCATCCTAGGTTCCCAAGGAAACACATGATGAATCCTATATAAAACCATAGAAACTGAATTATGACAATTGCACAGAATTCAGGAACTCTAGGTCTGAAGAACTAACTGAAATCTAAATAACTAGACTGTATATAAGGACTCAATGGGTGAAAGGAACCCATTGATGAAATCCCACATAGTTGGAAGAAGATTCTATGGAGAAATCCTTGGATTTTAGGGCTGAACTTGTGAGAACCCTCTCCTTGTTCTTGAGAGGAAGAAGTGTTTCTTTTCTCCTTAATTTTCTAAGTGTTGGTTTATTCTGAGGGAATGAGGGGGTTTGGGTAGTTTTAGGCTTAAAATTAGCCTCAGGCTTAGTAATATGACATAGCTTAGTCTTTAAAAGAGATAGGAAAAGTCTAAAATACCCCTGAGAAATTAAAAGAAAACTGCTAAAAAATTCGCGACTCAGGTTCCATGATCCGTGGATGCTTCCACGACCCGTAGAACCCTATCATGGTTCCTAGGCATTTTTGTCAAGATGCAGGTCTGAGATCCACGAACTGGGTTCACGACCCGTGGAACCATCCACAATGCGTAGAACTAGTTCATGGTTCTTACGGGATTGGTGACCCTCAGGTCTGAGATTCACTAGGCCAGTCCATGGTCCGTAGATTATTCCATAGTCTGTGGAAGCTGGTTGTGGTTTTCTGAGGATTTGTTAGGTCTCCGGTCTGAGTTTTACAAGTGGAGTCCACGGCTCGTGGACTCTTCCACGGTCCGTGGTTCCACCTTGTGGACTTGACCTCAAAATGGCAGGCCTCTGTTCTGAGTTCCATGAGCCCAGTCCACGACTCGTGGACTGTTCCATGACTCATGGATATGGCTCGTGGATCTGACTGGTACTTGGTCAGATTCATTTTCTGATTTTTCTGAGATGGTTCTATGCTAAAAATTTCTGGGGTGTGACACGCTTGCACCCTAACCAATGCTATAATGAGCACATCACCACCACTCAATGAGCAGTAACCATAAGGTATTATCATGACCAACAAAAGGGATATGAATCTTCAAGAATATATTTAATAAGCCCACTCCCTTAATTGATCCTACCACTAAGGATCATCAATCATAAACGCGCTAACATATTTTAAAATCTCCATAATTCAACAATACCCTTTTCAAGAGCTACTATTAGCAAATAATCATTCTCATAAAATAAACCTATGAGAAATGTCCAATAATAATCAGCCAATTACAAGTTATTTTACCAAATACTACATGGGTGACTATTCTCACCAATAGACAACCATAATTTCACAAATACCTAAAAATTTGGTCCCACCATAATCTCACGATTTCCTTATCAACTACACATTATCATCACGATGAAGTAGTTACTCAATCAACAGTAAAAACCACTGAGTCAAATAAAGTTTGATGATCAAATATATAGGTTACCTCAAACAGGCAACATCACAAACATCAAACAAATAACCTTTATGCTAAGGGATACCATATCCACCCTTTCCTTTTATCGCACATGGATTCTAGTTTTTACAATCCTTATTTGAATGCATGCTTTACCTTCCTATAGGAAACTCGATATTTCATGCGGTAGTTCATAGCTCAACTTACAATTTAAAATAAATCGAGAATGAAAAGCAAAACAGGGGAAAATAGGGCAGGGATTCTATCCCGCCCATCCCGCTATAGCGCCGTACACACCACTACAGCGACCCCTAACAACAACAGCAGCCTAGAAATTTACCATTTTTGCAAAATTTCCCTCATTTCTCATTCCCTGTTATCAATATTAACACATGAAATCGCATTATGGCTTTAGAATATAACCTCACGACCGAACCCAACAATGCATAAAAAAGAACTTTAGCATTACATTATCATAAAACAAGTTATGAATCACACTAAGAAACTATTCATAACAACAATTTCCCGCTATTATACAATAATAGCCCTTTCCCCATGGTTCTCAACCATGTCCCGACTGTCCTGAAATTGGAGTTTTCCTACAAACACAAATTATTTTGTCCCCTTATCATTTTTACTAACGGTAAGTCCTTGCCTAAAATTTAGCACAATTTTTTTAGTTAAACCACATAGCAATTAATACCTTAACCAATCACATAGCCAAGTTATGACCTCTCCCTGACCATAAATTTCATAGTAATTTAAGCAATTACACACCACACATTCACAGTCATTCAATAATGAAATGCACATAATCACAATTCTCAAGTTTCATCACTGAACAAGCGCTTTTCATTATTCCTTATTCGCCCCATGGATAATCATCAGCCGATCATCCATGCTTTTACACAACCTCTATAGCCAGATACCAATTGGAACCTTGCCGGTTCAAACTTCCCTTGCTTGTGTCATTTCAGCCGGAGTCAATGGCATCCATTCACCTTGTTAAGATACCAATTGGAATCAAGAGATATCAATTGGACTCAACCCATACAAGAATGCAATAGACCGCATGAAAGGAGTCAAGAAGTTGAACAATTTCCTAGAATGCTGCATAGTTCCCCAAAGATTAGATGTGGACGTCAACACACCAATCCGTAAGACTCTATTCCACATTTGCTCCTGTACTAGGAGACTGATAACCTAGGCTCTGATACTAAAATTATCACGACCTAACTACCGGGTCATGCGGGCACCTACTCTAAATCACCTAGATAAGAGAACCCTTACCACCCCATTAAAAATAGGTATGCGAAAGTAAATAAGAAAATATAAGAATTGCCTTTAATATTTAAAAATAGTTACAAAAGATTTAAGTACAACGAAATCCTTTCAAAATACAACAGAACCCCTCCCTAGAAACTAGTCTAAACAAGTACAAGAGCTACTAAGAGATGGACTAAAAATAAGACACAACTCCCACCATTGCAAGAGATGAGTTTAAGTTGTTGGAGATAATCATTGTCTTCACCTAAGAAACATCAACTGATCCTGCAACCAGGCTATACCCAAAAGGTATAGCAAAAATAGTATCAGTACAAACAATACGTATTAGTAAGCATCATTGGTTGATCCAAATTAAATCACATAAATATCCAGGAGGAAACATACAACTTAAGAGTTATTTAGCCAGGGGTATTTTATTAAGCAATTCCTTAACACCTTGACATGCTACTAGTCTTATTTATAAAAAGGAAAACCTTTCTCATACCAAGCAGACCTCATCATTTGGCTACCTGTGAGTTCTACATACTCAACCCCCAAGGTTCCTTACCCTTGAGATCCCTCCGATTCAAGCACTCATAGAATACTAGCCTTGTTTCACTAAACCAGTCATACCTTGATGCCCTTGCATCTTGAGTTCATCAAAGTCTATATTCCACAATTAACAAGTTGGTGACACCCTGCCTTTCTAGCCCAAAATGTGATGACTGCTAGACCATCGAACCTACCCATATCATAAGTGCAACACGAATATTATCGGGTAACCTTATCTCACATTCATAACACTTAGCCCTTATCAGTACCACTACCAAGCTAGCCCAGACATCGCACCAAGTCGACATGCATGTCCTAATCAGACGCTAAGTCAATAATACTGACTACCAATGATTAACCAAGTCAACATTGACCTAAACATTATACCAACTGCACAGGTAATAGATAACATTGACTTGTGCCATATCGAGCAATTAACCTAGACCTTTCAAGGATCCGTAAAGACAACAACTATGATAACTTCAGGTGTTCCCGTTGCAAAATATACCCACCCTTAAAAGATAAACACATAGTCAAGTAAACAGTTAAGACTTGGTTCTCACAAGGAACCAATATATATGAACATTAAGTAAATAGATCAGTCTGGTTCACTTAAGGAACCAATATGTATGAATATCACGTAACTAAATAAGCTTGTTTCACTTAAGGAACCAACATGTATGAATATCAAGTAACCAAATAAGCCCGATTCACATAAGAAACCACCTTAGCACTTAAACACACCAACCCAGCCACTCAAGGACCAACATGTATGTGAAGTAGCAGTAAATCTTGGTCCTTTCAAGGAACCAACACATATGAATATCATCAATAATAGATAAGCCTGGTTCACTCAAGGAACCAACACATATGAATAACACTAATGACAGATAATCTCGGTTCACTCAAGAAACCAACACCTATGTATAACATCAACAATAGATAACCCTGTACCAGGCATGGTACCCAAGCCAACAATGAAGAAACCTGTACCAGGCATGGTACCCGAGCCAACCAATGAATAAACTTGTACCAAGTATGGTACCCGATCCAACCAATGAATAAACCTGTACTAGGCATGGTACTTGAGCCAACCAATGAATCATACAAACTGTACCAGGCGTGGTACTCGAGCCAACTAATAAATAACATCAATCAATCCCGTGAAGATGTCTAAATACCAGCACATCCTACAATAATAACTGATATCACAATAATCACAACTATAATAAGAATAAGCAGTCATACTTATGTAGTCAACAAGCCTTTAACATAACCTCATTATATGTGATTAACACCTAGAATATCATTTAACCATTACCTTTCTTAAGCATGTATTTACAAAAATAGATAACCACCAAACACTTGGTCAACTTGAGCTATTCATTTTATGTAAAAAACAATTATTCTTTACACACCAAATCACAAACAGATATGATTCATTGAATTCATCAATTACAGCATGCCCGTAGATCAACCGCTGACTAAATCAATTAAGCATATCAAGCCATATTCCTTAGATTCAAATACTCATTTTAGAGGTGCACATTAAGCCTAATGGAATCTAAATATTAATTCAACAACAAATTCCATTCATAGATCCCGTCTTCTTACTATTTAAACCAAGACTAGGGATTCCACTATTACCTAGCAACCCCTACATTTAAGTCATTCCTAGGTTCAAAACCCTGTCTTATTAGCCCATTATCCAGGGGTGAAAATAATAGGGTAACTCGTAATTAGGAAGAGTTAATCATTATAGAAAATAACAATTTCCCACCTAATTTACCCGGTTTTCATACATTTTACCCACCCAAACACCGTGCCCGAAGGCCTAAACATGCAATCTCTTGTCAATCTATGTTATGATCATGTTTTTAAACACATGTCTAAACTACTCAGTAAAACCTAGCCTACCAAAATGCCAAACAGCTGCTACAGAAGTCTGGATGTGAACTTTGGCTCCTTGAAGGTGATTCGAGATGAGAAGTCAGCGTAGAATCTATGGATTTTACCCTATCTGAGTGAAAATCCCTCCTCTCCATTGCTCTCAAGTCATGAGGTAACCCTAGGAGGGTATTAGATAAAACCTTGTCCTTTGACAACTAAAGAGGAGAAAAGAGAATATAAAAAAGTCGCTATCTGGTTTCAGGTCCGGTCACCCTACTATATCAACCTACCGACCACTATAGAGATGGTGCTATAGCAGGAAAATTCCCTCTATAGCTGGATGAAGTCAGCCTGAGTAAAATTTCAAATTCTAATTTTTTTTATCATGTCACCCTATTTAATTCAGGAGAGTATTTCAAAAGTTCCCATAAACTGCAAAGAGGTGTCTTTTAACAACGACTGAAAAAGTCATTACAGAACCTCATGTAGTAACCATTCAAACCCAAGAAGCTCCTAATGCCTGATAGAGAAGTGAGCCTAGGCCAGTTATTTGAGAAAATAACCAAATACCACCTTAACCTATTAGCTAATTCCCAACTACACACCTATACTTCACGGGGGTCCTATTACCCTCCTGGACTATTTTAAAGTGAAATTAATTCCCCCTTAATTGCTGAGTTGGTACAAAGGGTGCTTTTCACACTCTCAAAGAGAGTGGGTTGCCTATTTTTTCTTATATTTTTTTCGTTGTATTCTCTTTTTCTTTTTCTTTCTCTCTTTCTCATTATCTATCTATGCAACTATACCGCCTCCAGTATTATCATTGTTGAAGCTTCATCAATGAATTTCTGGTATAAAAATTACCAATAATTAATGCATTTTATGAATAAATAATTCCTAAACAGACTTGTTTAGAACACATCTAACAAATTAAATCTATTTTTTAAAAAGTATCCCCATTAATTAATTATTTTTTCTAAATCATTGACTCAAGAGTAACAACAACAAAGAAAAGAACTAATGGGGCTATTTTTTAAACTTATTAGAAGGAATTGAAATGGAAACAACTTCTTCTACAAAAAAAATATCAAAAGGTAGCCATAACTCTCCATCATCCAAATTTTCTGAAGAAGAATCCTCTATTTTTCCCTAACCCACCAAGAATCAAAATCAGAAACTCAGATTATAAGCTATTCATGAACATTTTAGAGAGAGAAAGAATGAGAAGAGAGTTTCCCCTTCATATCTATTTTTCAAAAATGGAAAATAAAGTCATTTCAAGACTAAAAACTCATTCATACACCTCGTTATTCCTCCTTAAGCACCTTCCAATTTCTCCAATTCCATCAATTTCTCATTCCTTAACATCTTCTTCTTCTTTGTGTTCTACATCATGCGTTCTAGAGTTTTTGAGAAGTTCATTGAGGGTTGTGAGGTGGTTACATGATGGAAGATAAAGAGGGCCACTTTGGAGGGGAAAGAAATTGATTGGGTTAAGGAGATGCATTTGTTAGACACAGAGAAATTTTTTGAGGTCAAAATGGTGTTTTACATTGATTAGGGCTAAAAAATGATTGAGGAAGAAATGAAGAAGAAGAAGGAGAAAAAAGATTAATTGGTGAAATACACGTTTTAAGCGCGTGTGTTTCACCACAATACACATGATTGGTTATGGAATTTTAGGGTGAAATTAATTTTACTTTAAAATAGTTAAGGGGGATAATAGGACCCCTGTGAAGTATAAGTGTGTAGTTGGGAATTAGCTAATAGGTTGGGGGAGCATTTGGCTGTTTTCTCCCTGTTCTTTACTGCCTCTATTTTCTGTGAGTCTACTCAAATGCCCTTACAGGACACCACATGCACAAGGAATGAAACTGACTTCAGCAAGAACTCACACTTACTGAACTTAGCAAACAACTGGCGGTCTTTGAGAGTTTGCAGCATAACCCTCAAATGGTCTGCATACTCCTCCTCACTCTGAGAATATATGAGGATGTCATCTATAAAGAAGATGATAAACATATCCAAGTACTTGTTGAATACTCTATTCATCAAGTTCATAAAACCTGCAGGAGCATTTGTTAGTACAAAAGAGAACCACAAATTCATAGTGACCATACCGAATTCTAAAGGCTGTCCTTGGAATGTCACTTTCTCTAACTCTGAGCTGATGACAATCGAGTCTGAGGTCTATCTTTGAGAAACAACTAGCACTCTGAAGCTGGTTGAACAAGTCATCAATCCTAGGAATGAGATATTTATTCTTGATTATCACTTTGTTCAACTGACAGTAATCGATGCATATTCTAAGCGAACCATCTTTATTACGTATGAAGAGAACTGAAGCACTTTATGAAGAGATACTGGGTCTGATGAAACCTTTGTCTAAGAGGTCTTTCAACTAATCTTTTAATTCCTTAAGCTCAGCTGGAGCCATTATGTAAGGAGTAATAAAGATGGGTTACGTACCTGGAAGAAGGTCTATCTAAAAGTTGATCTCCCGTTTAGGAAGGACTCCAGGTAGATCCTCAGGAAACACTATAGGGAACTCATTGACTACTAGAACTAACTGGAGAGATAGGGTCTTGGACTCAGAATCCTTAACCTGAACTAAATGATAGATGCACCCTTTCAAGATCATCTTCCTAGCCTTGAGGTAAGATATAAAATGACCTACAAACATAGAAGAACTACCTACCCACTCTAATACAGGCTTATTCGAGAAATGAAATTTTACGACTTTAGGTCTGCAGTCGACGGTGGTATAAAAGGCCTATAACCAATCCATACCAAGAATGATATCAAAATCAGTCATATATAAATCTACTAGATAAGATGAGGTGACTCTGCGAAGGACTGAGACTAGGCAATTTCTATAGACACTATGTGCTAAGATTGACTCACCAACTGGAGTGGAAACAGAAAAGGGTTCTAGAAGCTTTTTAGGACTGACTCAGAATGTATATGCAACATATAGGGTAACAAAAGATAATGAATCCCCAGGGTCTAACAAAGCATACACATCATCAGAAAAGACTCATAACATACCAGTGATTATAACTGGTAAGTTTTTATGGTCCTGGCGAGAAGACATGGCATAGAGACAATTTTGGCACTGATGGTCGTTTGTACTAGAAGTAGTACCCTCGTAAGCTGTGCAACCCATTTGAGCTGCTAAAGTAGTAGACTGGGCCCTATTACCCCTATCAACATATCCTACGGAGGGGAAATTCCTCAACATGTGGCCGATCTGACCGCATCTAAAACAACCATCCCTGTCAGTAAGATATTCACCTGGATGATTCATACCATACTTAGGATATGTTGGAAAAATGCATATTCCTGAAACACTGCACTAAGACTTTGAGCCTGATTCTCTATTCTTCTTATCATGTCAAGGTCTGGGAGATAGAGCACTAGATGATGAAGGTGCTGGCCCGGATGGTCTTTGCCGAAAAAAAGACTTGCTCCCACCTAGTTCCTCTGTTGGGTGTAGTTAAAATTATCTGTTCTGGCCCTATTGTTCTCTCTCCCTCCCTCTCCTTCACTTTCTCCTCCTAATCTGCTGAGCATGAGTCATAAGTATAGATATGTCTATAGATCCAATCAACATAATGGTCCTGCATTCCTTCTTCACCAAGTCAGAAACATCGGAAACATTCTTACTCATTCGGGCCCTCGGCTCGGCCACCATAAGAGCTGAGTGAATTTCAACCCATGCTCTTGCACTGACATAGATCTTTTCCTTAAATTCACAAACTTCCCAACCTTTGCCTCTCTCAACTCCCTTGGGAAAAAACTATCCAGAAATGCCCCAATAATTCAATCCCAGGTAATAGGAGATGCATCCCTGCTCCTACTATTCTTCCATTGAGAGAACCAAATGTGAGCCATATCCTTGAGCTGATAGGAAGCTAGCTCAACACTCTATGTACCAGTCACCTGCATAACCTTCAGAATCTTTTTCACCTTATCAATGAAGTTCTGCGGATTTTTACCAACCTTTGACCCAAAGAACTATGGAGGATTTATACGGACAAAATCTCTAACTCTGGCAGTAGCTGACCCACCATTCGAGTTAACATGAATAGGTGTCTATTGATTAGCCTAGGTAGTCATAACTTATGCTAACATGTGGATGGCATTTCATAATATGGCATTCGTAACCTTGTGATCTGGAACTGGAGAATTGGATTCCTCGCATTATATCTGTGTGGAGGCATTATCTGAAATACGTAAAGCACATATTAGGAAGATACATATAGTTAAACTCTATCACACGATCAAGAATATGAAAGAAGTGAAGTTTTTTTCCTAAAACATTTCACAACCTCCTGATACACCCAAATTACACTTCAATTAAGAGGCGCAAGCGGTCGTCGTCAAATATAGAACCCAACTAAGGTTGGGATCGATCCCACAGGGAATAAAGTATAAATTAAGTCGTTAGTAATTTAGTTGACTAGTAATCGATAGTTTTCGGTAATTTGGGGGGGGGGGTTAAATGTCAAATTCACACAAGTTAACTAACAAGCAGCAAATTTTCAAGAGTTTATAATCAATGCGAGAATGAACTAGGGAAGTGTTCACCATGGCGTCGTAACAATTTCGACTCAAAGCTTAACCGGGTTCTTTCTATATGTATATCACGGTGTGATTGAATTAATGGTATCATCTAAACGTTTTTCAACCAAATAGACGAATTTCCTTTTCAATTCTCTCGAACTTGAAAAGGTGAAATTTCTTATTTCAATCCTAAACATCAAGTAGATTTAATCTAGTTACAACATTAATCATAAGACGAGAGTTGGTAGTCTCGAATCCTCGTAGTTAATCAAATTTTCCGGTTTTAATCTCTTAGTTCAAGCAAATTAACCCTAGGCATGTCCTAATGTTTGCAACCATTAGAAAATGTTCATAACACATGATTAACAATGTGAACAACATATAAATCAACCCAACGCTACCCGGAATCTATTTTGTTACTTTTGCCATGACTTCCACAACCCTAGTTGTGGGAAGTTAGCCACTCATGCTAGCAAAGCGAAGCAAAGAAATAATAGTATTCATATGAGAAGAAAGAATTCTTACAATAAAGATTTATTACTTTACTTTAAACTTCGTAGAATCCAAGCACCAATGGTAAAAATCCCAAGGAAGAAGACAAAGATATTGTTTTCTTCGTTCTTTTCTCTCAAAGTTGCTCTCAAGAAAATAATATGTCGCAAGTGTCAGATACTGAATAATTGAAAATAACCCTAACACTGGGTATTTATATTAGTCCAGGAAATAAAGTTCCAAAAATAAAATTTGAATCCCGCTGTTGCTCTTGACGGCTTGGCTTGACGGTTCGTCAAACCTGTGATGGGCCGTCGCTCCACCCGTCGCCACTATCAAGTTTATACGCCCCATTTTCTCTAAATTGGCGGCCATCTTGACGGTTCATCAGGCTATTGATGGACCATCACTTAAACCGTCGCCACTCTCCAGTGACTCAGTGCCATGCTGCCTCATCCTGACGGCTTGGCTGACGGTCAGTCACAGGTGTGACGACCCGTCAAGTCAGCTGTCACACATATCCAGAGCCTCCTCTTGCTGCTGCCAGGCTTGGTGGCTCCCCTGACGGTCAGTCACCTGTGTGACGACTCGTCAGGCCCTCCGTCATGCCTAACCAGTGTGACTTAGTTTGAGTATTTTTCACTCCTTTTCCATCTTTGTCTCCATTTCCTGCAAATATAACATAAAAACATCAAAAACCACAAAGGTTGCTTAAAAACTTGCGAGTATTCTTAGTTAAAGGCGTCAAATGTGCCGTAGAATCCCGGCACATCAACACCCTCAACTTAAAACATTCGCTTGTCCTCAAGCAACATGACAACAAAAACAAAACTGATGACTCAACTACGATGCTCTAAAACATGTTTCTAGCAACCATGGCTAATCAATGATTCAAGCAATTCAAACCAAGCTCCCCCGGTACTATAAAAGTGTTCTGAAAATCTAACTCGTCAGGATCCAAGGGTGTCAGTCTGATGCGAACGAGCACTGTACATATGCATGACCCGCTATCCCAACAATCAGAGAGTGTAATCGAAATCCTGATGCCCTCACGAAAAGGAAGTCCCACACACAGAGTTTCGGGACTAAGTAAGGCACTCACGCTCACAAATGATTTCAAATAATGCACATGCGATGCCATAGGTTTGCCCTTACTATTCTATTTCCATTGTTCAGAAAGTTGCTCAGGATTACTACAGGACTTATTACGGCTTGTAACGAGGCTTCGGGTTCAGGTAGGGTACAATTAGGAATTAGTGAGTAAGCCCTCCTTGAAATCCCTGACCCACTATTTCCACTAAACTATCTTCATCCAACTTTATTCGCCTTTTATTCCCTTCTTTCTAGCTACGGATGCGGCCGTTTCATTTTGACAATTCCTTTTTCATCTTTTTTCTCTTTTTCTTTCTTTTTCCTTTCTTTTTCTAAGCACACACCCACATTTTTCCATTCTAACCACAACTAATCTTTTCCCTCCTATTTTAATTCTCATCAATTTCCCGCTACAGTAGCCACCATCAACTTAGGCTGGTTGCCTGAGTTGAGGTGCATGATGTCCAAGGAAAGACTAGGGCCAAAATAGGGATTCTAAGATTAAAAAGGGACGGTGATAGGGTATAGAAAGAACGGGGTCAATCAAGGCTCAAACAGGGATCAAAGGGATCATTAACATTTGGACGGTCTTTTGGGATAAGTGGACTACACACAAAAGGGCCTGTGATCCTTTCCTAAGCAACTAGCTTCCAACTTCAACAAAATAGACCGGGCAAGTTCTAGATGCATGCACATAGTAAGAATTTCAACAGAAAGCTCATACACACTTCGTATCAGGAAACCATACCACTACCAATCATTGTAGCAACAGTTCAGCCTAAACAAGATCATTCTTCGCACATGCATACAAAGACACTCAAGGATCTATTACAGTTAATTTTCCACACACAAGTACAAAAAGCAACTTTTTCGGAGGGGGCTCCTTTTTATTTTAACCATTCACAGCCATGCTTGCTACAACATCACACAACAATAAAAGCAAAAACAACCTAAACATGCCGCGCAAAAACAACCTAAACATGTCGGTTCTACTAGATAGCACACCGAAGGAAAAGAAGCATGACAACAAAAACCTTTGGTGGTAATACCCCTACCCCCAACAAAAAAATCTAGCATTGTCCTCAATGCTCATCGAAGCAGATATACAGAACAAGGGAATAGGGGTACCTGTGAAGCCTACGCTTTGGGATGTGGAATAGTGACGCCAGTTTCGGCCGGTGTACTCAGCTCATCAACGTCTGGAGTCTCTCCAAACTCTGGTACTGCACTGGATGATGCCCCCACCTGCTTGGAAACGCACTCTTTCCTGTCGCAGCTGCTCGTCTACCACCGACAGCTGCTTTACAACCTCTAACTCGTCCTCCTCGGCTGATTTCTTTCTGTGCTTTCTCTTTTTTGACATCTTTACCCCACTTTTACCTGCTTGGGGTTCATTAACTCTCAGTGGCCGACCCATCAAATCCACTATTGTGGTTTCTTCTTCCAAGTCCATGAAATCCGAAGTCTCATCATAAGGCGCTTTTTCTTGCTTGAGGACGGTGATTTCATCCTTTACCTTCTTCAGTTCCACATCAAATCTTGCCAGTTTCGGGATGCTCATTTCATTTAGCCTTGCCTCCATCCGGGTTTCCATAGAATCGACCCTTGCACGCAGCCCCTCAAATGGCTTCAGAGCCTTCCGTATTGCTTCGTCAATGGTGGGTTTGAACAAGTCCGTCCAAGCAGCAATTTGCTTATCCATCTGTTTCTGCTTCTGCACCATTTTAGCAAAATTTCGGGGATTCATGTGATATTCCAGTGGTAGAGAAGGCCTTGCTGCAGTGCCAGAGCTTTCGGCAGTATCTCTAGTTGTTTGTGAAGTCTTCGGATCAAACACCGCAAGTGGAATCTCTGTGCCTGATGGAGTGTCGGTCGCCTCGGAGGTGGTTGTGGTTGGTTCCTAAAAAATATGAGGCTTATGAATCCTCATGTCAAACTCAGTGTCATCCGTTGATTTGTCAATATTTTTCTTGGATGATGCTGTCACTTGATCATCAATACCATCCAATATCAGTACCTCCGCACACCTGCATGACTCAGTAACCATACATGGGAAAAACAAAGAAGAAGTGGTTTTTATGGCCCTGGTCCGCATCTCGTCTGTAATTATCATTCTGAAATTGATGACGTACCCGACTATTAAACTTGCCACTAGGATGGCTCTTCCCTCATCCAGATTAGCATCTCCACCTGTAGGAAAGATCATGTACCACACAACAGCCCACCAGAACTTTGCTATGAAGCTCAGTGATTGCTTCGATATCCGTCCCCTCTGAGTTAGCCAAGATTGTGAGCCATCAGTCAATGTACGTGCTAACCATGGTCTCTGCGAGTATGTGTTGGAAATCTTGTCATGAAACTCTGGCATATCAGGTGGATGAATATATTCAGGGCCAAAGAGGACTCTGTTAATCATCTCTCAAGAGATGTTTACTTGTTTACCCCGAACCAGAACCCTGTCCTGCCTTGGTGCTGATTTAACCCCTTTTGATTTCTCGCATTTGCTCTCCAACAGTGCCAAGTAGTTGGCATAGAATTCCCGAACTAGTTCTGAATAATAGAATCCTGGAGGTGTGCTTATCCACTCAAGCTGGTACCTCTGAGACTGTGTCTGAAGAACTGGATATTCTGGTAGATCTGTGGTAATAATTTGCACTTCCTCAGCTATCGGTCTTTTCTGGCTCCTCGATTTTGTTTTGGTAAGACCGTCAAGATAGTGCTTTCGGGCATCCTTAAGTACCCACCGGATCGATTCTCTATCCATGGGTGTCCTCTCCTTATTTTTGATGGCCTCAGTACCACTTACATCTTCCGGACTGGAGGCGGAGCTACCACTTTTTTCAGATCCACTATCACCCCCTGACCTACTGCTAGATGACCCACTCTCCTCCTCAGAATGGGAGACTTGGGTGTTTCTTCGTTTGGATAGCCTAGTCTGGTAGGCCGGGGCTTCAATTGCTTCTTCTTCGCTACCCGATTCATCTACTAGAGTCCGAGTGGTAGCGGTTCTTTCTTTCCTCTTTTGAGCTTGATTGCGAGGTGGTTGTTGTTTGGGAGACAAGTACCTGCACGGGGATAAGTTAGAACACATGAGAATAGGAAAATACCAAGCAAACACCACTCTTTTGGAGTGACGTCTTGGGTGACGGGACGTCACACATGTGACTGACCATCACACCAGCCGTCACTCTTAGACAGTGGATTTGTTCATTGTTGATGGCTTGGCTGATGGCCAGTCACATGTGTGACATCCCGTCATGCCAACCGTCAGACCAAGATGTTGTTGAAGGTGGAATCTACTGACTCCGGAGTCAAGGAAATGAAATCTGAATTATCTTCAATGAGTAAGTTGGTGGATTCCCATTCCACCTCAATCAAGCAGTTAGAGCAACAAATGAGTCAAATCTTGGCGTCGCTGAATCAAAGGAAAGCTGGTACATTGCCGAGTGACACCATTCAAAACCCGAGGAATGACGAGAATTGTATAGCGATCACCACAAGAAGTGGTAAGACATTACCAAAATCACGTCCGATAATTCAAATGCAGAAAGATGATGTTATTGACGAAGATGAGCTCATTGATGATGAAAAGGTGAGTGATGAGGGTGTGGGTGTTCATGTTGAAAAACCCACTTTGGTAGAGGATGATTCTAAATTGCTCACGGAGAAGAGCAAGGAAGTTTAAAAACTTCCAAAACAAATGCCAAAGCCTCCTCCTCCTTTCCCTCAGAGGATAAAAAAGAAGGTGGAAGACGGGAAATTCCACAAGTTTATCACCATGCTCAAGCAGATCTCCGTGAATATCCCTCTGATGGATGCACTTGAACAAATGCCCGGTTATGCCAAGTTCATGAAGGACTTGATCACAAAGAAGAGGTCAGTAAGTTTTGAACCAGAAGACAACCTCCACCACTGTAGAGCCATTTCATCAAGGTCGCTAGTCCAAAAGAAAGAAGACCCGGGTGCGTTCACTATTCCTTGCACCATCGGGGAGTTTAATTTTGCAAAAGCTCTTTGTGACTTGGGGGATAGCATAAACTTGATGTCGATGGCTATCTATCGGCAGTTGGGCTTAGGAGCCCCCAAACCGACGACTATGAGATTGTTGATGGCTGATAGATCGGTTAAACGGCCGATGTGTATTTTGTATGATGTTCTTGTGAAGGTGGGAAATTTCATATTTCCGGCAGACTTCGTGATTTTGGACTGCGAAGTGGACTTTGAAGTCCCTATTATTTTGGGATGACCCTTCTTGGCAACCGGAAGAGTGTTAGTAGATATGGAGAGCAACGAGTTGGCTTTCAGGTTGAACGATGAAATAGTGAAGTTTAATGTGTGCAAGTTAATGAAGCAACTGAGGGACATGAATGTCGTCTCGATTATTGATGTTGTTGCCGAATCTGATGTGATTATTTCTACTAAAGAGAGATTTGTTGCAGAGACATTGGCAGCGAGTATGATGAACTTCGATGATGATGACATCAAAGATTATGAAGAAATTGTAAATGCTCTGGTTGGAATGGGGTCACATTTTTACGCCCCAAAGAAATTAGATCTTGACTTGAAGAACAGGCCGACACTTCCTGCAAAGCCTTCTATTGAAGAGGCGCCGGTGTTAGAGTTGAAAGAGTTGCCAGGCCATCTGAGGTATGCATTTTTAGGTGATACAGATACCTTACCTGTGATCATTGTGGCAGGCCTTATGGAAACACAAGTTGAAGCTTTACTGTCCAAATTGGGTAGAACACCAATTTGGACAGTAAAGCTTCAACTTGTGTTTCCATAAGGCCTGCCGCAATGATCACAGGTAAGGTATTTGTATCACCTAAAAATGCATACCTCAGATGGCCTGGCAACTCTTTCAACTCTAACACTGGCGCCTCCTTAATAGAAGGCTTTGCATGAGGTATCGGCCTGTTCTTCAAGTCAAGATCTAATTTCTTTGGGGCATAAAAATGTGACCCCATTCCAACCAGAGCATTTATAATTTCTTCATAATCTTCGATGTCATCATCATCGAAGTTCATCATAACCGCTGCCAACGTCTCTACAACAAATCTCTCTTCAGCAGAAATAATCACATCAGATTCGGCAACAACATCAACAACCGAGACGACATTCATGTCTCTTGGTTGCTTCATTGACTTGGACACATTAAACTTCACTATTTCATCATTCAACCTGAAAGCCAACTCGTTGCTCTCCATATCTACTAACACTCTTTCGGTTGACAAGAAGGGTCATCCAAAAATAATAGGGACTTCAAAGTCCACTTCGCAGTCCAAAATCATGAAGTCTGCCAGAAAGATGAACTTTCCCACCTTCACAAGCACATCATACAAAATACACATCGGCCGTTTAACCGATCTATCAGCCATCAACAATCTCATAGTCGTCGGTTTGGGGGATCCTAAGCCCAACTGCCGATAGATAGCCAACGACATCAAGTTTATGCTAGCCCCCAAGTCACAAAGAGCTTTTGAAAAATTAAACTCCCTGATGGTGCAAGGAATAGTGAATTCACCCGGGTCTTCTTTCTTTTGTACTAGAGACCTTGATGAAATGGCGCTACAATGGTGTAAGTTGTCTTCTGGTTCAAAACTTACCGACCTCTTCTTTGTGATCAAGTCCTCCATGAACTTGGCATAACTGGACATTTGTTCAAGTGCATCCACCAGAGGGATATTCACGGAGATCTGCTTGAGCATGGTGATAAACTTGTGGAATTTCTCGTCTTCCACGTTCTTTTTGATCCTCTGAGGGAAAGGAGGACGAGGCTTTGGCATTTGTATTGGAAGTTTTTCAACTTCCTTGCTCTTCTCCATGAGCAATTTAGAATCATCCTCTACCAAAGTGGGTTTTTCAACATTATCACTCACCTTTTCATCATCAATGAGCTCATCTTCGTCAATAACATCATCTTTCTGCTTTTGAATTATCGAACATGATTCTGGTAATGTCTTACCGCTTCTTGTGGTGATAGCCATACAATTCCCGTCATTCCTCGAGTTTTGAATGGTGTCACTCGGCAATGTACCAGCTTTCCTTTGATTCAGCGACGCCGAGATTTGACTTATTTGTTGCTCTAACTGCTTGATTTAGGTGGAACAGGAATCCACCAACTGACTCATTGAAGATAATTCAGATTTCATTTCCTTGACTCCGGAGTCAGTAGATTCCACCTTCAACAACATCTTCGCCATCATATTCTCCAATTTGGACATCCCTGTCTCATTGCTAGCTCTTTCCCGATTACCAGGTGGTACATACAACCCACCTCTATCGGTTTTATTCTTCCAGTTCCCCTGATCACGATCTCTGTAGCCAGCTTTTTCATAGTAGTTGTCCTTCTTATAGTTCCAACCTTGGTTCCCCTGGCCATTGGCCTGGAAACCCCCCAAATAATTAGCCTCCTCATCAGATTCAGACTCTACTGCTCTACCTTGGGAACCCATAACTTTCACTTTCTCCATACCTCCTGACAGCAAATGTTTTGTCAGTAGGTCCATTTGCATTTTCAGATGGGCCATATCTTGGTCCCGCTCTTCCTCTTTCCTGCGCTGTTCCATTGGCATACCGACTGTATAAGTGCTAGCAGCTATCTCTGTATCCCGTGTATGCCAGGGCCTGTTGGTTTTAGTGAGCCGGTCCAAAATAGTTGTGGCATCGATAAAGGTAAGACCTATAAATGCTCCACCTGCTGCATTATCCAGTGTCGGCTTGGTAGCCGAATTTAGTACCCTGTAGAATGTATGCATCAAAAAATTGTCGGTCAACTGATGGTTTGGGCATTGTGTCAGCTTTTTCTTGAACCGTAACCAGGTCTCATGTAAGGCCTCATGAGGTTGTTGCCTGAAATTGCTGCTTTCGTCCCTCAACTGTATCATCCTAGAGGGAGGAAAGAACCTTTCTAGGAAAGCTGCTTTCAACTCTTCCCAGGTTGTTATAGAATCGGGAGTTAGCTCAGTCAACCACATCGCTGCTTTATCCGACAGAGACAGTGGGAACAACCTAAGCCTGATGGCCATCTGATTCACTCCCGGTAATTCAAACGACTTGCAGATGCTTACAAAATTCATCAGGTGCCTGTTGGGGTCATCACCAGCCACACCACGAAACAACCCTCTCAAATTCAACAACTGAATCATTGTGCTAGTAATGTTGAGCTTGGCCCCGGGCGCTAGCGGAAGAAGAACAATGGCGCCTGTAGCACCAACTCCATCCAAGTCGATATCCTCATTATCCTCTAAAGCATACTACCTTGGTTGCTGTCGAACTCTTCCTCGCTGTTGTGGCCTCTGATCGGCTGGAGCATTATTGTTAACAATATCTGTCGGTCTGCCCTCACCCACTAAAGTCTCATCATCCAACCCAACATCATCCTCAATACCATCAGCATTCAAATGTTGTTGGGCTTGCTGAGCTACAGCGAGTCTCGCTGCCTCTTGTTGTTGTGCATTCATAGCTTGCCTTAACGTTCTAGCAAGCTCGGGATCGTACGGTAATGTTGGTTCACCCGAGCGCCGGGTACTTGGCATGCACAACTATGTACCCTGTAAAAATATAAAACAACAACAAACAAAAGTAAGTCAGGAAAGTATGACTAAGAGTCAACGAAACACACCGGACTTAATAAACAACCGTATTCCCCGGCAATGGCGCCAAAAATTGATACGCCCAAATTACACTTCAATTAAGAAGCACAAGCGGTCGTCGTCAAATATAGAACCCAACCAAGTTTGGGGTCGATCCCACAGGGAATAAAGTGTAAATTAAGTCGTTAGTAATTTAGTTGACTAGTAATCGATAGTTTCCGGTAATTTGGGGGGGGTTTAAATGTCAAATTCACACAAATTAACTAACAAGCAGCAAATTTTCAAGAGTTTATAATCAATGCGAGAATGAACTAGGGAAGTGTTCACCATGGCGTCATAACAATTTCGACTCAAAGCTTAACCGGGTTCTTTCTATATGTATATCACGATGTGATTGAATTAATGGTATCATCTAAACGTTTTTCAACCAAATAGACGAATTTCCATTTCAATTCTCTCGAACTTGAAAAGGTGAAATTTCTTATTTCAATCCTAAATATCAAGTAGATTAATCTAGTTACAACATTAATCATAAGACGAGAGTTGGTAGTCTCGAATCCTCGTAGTTAATCAAATTTCCCGGTTTTAATCTCTTAGTTCAAGCAAATTAACCCTAGGCATGTCCTAATATTTGCAACCATTAGAAAACGTTCATAACACATGATTAACAACGTGAACAACATATAAATTAACCCAACGCTACCCGGAATCTATATTGTTACTTTTTCCATGGCTCCCACAACCCTAGTTGTGGGAAGTTAGCCACTCATGCTAGCAAAGCGAAACAAAGAAATAATAGTATTCATATGAGAAGAAAGAATTCTTACAATAAAGAATTATTACTTTACTTTAAACTTCGTAGAATCCAAGCACCAATGGTAAAAATCCCAAGGACGAAGACAAAGATATTGTTTTCTTCGTTCTTTTCTCTGAAAGTTGCTCTCAAGAAAATAATATGTCGCAAGTGTCGAATACTGAATAATTGAAAATAACCCTAACACTGGGTATTTATGTTAGTCCAGGAAAATAAAGTTCCAAAAATTAAATTGGAATCCCGTTGTTGCTCTTGACGGCTTGGCTTGACGGTTCGTCAAACCTGTGATGGGCCGTCGCTTCACCCGTCGCCACTATCCAGTGCATAAGCCCCATTTGCTCTAACTTGGTGGCCATCCTGACGGTTCGTCATGCTGTTGAAGGACCGTCACTTAAACCGTCGCCACTATCCAGTGATTCAGTGCCATGCTGCCTCATCCTGGTGGCTTGGCTGACGGTCAGTCACAGGTGTGATGACCCGTCAAGTCAGCCGTCACACATATCTAGAGCCTCCTCTTGCTGCTTCCAGGCTTGGTGGCTCCCCTGACGGTCAGTCACCTATGTGACGACCCGTCAGGCCCTCCGTCATGCCTAGCCAGTGTGACTTAGCATGAGTATTTTTCACTCCTTTTCCATCTTTGTCTCCATTTTCTGCAAATACAACATAAAAACATCAAAAACCACAAAGGTTGCTTAAAAACTTGCGAGTATTCTTAGTTAAAGGCATCAAATGTGCCGTTGAATCCTGGCACATCACCTCCCTCTCATAAGGGTGGTGCGGTTAACACCTATGAAAGAGACTATACTTAATGCGGCTTTTAGACACCTTAGGACACCTTAAACCTGATGCTCTGATACCAAGTTTTTCATGACCTGAGTCTACACCCTGGACATAACATGGTGCTCGGAGTCACAAGTGACCCCAAGCTAACCCATGGCATGTCATAATACTAAACAATTTACATACCTTAAAACTGATAGTAAGGTAATTGATAAAAATGTAAGTATTAGAATTCAACTAAGAAATGTCAGAAATAATACTAAGTCTGAAAAGTAAAACTCAATCGGATGTAAGCTGAATATCTGACTCTATGTCTGAAAGCCTCTACTATTTATGAGCTATTGGGACAAGTCCCCAGCTAACTCTAAAAGTGCAAAACTAAAAATGCTAAACATAATGTCATAAAATCCATCCTCTAATGATGAGGACTCACCACTGGTAACTGCTGAAGTGGCACTGGATCGAACTAATCTCTATGCTGAGACTAAATAGATAAACCTAATACCATAATACGACATAACACAAAGAAGTATGTGATCAGTACTTTGAATTTATTGACAATGTGAGATATGCAAACAACAAAATAACTAGACATATTGAAAACACTGATAACAATACTAAAATGCAAACTGATTGCAAAACTGAATTGTAGTACAATGACTCAATCATATCCTGAGTATAATAAATATGAGAGATAATCTGAAGTAAAAAACATAATGAAAAAATTGAACTGAAATGAGGGTCATGTCCAATCTACTAAGTCTAAATCTATGAGAGATCCTGTTAACCTACATAAACCATGTGAGCTCAATATTTTAATGACCGAGTTCGTCGTTACGGGTAAACCAATTGAGCCAAGTTTTAGAGTAAGAAAACTCCGGGTTTGGGAGTTTGAAATTCTTGGCTAGGCTAGCCTCGGCCGATTTTGGAGCGAGGTAGAGTCTAGGGAAATCTGGGTAAAAATGGATTTAGGTGTCTTGGAGGGAGCTAGTTTTCTATGTATCCAAGACATAAAGGAGTCTGGGGGACTTTTCAGAATCGTATTTGGGTAAGTAGAACTCCCGGAATCGCGTTTGATGTGAATGGGTTATTTTGGGACGTCGGGGGAAACAAGTGTGTTGTGAAATGGACAAAACTGGCAGAGTTCTGGACTTTCTATTCGTGACAAGAGCTGTCACGTGCGAAAGTGGCCACCTCTATAGTGGTAGAAATTACCGCTATAGCGGCGGTCAAGGGGCGGTCAACCAACTTAAGACGGCTAAAGCGGAGCGGGGACCGCTATAGTGGGCCGATTGGATTTTAATGCAGAAATAGCTCCCAAAACATTCAGTTTTCACAAGTTTGTTTTGGAGAAGGGCTGGGCGATTTCCAGGCGATTTTCTTCATTCTTCCATCAAAATTCTTCCCTAAGGTAAGGTTTTCATTCCCCAATCTTTGTACTACATTTCCTATGCGGTAGAATTGCTAGGAGGGAACTTGGGGAAAGGTTAGAATAACCTAGGGATGGTGGAATTGGGGGAAGGAAGGGGATTCCAAGCATGTGTGTTCTTGGGTATGGATAAAAGTACATTAAAATGATCATAGGTTGTTTAATTTCCTGTTTTTATCCGTAAAAATGATAGAACTAGGGGAATTAACGGTGGAAAAGCCCCGAAAAAGGGTGGGATGATCATGGATGGCCTGGGGTTTGGGGATTTGATATAATTCGGGTAATGTACATGCCTTGTGTGTTAATTGTATGCATTATGTGTTATTTTTAGACCAAGAACGAGAGAGGAATCCGGAACACAAAAAAGCTCTGGTCGAATAGAGCTTGGAACATTTCGAGGTAGGTGATGGCTTATGGTTTTCTGTAAATGTGTATATTGATGTAATCATGTCTAAGTGATTGTATGCATTACATTGCTTAGGGAATTTGTGTGAAATGTCTAGGTTCTTGGTTACAACCTGTGATTGAACGGTTTACTTGTTGGTTTTACAAGTTGTGTGTGTTCATATATTGACTGTGGTTGTTGACATTTGGTTGTCTTGGGTACCACGCCTGATATGAGCGTATCATTCATTTGGCATGGGTACCATGCCTAGTATGGGTTTACTTTATTGCATCTTGCATTGTTTCATTGACTGTTGTATTGCATTGGTTGATATTGGTTCCGTGAGTGGATCGGGTTGTTTTACTGAATTTGATACTTGATATTGGTTCCGTGAGTGAACCTGGTTGTTTAACTGAATGTGATATTTGATATTAGTTCCGTGAGTGGACCGGGTTGTCTAGTTAAAGGTGATATTGTTGGTGGTCCTTGAGTGGCCGAGAACTGTTGTATAACTGCTGTGTTGGTCTTGGTTTAAGCCGAGTTGATCAATTACCTTTGGTGTTGCCTAGAAGGGATTCCAGGGTGGGTCCAGGCTAGATTGAAAGGACAGTATGGTTACATGTTGTGGATTAGAACTGTAAGAGATGGATTCATGCGATAACAAGCTAGGTAGAGACCTATAGTCTAAATGTGCCTGTGATTATTGTTGCATGTTTGCCATACTCCTTACTTGATATTGTTGTACTAATTACATATTGTTTACTTGAAAACTGGCTGATGATCCTACCAGTACACAGTGGTGGTTTACTGATACTGCACTTGTCTTTCTTTTGGTGAGTACAGAAAATCTACCAGTGACTGAGACGCGACCTCGTATCTAGCACCGATGATTTCGGACTTTCAAGGGCGAGCTACTTGATTCGAGCCACCTTGGGTTATCCTTAGAGTTTCAGTCCAATTGTTTCGGACATAAAACTATTTTAGTTTATCTTTTGGGGTTGCATTCCCGTATTCTAGATTTGGTATTGATGTTTGGTATAATGACTTTCAGTTCCTAGGAGGGATTTTCCGCAAGATTAATAATTATGTTTAGTTTTTGACTTGATTGATTGTTAGTTTACTTTTCGCTTGCTGGTTTTAGGCTGTTAGTCTAGGCAAGAGTAGGACTCTATTGCTTCGCTCATTCGGGGGTTGTGTGGGTGCCACTCACGATGGGTTGGGTCTTGACAAAGATAGTATTAGAGCCTAGGTTCGTTGATCTCGTTGTACCAAATTGGTCTAGTACAGTCTTGAGGAACGGTGCGGAGACGTCCTTACTTTTCTTCGAGAGGCTATGGGGCCTTAGGAAAAACCATCTCTTCCTTCTTTTATTCGTGCTACAACTCGATTCCAATTGGTATCTGGTAATACAAATTGGTATCTAACCTCGTTCACTCTTCTGTCCACAGATGGTTACTACAAGGAATAACGTAGCAAGGCCAGCGGTCCTAGCAGCGGGCCCAGCAGTTCAAGACAGAGGTAGGGGAAGGGGCCGGGGACGAGCTGGAGCCGCACCTGCCAGGGGTGGAGCTCGAGTTGTTGCTATTGCACGTGAGGTAACCCATCCCCACCTTAGGATCATGTGGATGAGGATGTAGAAGAAGTGGTTGTAGAGGATGGAGGAGCTCAGGAGGAGGCGGCACCAGTTGGGGGTATAGGCCTTCCTACGATGACACCAAAAGCTTTTAGGTAGTCGTGGGATATTCTGAGTGTGTTGGTTGGAGCTGGAGCCATACCCGCAGCTTATGAATATCAGGCCTTGGATACTCAGCCAACGATTACTACTACACCAAGGATGGATGCATCTTCAGGCATAAATGATCTCCTTAGGCCAATGCTAGGCCCAGTGATGACAGGTAATGAGCATGAGATGCTGACTAAGTTCCTTAAGATGAAACCTCCGATGTTTCAGGGTACAGACAAGGAGGATGCCTATAAGTTCATCCTGGATTGCCATGAGAGGTTGCAGAAGTTGGGTATTGTACATCAGCATGGGGTGGAGTTTTTCACTTTTCAGCTACAGGGTGATTCCAAGCAGTGGTGGAGGTCTCATGTTGAGTGTCGGTCTTCTATCCTACCTCCACTAATTTGGGAGCAGTTCCATGTATTGTTTCTAGAGAAGTACATTCCCCGTACTTTAAGGGACCGAAAGAAGGATGAGTTTCTGAACTTGGAGTAGGGTAGCATGTCGGTCTCAGCTTATGAGGCTAAGTTCCATGCGTTGTCTCATTTTTCTACACAGATGTTGGGTTCCGAGGAGGAACGAGTCCGATTGTTTGTCAAGGGTCTGAATAGTGATCTGCAGGTACTGTTAGTGCATATGACTTCTTCAGGGAAGGGTTTTAATAATGTGGTGGACTATGTGAAGAAGATTGAGGGAGTTAGGCAAGCGGGGCAGGCTAAGGGTTTAACTAAGAAGCCCCGGAATGAGGGAAATTATGGTGGTTCGTACTCCAGGGGCCAGCATCAGTAGGCTTATCCGGCTTGTCCTATTCAGTCAGCTCTGCCAGCTACTACAAGTGGTCATCAGGGAGCTTAGTCTTCAGCTCCTAGAAGCCAGGGAGCATCCTATACATCAGCTAGCAGACCTACTCTTGCCCGTGGTTGCTTCCACTATGGTAAGTTGGGCCACTTTAAGAGGGAGTGTCCACATAGGCAGGCAGGTAATCAGGGTCAACAGCAGACTAGAGCAGTGGTTCTGGCAGGAAAAGGCGGTAATTCTAGGGGTCGTCCACAAGGTGGGCGAGGAAATATTCAGGGAGGCCGCAGAGATTAAGGGAATGGCGGCGCAGGAAGGGGTACGATGCAGCCGGCCCGGGAAGTTGCTTGGATTGATGATCGGGCACATAGCTATGCTTTTCCAGGAAGGACTGAGGTGGAAGCCTCAGATGCGGTGATCACAGCTACTATTCTTGTCTGTGATAAAATGGCTTTGGTATTATTTGACCCATGTTCTACATATTCTTATGTGTCTGTGAGTTTTGCTTTGGGACTGGGTTTGACCTGTGATATCCTTGACTCCTCTATCTATATTTCTACCCTAGTGGGAGAGTAGGTGGTTGTGACTCATGTATATCGTGACTATTCTGTTATTTTTGTGAGGTTACATACTTGGGTAGACTTGGTAATTCTGGACATGGCTGATTTGATATTATCTTGGGTATGACCTGGCTGTCTCCTTATCATGCTGTGTTGAACTGTAACACCAAGACTGTAGCTCTAGAGATTTTGGATAAGGATAGACTAGAGTGGGAAGGTGTGTACAGGCCTAAGCCAGTTAAGATAATATCTTTTGTTCGGGATAGGAATCTAGTGGGGAGGGGGTGTCTAGCCTTCTTGGCTCCTCTCCAGGATGATAGTATGGAGTATCCTCCTATTGAGTTAGTCCCTGTGGTTTTTGAATTCTTAGAGGTGTTTCCAGCAGACTTGTCTTGTATGCCTTCGGACAAAGACATATATTTTTGTATTGATTTGGAGCCAAACACCCATCCCATTTCCATTCCTCCGTATAGAATGGCTTTGGAAAAGTTAAGAGAACTTAAGACTCAGCTGCAGGAACTCCTAGATAAGGGATTTATACGTCTCAATGCTTTACCTTGGGGTGCTCCGGTCTTGTTTGTAAAGAAGAAGGATGGTAGTATGCGGATGTGCATATATTATAGGCACTTGAACAAGGTGACCATCCAGAATAAGTACCCTCTACCCCGTATAGATGATTTGTTTGACCAACTTCAGGGTGCATCGGTGTTCTCAAAAATCAACTTGAGGTTGGGGTACCATCAGTTAAAGATTAAACCTGAAGACATTCTGAAAACTGCTTTTCGGACCCGGTATGGGCATTATGAGTTTCTAGTAATGTCATTTGGTTTGACCAATGCACCGACAGCATTCATGAGTTTGATGAATGGGGTGTTTAAGTCCTACTTGGATTCTTTCATTATCGTGTTCATCGATGACATTTTGATCTACTCTAAGAGTAGGGATGAGCATGCTAATCATCTTCACATTGTGTTGGATATTTTGAGACATCAAAAGTTTTATGCAAAGTTCACTAAGTGCGAGTTTTGGTTGACTTCTGTGGCATTCTTGGGGCATGTAGTGTCAGAAAAAGGGGTGATGGTGGATCCACAGAAAATTGAGGCAGTCAAGAGTTGGGTTTGGCCTAGCTCTGTGACTGAGGTGAGGAGTTTTGTTGGGCTCGCAGGGTACTACCGGAGGATTGTCAAGAATTTTGCTTCTATTGCTACTCACCTGACCAGGTTGACAAAGAAGGAGGTACCATTCGTTTGGTCTGACAAGTGCGAGGAGAGTTTCCAAAAGCTCAAGACACTTTTGACAACAACCTCTATTTTGTCCTTGCCGGTTGAAGGTAAAGACTTTGTTGTTTACTGTGATGCTTCACATTCTGGTTTGGGTGCTGTGTTGATGCAGGATAGGAATGTGATAGCCTATGCATCCAGCCAGTTGAAGGTGCATGAGAGGTGCATGTGATAGCCTACGCATCCAGGCAGTTGCCGGTTGGCAGCGGTGGTTTTTGCATTGAAAATCTAGAGACACTATCTTTATGGTGTCAAGTGTGAGGTATTCACAGATCATCGCAGTCTGCACCATATATTCACTCAAAAGGATTTGAATTTGAGGCAGAGAAGGTGGATGGAGGTATTGAAGGATTACGATGTGACCATTCAGTACCATCCGGGTAAGGCTAATGTGGTGGCATATGCATTGATCCAGAAAACTGTTAGCATGTGTAGCTTGGCTTGTTTGGGGGCATCCAAACGACCATTGGCTAAGGAGATTCGGGCTTTGGAGGCCAAGTTCATGCACTTGGATGTTTCAGATCAAGGTGGGTTGTTGGCCAGCATTGAGGTCAAGGCCACCTTCATAGAGGAAATTAAGACAAAATAGTTTCAGGATCCGAAACTGGGTAAGTTGCAAGGTAAGGTAATGTCCGAGGAATCCAAAGACGTCATGTTAGACTCTGGAGGAGTGTTGCATTTCAGGGAGAGGATTTGTGTTTCTCGGGTTGATGATGTGATTCAGAAAATCTTGACAGAAGCTCATGGTTCGCGGTACTCAATTCATCCGGGTGTGACCAAAATGTACAGAAACTTGAGGCAGCATTACTGGTGGCCTGAGATGAAAAGGGACATAGTAGATTTTGTATCCAAATGTCAGAACTGCCAGCAGGTGAAGTATGAACATCAGAGACCTGCAGGACTACTTCAGAGAATGCCTATTCCAGAGTGAAAGTGGGAAAGGATAGCCATGGATTTCGTGGTGTGTCTTCCCAATACATTGGGGAATTATGACTCAATTTGGGTCATTGTTGACAGGCTGACCAAGTCCGCTCATTTCATTCTGGTCAAGGTAGATTACAATTCGCAGCAATTGGCCAAGATATACGTGAAGGAGATTTTGACACTGCATGGGGTACCACTGTCCATCATTTCAGATAGGGGTATGCAGTTTACTTCTAAGTTCTGGGGCAAGTTACATGAAGAGTTGGGTACACAACTCACCTTTAGTACAACCTTCCATCCTCAGACTGATGGTCAGTCGGAGAGGACGATTCAAGTATTGGAGGACATGCTGAGAGCATGTGTAATGGACTTCGATGGTCATTGGGACCAGTTTCTACCATTGTGCAAATTCTCGTACAATAATAGCTACCACTCCAGTATCGATATGGCACCGTTCGAGGCCCTGTATGGGAGAAACTGCAGATCACCGGTTGGGTGGTTTGAGGAAGGTGATGTGAAGCCTCTGGGCGTAGACTTAGTAAAGGAAGCACAGGAAAAGGTAAGGGGCATACATACCAAGTTGTTGGCTGCTCAAAGCAGGAAGAATGAGTATGCAGATCGCAAGGTCCGGTACATGGACTTCCAGGTTGGTGAACAAGTATTACTAAAAGTATCGCCAATGAAAGGGGTTATGCGGTTTGGTAAGAAGGGCAAGCTTAGCCCTCGTTTCATCGGTCTATTTGAAGTGCTTGAAATTGTGGGGGCAGTGGCTTACAAGTTAACACTGCCACCTAGTTTTTCAGGCGTCCATCCGGTATTTCATGTATCCATGCTCAAGCGATACCATGGGGATGGGGACTACATCATCAAGTTGGATGAGGTACTTTTTGATAAGGATCTTCTTTATGAGAAGGAACCAGTTTTGATTCTTGCTCGGGATGTCCAGAGGTTGAGAACAAATGTGATTGATATGGTGAAGGTTCAGTGGAAGCATCGTCCAGTTGAGGAAGCCACTTGGGAAATGGAGAAGGACATGCGGGACAAGTATCCTCAACAGTTTGAGGATTTAGGTACTACACTTCCATTCTTTTATTTTTGTAATTTTGGGTTGGATCGTTCGAGGATGAACGATGGGTAAATTGGTAGCTGTTATAATGATCGGGTCCTTCATTATGGGTAGACCAATCGTGCCAAGTTTTAAAGTTAGAAAACTCCGAGTTTGGGAGTTTGAAATTCTGGGCTAGGCTAGCCTCGACCGGTTTTGGAGCGAGGTAGAGTCTAGGGAAATCCGGGTGAAAATGGATTTAGGTGTCTTGGAGTGAGATAGTTTGCCACATAGCCAAGACATAAATGAGTCCGGGGGACTTTTTGGAATCGCATTTGGGTAAGTAGAACTCCTGGAATTGCGTTTGACGTGAAGGGGTTGTTTTGGGACGTCAGGGGAAACAAGTGTGTTGTGAAATGGCAAAAATTGGCAGAGTTCCAGACTTTCTGTCCGTGATGAGCGCTGTCATGCACGATAGCGGCAACCACTATAACGGTAGAAATTACTGCTATAGTGGCGGTCAAGGGGCGGTCAATCCACTTAAGATCGCTATAGCGGCAGCCTACCACTATAGCGGGCCGACGGGTTTTTAATGTAGAAATAACTCCCAAAACATTCAGTTTTCACAAGTTTTGTTTTGGAGAAGGGCTGGGCGATTTCCAGGTGATTTTCTTCATTCTTCTGTCAAAATTCTTCCCTAAGGTAAGGTTTTTGTTCCCCAATCTTTGTACTATGTTTCCTATACGGTAGAATTGCTAGGAGGGAACTTGGGGAAAGGTTAGAATAACCTAGGGATGGTGGAATTCGGGGAAGGAAGGGGATTCCAAGCATGTGTGTTCTTGGGTATAGATAAAAGTACATTAAAATGATCATAGGTTGTTTAATTTCCTATTTTTATCCGTAAAAATGATAGAACTAGAGGAATTAACAGTGGAAAAGCTCGGTAAAAGGGTGGGATGATCATGGATGGCCCAGGGTTTGGGGATTTGGTATAATCCGGGTAATGTGCAGGCCTTGTGTGATAATTGTATGCATTATGTGTTGTTTTTAGACCAAGAACGAGAGAGAAATACGAAACACGGAAAAGCTAGGGTCGAATAGAGCTTGGAACATTTTGAGGTAGGTGATGGCTTATGATTTTCTGTAAATCTGTATATTGATGTACTCATGTATAAGTGATTGTATGCATTACATTGCTTAGGGTATTTGTGTGGAATGTCTAGGTTCCTGTTTACAGTCTGTGATTGAACGGTTTACTTGTTGGTTTTACAAGTTGTGTGTGTTCATATATTAACTGTAGTTGTTGATATTCGGTTGGCTCGGGTACCATGCCTGGTACGGGTATAATGAAATGGTTGACACGGGTACCACGCCTGGTACGGGTATATCATTCGGTTGGCACGGGTACCACGCCTGGTACGGGTTTACTTTATTGCATCTTGCATTATTTCATTGACTGTTGTATTGCATTGGTTGATAATGGTTCTGTGAGTGGACCGGGTTGTTTTACTGAATATGATACTTGATATTGGTTCCGTGAGTGGACCGGGTTGTTTTACTGAATTTGATACTTGATATTGGTTCCGTGAGTAGACCCGGTTGTCTAGTTAAAGGTGCTATTGTTGGTGGTCCTTGAGTGGCCAGGAACTGTTGTATAACTACTGTGTTGGTCTTGGTTTAGGCCAGGTTGATCAATTACCTTTGGTGTTGTCTAGAGGGATTATAGGGTGGGTCCGGGCTAGACAAAAAGGACAATATGGTTACATGTTGTGGATTAGAACTGTAAGAGATGGATTAATGCGGTAACAAGCTAGGTAGAGACCTGTAGTCTAGATGTGCCTGTGATTATTGTTGCATGTTTGCCATACTCCTTACTTGATATTGTTGTACTAATTATATATTGTTTCCTTGAAAACTGGATGATGATCCTACTAGTACACAGTGGTGGTGTACTGATACTGCACTTGTCATTCTTTTGGTGAGTACAAGAAATCTACCAGCGACTGAGACGCGACCTCGCATCTTGCACCGACAATTTCTGACTTTCAAGGGTAAGCTGCTTGATTCGAGCTACCTTGGGTTATCCTTAACAGTTTCAGTCCAATCGTTTCAGACTTAAAACTATTTTAGTTTATCTTTTGGGGTTGCATCCCCGTATTTGAGATTTGGTATTGATGTTTGATACAATGACTTTCAGTTCCTAGGAGGGATTTTCCGCAGGATTAATAATTATGTTTAGTTTTTGACTTGATTGATTGTTAGTTTACTTTTCACTTGCTGGTTTTAGGTGTTAGTCTAGGCAAGAGTGGGACTCTATTGGTTCGCTCATCCGGGGGTTGGGTGGGTTCCACTCATGATGGGTTGGGTCGTGACAAACATGGAGTTTGATGTATATGCCCCATCGAGAGGACTCAATACACCATTCTAGTGTATAAAGGCATGACTGTCGTGATCAGTAAATTTGAGCCCAATTGGAGGGCTAAATAGACCTATAGTGGCATGTAGTTCTGGGACTTCAAGTGAAAACTGGGATCCTAGTCCAACTCGGCGCTAAGTACTACTACTAATTGAAAAATATGATAGTTCATTTAAAACTGATGTTCTAAAACTGGGTCAGAATCTAACTGAACTGAACTGATTGTGAAAGACTAAATACTGAAAAACTGACTGAGTTCTACTTAATCTGAATGCTGATAGTATGAGCTAAATTTTGAAGGAAATTCTAGATCATGAGAAATTTCTTAAAATTCTGGCTAAATTCGTTCTTCCAAAAACCTAGGGTGAGAAACTTATTTATATAATTTTATATAAAAACCATTCTAATGAGGATAATAAGTATATAGAAATATCAAGACATCAAATTCATAGGAAATCACATGCTTGGGTGTGAACCCTAAAATCATAAATTGTAAGAATTGCAACTGAAGCTGAAAACTTTGGACATGATGGCAAAAGATAATCCTCATTGAAATCCCACATACCTGTTTGTCAAAAACCTTGAACAATCTTGAAGGTGTGGAAACTTTGGCGAAAAAGCCCGAGGCTTGAGGTTGAGCAAAGATCATTCTTTTTCTTTCTTTGTGATGTTAGTCGAGAGAATGAGGGGAGGGGGATCGACGTAGTCTAATAAAACCCCTCCAATAGGCTTAAAATAGTTTGGTTTAGGATTTAAAAGAGTGGAAAAATTCCAAAATACCCTTGAAAAATGAAATGAAAAACTACAGAAAAATTCAAAACTAGGGACCCATGGATAGGAACTAAGGTCCGTGGTGCAGTCCACGGCTCGTGGACCTGGCTCATGGTTCTCAGGGATTTTGTGAAGCTGTAGGCCTGATTTCCATGAGGACAGACCACAGCCTGTGGACTATTCCATGGTCCATGGGTCCCTCTCATGGATCGCAGGCCAAATGCTAGGCCTCAGGTGATTTTCCATGGGTGGAGTCCACGGTCCGTGGTTTGTTCCATGGCCCATGGAATCCTTTCGTGGTCAGTGTCTGTCATTCGAACAGACATACACTTCTTGGTAAAATGCTGACAATGTTTCACTCTAAACTCCATTTAATGCATGATTGGTGGCATTGGAAAGAAGACTCGGGGATCTTTAATTTGTTAGGTACTAGGCCATCTAACACTTCATATTCTAGGATAAATGATCATTTGATATTGACCCTAATTGAGTATTAACTTAGAAACTTTTTAGATTTTTACACCATCCCTAGATTGGCAAAACATAAGTTTTGGGTGTTTGAGTCTCGAGGACTCATACTTTCTCGGTTAGCCATCTAATTATCTTAAGCCCATATTTTAGTTCATGGTCATCACATAAAGCATTCATTCCAAAGTTCCTTATGATCCCACTAACCTTCCATTTACCTAAAAAGGGCAATATAAAGTTGGTATCATCATATCAAGACTTGTAAATCATCTATTCATAGTTCATAGCACCGTTATGGAGGTTGTGAGGGTTCTTACATTCCCTTAGATAGTATTCATGCTTTAATAAAGCAATGGACAATTCAAAACACTTAATAAAAGTAACAACAGTTGGGTATCAATAATTTAACTAAAGCATCACAAAAAACCCATCTTCAAAATTATATGAATCTGGTAATTCTTTAAACAATGAAGCATATGAAAAAGGGTTCATCATGAAGCATAAAATTTATAAATTCATAAAGTTTATCAATCCAAAATATCAACCCAAAAACAAGCTTATTTGTTCAACACACTTTAAGTGTACAAGAAAGAGTTTTCTTTAAACGAAGAACATGAAAGAATTTAGACTTACCCAACTTTTAAAGAATATGTTTCTAACTGATATTGCATGCTACCTAATAACTCACATGATTTATACCCAATTTTCACTTATGAGATGCAACTTATTGAGTTACGTGTTTCTATCACTAGTTTGCCTAGTTAAGAAAGTAGTATGAAAATGATGCAGTGTTTTACGTGGAAAACACCCATCTCATAAAGGTGAAAAACCCATGACATTTACCTCTATAGGATTTGACCCTAAATTCACTAACACGTTGAGCCTTAACACAATTTTGATTATGAGAATAGTAACCTAGGAATTAACTCTAATCCCTATTTCACAAACCTCCCTAAGGATTGTGTTTCCAACCTTAAAGTGTGACCCCAACTTGAAGATGTATTCCTAAGCCAGTTTATATCTCAGTGGTTCTAAGAAAGAAGGAAATTATAACTCAACAATCAACCCCAATACATAATAACTAGATACTAGCACAACTAAGTCTTCTAAGCTTGAAGCAGGTTCTTCAACCTGTTTCACTATATCAGGATGCACTTTGATTAGTGAAGTCAAGAACTCATAAATCAAGCTTTCAGTGTGCTACAAAGTTATTTACTTTTCTTTTATGTAAGTGATTAAACTTCTTCTTTTTACGGAGTCCCTCATTTCTACTCTCTAAGCCTAGAGGCATAACAGAACTCTGACTCCTTTCACATTTTGGATTCTCCAATGTTGCGTTGCTGTCAAAGACTGCCTCTATCTTATGATATCTGAGTCTTTAAGTCTTTCTTCAGTATGATTCTTGTTGGACTTCTTTATTTCAAGTCTTCTTGACTTATTAGAACTCTTCCGCAAGAACAGTTCTTATGTACTATGACTTGCTTTGAAACAGTTGCAGATGCACCTATTGCTTCTATCCGTTCCATGACTTGTCAATTATTAAAACTGCACAAGATCCCAACAAATTCTCCATTTTTTATGATGACAAACTGTTGCCCAGTTCTTTATCATCTTAGTACAACATCATCGACTCTTGTGATAACAAAGGCATGGAATACTTCAGTGAACCAGGTTAGTTATAACTTGGGTTATAAACAAAGCACACCCCTTTTCGTTTCCCTTTTGACATCATTAAAAATGGGTTCAACAGGAAAATTTAGAACAGATAAGCCATAGAGTCAAACCATGCATGGCCACTGGTCAATCACAACTACATTCATATGAAAAATAAAGAAAAATATAAGATTACATTAAAAAATAGCAAGTGAGGCAACACAGAAGACAAAACATATCACTTTATTCAATAACCCCATGAATGGAATCAATATTAAGAAATATCATTACAACATAAGTCTAGAACAATCGAGCACTACATTACATGGGTAAGTACTGGATCAAGAGGACTGATTGGAAGAAAGACAAGGAGGATATGGTAGAAATTGAGTCAAACAACAAATTGTGGCAATATTCTCTACCTTTTTCTAAGTAAGCTCTCCTTACAAATACACAATCTGAGCCTCTAGGGCATCTTTTTCTAGCTGATGTGCATCCTAAACTTCTTCAAGCTCAGTACTTTTTTTTCTACCAAGGCATTCTTCAGATGCTGCAGAGGAGTGTTGGCATGCTTCATTGAAGCAGGTAAATAAGCATAGTTCACCCGGCCAAGCACATCCTTTGTAGTGTGATAAGTACAAACATGAACATGAACAACATAAGCTTCTAAGATCGAAACCAGCCAAAAACCATAAGGGGTCAAAAGGACTAAGTTGAACAACCTATTTTTTGGGAATAGTTTTGGATTTTGGGGTTGGGATAATACATGTTTTAAAGAAAACATTTAATTGAAACATGAAACTTGAGAACAAAACATAAATAGTGACTCAAAATCAAGACATAAGCATCTCTGTATTTTAGTTCTGAACTAGGTAGTATCACCGACCATTTGCACCATGGGCTATGTCGGTCTGATCTTCTACTCGAGTGGCAGAGCCCCAGCCCATGTTTGTCGCATGTACCAGGATAAACATCATACTATCATATCATTCTCATAGAGGGAAATCATAAGGTCGTCAAATTAAGGAGTGAACCATCTATGTCGGAAAAACATAGGTTTCGAGCATTGAGTCACGAGGACTTACACCTTATCAGTGAACTACCTTATTCTCTTTAAACCTATATTATTACATTTTCATGAACATTTAACCATTCTTCCTAAATCAAGTCTTTTATAGGGTACAACAACAACAACAACATACCCAGTGTATTCCCACAGCGTGGGGTCTGGGGAGGGTAGAGTGTACGCAGACCATACCACTACCTCAGAGGTGAGGTAGAGAGGCTGTTTCCGATAGACCCCCGGCTCAAGACAAAACAGTCTAAAAATAGGCTAAAAAAGACGTAACAATGATACAGGATAAAAAAAAAGATAAAACTACAAGAGACGATAGGAAGTAATATGTAGTAACAAACAACAGACAAGCAGACAGAAACAGAGCACTGCCACAAAATACTACCACAAGGAATCCAAGAACAAGAAACTATAAGCGTAACACTACGATTACTAGTCGGGACAATAAGGAAAAACACTCCTACCTACTAGGCTACACCCACTTCTACCTACTACTCTTCTACTCTAATCCGCGTCCTCCACACCTTCCTATCTAGGGTCATGTCCTCGGTAAGCTGCAACTGCGCCATGTCCTGTCGAATCACCTCTCCCCAATACTTTTTCGGTCTACCTCGTCCTCTCCTGAAACCATCCATAGCCAACCTCTCACACCTCCGCACTGGAGCATCCGTGCCTCTCCTCCTCACATGGCCGAACCATCTCAACCTCGCTTTCCGCATCTTATCTTCCACCGACGCCACACCCACCTTATCTCGGATATCCTCATTTCTAATCCTATCTCTCCGAGTAAACCCGCACATCCATCGCAACATCCTCATCTCCGCCACCTTCATCTTTTGAATATGGGAGTTCTTTACTGGCCAACACTCAACTCCATACAACAAAGCTGGTCGGACCACCACTCTGTAGAATTTGCCTTTAAGTTTAGTAGGCACCTTCTTATCGCACAAGGCTCCAGATGTGAGCCTCCATTTCATCCACCCAACACCAATACGATGTGTGACATCCTCATCAATCTCTCCATTTCCTTGGATAATAGACCCAAGATACTTGAAACTCCCTTTCTTTTGGATGACCTGTGTATCCAGCTTCACTTCTACGTCATCCTCCTGAGTCGCCTCACTGAACTTGCACTCCATATATTAAGTCTTGGTCCTGCTCAACCTAAACCCCTTCGCCTCAAGGGTCTGTCTCCAAACCTCCAACTTAGTATTAACTCCTCCGCGAGTCTCGTCCACCAAAACTACATCATCCGCAAATAACATGCACCATGGCACCTCACCTTGTATTTGCCGCGTCAATACATCCATTACCAAGGCAAATAAAAACGGGCTAAGGGTCGATCCCTGGTGCAACCCCATTAACACGGGAAAGTGCTCCGAATCTCCTCCCACAGTTCTAACACGAGTCTTGGCCCCCTCATACATGTCCTTAATTGATCTGGTGTACGCCACGGGTACACCTCGAGCCTCCAAGCACCTCCAAAGGACCTCCCTAGGGACTTTATCATACGCCTTTTCTAGATCGATGAACACCATGTGCAAGTCCTTCTTCCTTTCCCTGTACTTCTCCACCAGTCTTCTAAGGAGATGAATAGCTTCTGTAGTCGAGCGTCCTGGCATAAAGCCGAACTGGTTCTCTGAAATAGGCACGATCTGTCTCAACCTCAACTCCACCACCCTCTCCCAGACCTTCATAGTGTGGCTTAGCAATTTGATACCCCTATAGTTGTTGCAACTCTGAATATCGCCCTTGTTCTTGTACAAAGGAATCATCGTGCTCCATCTCCAAGCTTCAGGCATCTTTGTCGTTCTAAAAATACCATCAAACAACTCGGTTAGCCACTTCACACCTGTCTCACCAGAGCTTTTCCAAAAATCAACGGGAATCTCATCTGGCCCCGTCTCCCTACCCCTTCGCATCTTACGAATCGCAACCTTAACCTCTTCAACCTTTATACGGCTACAATAATCATAGTCACGACACCTCATATAACATGTTAACTCATTAACCCCATCATTATGAAGTCTGATCATAAACACATTTGAAATACATTAATAGTTTAAGAGTCACGATAAGCTCAACGTTTTTACAAAGCCAAGGGATGGGGATAAATCCCTCTTTTCACCAAAATGTTTAGGAAATCAAATTGATTTGTAAAAAAACATGAATTTTGGACCCCCCAACATATCCAAACTTACAATTTACCAAAACAAAGATTTTATAAATCAAGTGACAATTCTAAATCCAAGTTCAAATGATAAATAGAAATAACTTCATAGAAAAGGGGTCACAAGAGTAAATCTTTAGTTTTCTTTTGAAAAATCATTATTAACCCTAGCTCCTAATTCATATACATATATATATACACACACATAGTAAGAAACTTACAATTTATAGCTTTTGTTTGAAAGGGGATTGTTCAACATACCTTAGAGAAGAAGGATTTGGAAAGTCCTCACTTGAAATCCCCAGAATTTCTTGAGGAATCACTCTTTGAAGTAATAGGGAAACAGAGAGAATATGAACTGAATTCTATCTGAGGGAATCTGGCGTTAAACTCATGGGTTGGGGTTAGGGATTTAGGAAATTATGACAACACCCCTACAAGGCCATAAAAATAAAAGAAAAATAAGATTTCATCAAACAAGGCCTGGGGTGTCGCGCCACTCAGAGCGCCAAACATCAGGGCTCTAATTATTAGGCCCTGGGGAGCTCTTCCATTCAGAGTGCCACAAGCCCTATTTTTCCCTTGTTTTGAAGTTTTGAGGCTGGTTCCCCGCACCATTCAGTGCCCCATCAATATAATTTATCTAGATCTTAATACAGGCTCCAAAACTTATCCCCTTTGATTACTAGATGCTTTCTGGTTCTAACCACTTGATACATGGTTTTTAACAAACTCACGAGATGACATAACTAAGGCATGAGATGTGGGGTGTTACACTATGGTCTTCCGAGCCTCTAATCGTGTTTTCAGAATGGCCTTACATCTATGTCGTTGAGCGAGGATGTGGTAAACCATTCCGGAAGAATTTATACGACTTCCAATTTTATAACCAAGTAAGGTGTTCTAGGTATATCCCTATCCTAAAAACAAATCAAGGATATAGGTAGTAAGATCTCATCTTCAACACGGTTCCCTGTCTCTGCCATGTGAACTTGAACGCAGAGTTTTGCCTTAGCATTGCATCGTTGAACAAGCAAGAGGCACAATTTGCAAGCCTTTTGAAGTTCTATAATAGGTGCGATGTGGACCTTATCTTGGAGAACTATCTCAGAATCGCTGACCTTGTTTCCTCACTGCAATAGGTCCCTTTTTAATTCGTAATGCTACACTCTTGCTTCCTTCGCTATTTTGGATTAATTTCTTGTGTATTTTATCCTGAAATATGCCTTATCACTTCTATTATCTTAACCATATCATTTGCATAAAACACATGGATATACATGAATTTATTCTCGAACTTAAGCTCAAATATGGGTAAAATGCGGCAAGACACGAAATGCTAGCTTCTATTTCAACCACCCTACACCAATATGATGTGTGATATCTATCTCCCTATTACCTTGGTTAATAGACCCTAGGTACTTGAAACTCCCTTTCTTGGAGATTACTTAAGAATCCAACCTCACTTCCACATCAACTACACGAGGCACATCATTGAACTTGCACTCCACGTACTCTGTCTTACTCTTGCTCAACCTAAAACCTTTAGACATCAGTGTCTATATCCACACCTCCAGCTTGTCATTAACTCCTCTGTACAATATCATTGGCAAATAACATGCACCATGGAACCTCTCGTAGAATGTGTCGCATTAGAACATCTATCGCCAAAGAAAATAAAAAGGGGCTAAGAATCGAACCCTGATGCAACCCTATCATAACTGAAATATGGCTCGAGTCCCCTCCTACTGTACACGCCTGAGTCTTAGCTCCATTATACAGGTCCTTAATAGCCCTATGTACATGATTAGAACACCTCTTGCCTTCAAACATAATAATGGAACCTCTCTCAAAACTTTGTCGTATGCTTTTTCTAGTTTAATGAACAACATATGCAAGTCCCTTTTCTATTCTCTATATTGCTCCACCAATCTCCTCACAAGATAAATAACTTCCGTAGTTAATCATCCCGTCATGAAACCGAACTAGTTCTTGGAAATAAAAAGCCTCTTCCTCACCCTCATCTCCACTACCCTCTTCCAAACTTCCATAGTGTAGCTCAGTAGCTTGATACGCCTATAGTTATTGCAATTCTAAATATCACTCTTGTTCTTGTACAATGGAACTATCACTCAATTATGTGTTCATGTCTAATCTTAGTTAAGATTTTAAACATTAATCACAACCTCAGAATTTGCATGTATCATCATGCAAGTTATTTGTTGGATCTAGGTAAATTTTGAAGATTGACAAAACTGTGGAACACGTGCAGGGAACAAGCATCTGTAACTTGTTCCTCCAAGGCAGAATCCAACTAGGATAAAGAGAAGGTGAATGACATGGAGAAGGGAGAAAAGCGTGTGGAGAAAGTGTGTTTATATGGAGAGTTCAGCTTGCATGGAGTTTCCTTTCATAGGGAAGAATCCTACAAGGAAAGAAATCAAGAAGATTGACTTGACAAGTCCTGCAAGGAAGAGGATTGCTAATATTGAAGAAAATCAGCCAAAATAAGGAGAGGACTCTCAGTATAAATACAAGAGAGGTTTCACAATAAATCTCACGCACTTACATAGAGAGCTACAAGCAGAACACAATCAAATTGAGGGAGTTCATATTTGAGAGAGTTTTGAGTGAAGATCCAAGTACAGTTAATACAAGAAACCAGATTAAAGAACGTGTTCCTTAAGTCTATGCTTTACAGTTCTTGAGTCGAGTTAATTGTATTGTTTTCATTGAGTTGTATTCATTTATTCTTAGTACGAGTAAGTTATATACTGGTGTAGGAGTTAGTCGTCAAGTTGGGATAACTCGAAGGCTTGGGCACATAAACTTGGGGAGGTTTGTGTGGTGTTAGGAATTAGAGTGTAGTTCCTAGGGGTTCATTCCTTGTAATATGAATTGTTGAGGCTCATGGTTTTAGTGAAATTAGGTTAAATCCTATAGAGGTGTAGGTTATGATTTTTACCCTTTGTGAGCTGGGGATTGTCCACATAAAATATCATGTGTTCTCTTTATTCGCTTTACATTAAAGTATTTGACAAAGGAACATATCCTTTAACCTCTTCCTTAGGCAAATTAGGGGGTTGGAATTCTAACAATTAGTATTATAGCAGGTTATCTTAACAAGAGTATTATAACTCAAGATAAGATCACTATGAATTCTGCACCTCTTCTTGGGCACGATGAAGGATAACACATCAATAGACCACCTCTCTTCAATGGTCAATACTATTCATGGTGAAAGGCAAGAATGGAAGACTTTCTTCAGGCAAAGGACTATGAGCTATAGACCAGAGTTACTGATGGTCCTAGAATTTGTATGACTAAGGATGCTGAAGGGAAATACATTCTCAAACCAGAGGCTCAATACGATAAAGCTGATTACAAAATGCTCAGAAAGAATGCCAAAGCCAAGTGCATACTTGTGTGTGGACTTGGTCTTGATTAGTTCAATTGCATACCTAGCTGCACAATAGCCAAATTGATTTGGGACACACTTGTCAATACTCATGAAGGTACTACTCAGGTGAGAAAATTCAGGATTACCAGACTTTGTACTGAATACGAGACCTTCAAAATGAAGAACGGTGAAACTCTTCAGGAGATGATCACTAGATTCACTACTGTTAAGAATGAATTAGAGTCTTTGGATAAAATATATACCACTGAGGAACAAGTTGATAAGGTACTAAGGACCCTTTCTAAACCATGGAAAATCAAGGTCACTACAATAAGAGAAGCAAAATATCTGACAAACATGTCTTTGGATGAACTGGTAGGCAATCTAAAGACCTATGAAATAAATATTGAGAGAAAAAAAGGGGTGAAGGAAGCAAGGATAAAACTGTTGCTCTCAAGGTAACTGAAAGTGATGAATATGAGATGGATGATGAAGACATTATCCTGATAAGCAGGAACTTCAAAAAGTTCTTCAAAAAGATAAGAAATTTTGAGAAAAGGAAATCATCACCAAGCAAAGAAAAGAATTTAGAGAAGGGACAAAATATGGTTGTTTTAAATATGGAAACACTGACCATCAAGTTAATAATTGTCCTATGTGGGAAATTGAATGGAAAAATGAGAGATCTGAAAGGGAAAGAAAAGAGTAATCCAGCAAGAAGAAAAAGAAGGATGCTAGAAAGGTTATGTATGCTGCTTGGGGACCAGGTTCAGACCACTCAGAAGACGATAACGCAGAAGATGTTACTTGATGGCTATGAAGGACACAGAATCGGACTCTAAATTAGACACTAAAGAAAAGGACGAAAGGGTGAGAGGAAGAAAGCAACATTGGTATATGGACAGTGCTTGCTCAAGACACATGATAGGAGATAAGCAAAAATTTCTCTCACTGGTAGAAGGTAAAAGTGGGAATGTGGCCTTTTGAGGAGGAAAGAAAGGTAAGATCAAAGGAGTTTGCAAAATAGGTAAGTCTGAAGAGCACTCAATTGAAAAGGTATACCATGTTGAAGGACTGAATCACAATCTACTCAGCATATCACAACTCTATGACAAGGGAAACAAGGTAACCTTCTACTCTACAGGTGTGGAGGTGATAGACCTAAAAACAGGGGAGATTGTATTGATTGGACAAAGATACAAGCATGTGTACACTATTGATATTTTAAAGGTCCCTGCTGAGCATCTCATTTGTTTCAATGTGATTGACAAAGACACCCTACTATTGCACAAAAGACTGGGGCATGGTAGTCATGTTCAACTAAACAAACTGATCTCCAAGGACTTGGTAATAGGTCTACCTAAAACTAAGTTCAAGGAAGATAATGTATGTGCCGCATGTGCTCAAGGTAAGCAAGTAAAATCCTTTTTCAAATCCAAACAGGGTATCAGTTGACCAGATCCTTGGAACTGGTCCACATGGATCTTTGTGGACCCATGAGAGTAAGGAGCAGAGGTGGCAAAAAGTATGTATTTGTACTAGTTGGTGACTATACAAGGTACTCTTGGATAGTTTTTCTTACTTATAAAGAAGATGCATTTGAGGCATTCTACACTTTAGTAAGAAAGCTAGAAAAGAAACTTGACAAACAATTAGCTACAATCAGATCAAACCATGGAACTAAATTTGAAAATGCTAAATTTGTTGACTACTGTTCCACTCATGGTATTGATCACAACTTCTCTGCTCCTAGAAATCCTCAAGAAATAGGGTGGTTGTAAGAAAGAATAGAACCCTGCAGGAGATGGCTAGAACTATGATGATAGCCAGTAATGTAGCTAGCCAGTTCTGGGCTGAAGCTATCAACATTACTTGCTATATATTAATAGATGCATGTCTAGGCCTCTCCTGGATAAAACTCCCTATGAATTACTCAAAGGCAGAAAACCTAACATCTCTCATCTAAGAGCCTTTGGATGCAAATGCTTCATTCACAATAATAAAAAGAATTTGTTAGGAAAATTTAATGTCAGACATGATGAGGGAATTTTTCTAGGTTATTCTTCACATAGTAAAGCTTATAGGGTGATAAATAAAAGAACTATGTGTGTAGAGGAAAGTGTACATGTTGTATTTGATGAAAGCAATGTTATGGATAACCAAAGTTTACAGGAAATTGGTGATCTGTAAAAGACATCTGAACCAGTTGTGCAGGAACAGATTAAAGGAACAGGTTTAACTGATGCTGAAACTGACAGAAACAACAAAAGTGATGAAGTACCTTTGTCTGACCATAACAATGAAATCATGAGTCAACATGATGAAGAGTATGATCAAGCTGAGAAGGCACAAGAGCTAGTACTCAAAGAGTACAAGTATCAAGGCTCACATCCAATAGACAACATCCTTACTGATTTGAGCACTGGCATAATCACCAGATTTGGACTGAAGAATTTATGTGCTTTCGAATCCTTCTTGTCCATGATAGAACCCAAGAAAGTGAATGAAGCCTTACAAGATGTAGATTAGATCATTGCAATGGAAGATGAGCTTAATCAGTTTGAAAGAAACAAAGTATGGCATTTGGAACCTAGACCAAAGAACATAACCATCATAGGTACCAAGTGGGTATTCAGAAATAAGTTGGATGAGAATGGAACAGTTACAAGGAACAAGGCCAGACTGGTGGTCCAAGGGTACAATCAGGAAGAAAGAATAGACTATGATGAGACCTTTGCACCAGTGGCCAGATTGGAGGAAATCAGGCTCCTCATTGCCTTTGCAGCCTACATGGAATTAACACTCTACCAAATAGATGTGAAAAGTTTCTTTCTTAATGGGCTGTTAAAGGAAGAAGTGTTTGTCAAACAACCTCTAGGCTTTGAAGACTCTGACTATCCTGACCATGTTTACAAACTTGATAAAGCTCTTTATGGACTTAAACAGGCTCCTAGAGTATGGTATGAAAGGTTGTCAAAGTTTCTTCTAGGCCATGGCTATACAAGAGGCAAGATTGATAACATCCTATTCCTCAAAAGCAAAGGAAGAGGTTTGTTGGTACTGCAGGTATATGTTGATGACATCATATTTTGAGGCACTAGCAAGGCCCTCACAAAGGAATTTGCTACCTTGATGAGCAAAGAATTTTAAATGAGCATGATGGGAGAGCTCAACTTCTTCTTAGGCCTCTATATCAAACAAACTCCTTTAGGATCAATGATTCATCAGCAGAAGTATGCCATGGAACTGCTCAAAAGGTTCAAAATGGAAGATGCAAAGAAAATAGATACTCCAATAGCCACAACAACAAAGTTAGGTCTGGAAGGAACATGTCCAGTAGTTGAGCAGAAACTGTACAAAGGGATGATTGGATCTCTCTTGTACCTCACAACTAGCAGGCCATATATTGTCTTCAGTGTGGGTCTTTGTGCTAGATTTTAGGCAAATCCTAAGGAACCTCACTTGAAAGTTATTAAGAGAATCCTAAGATACTTGAAAGGTACAACTGACTTAGGGCCATCGTATCCAATAGGAAGTAATTTTGAGCCTGTAAGGTATGCAAATGAACACTATGCAGGATATTTGGTGGACAAGAAGAGCACCATTGGAATGGCACACTTTTTGGAATCATGTCTAATCTCTTGGGCATTAAAGAAGCAAAACTCTATGGCCATGTCTACTACTAAAGCTGAATATATGGTTGATGCCTCATTTTGTGCATAATTTCTCTAGATCAAGCAACAACTCAAAGATTTTAGGCTGAACATTGAGTGTGTGCCCATCTTTTGTGACAATACCAGTGCAACTAATATTGCCAAGAATCCAATTCAGCATAAAAGAACCAAGCACATTGATATTAGATACCACTTTTTGAGGGATATGTGTGGAAAAGAGATTGATCTCCATGCACTTCTGTGCGACAGAGAAACAAATTGCTGGTATATTCATAAAGCACTAGAAAGGGATCACTTTGAAAGGAAAAGGTTGGAACTAGGGATGATTAATATCACATGAGCATCCCTTAGTGAATGGCTAATGAACACTGTACATATTATATTTTAATTTTAAAAGTTTATGCTCAGTCTTGTACATTCAGTTGTATGTCCCTTTGCCACTTTTAAAAGTTCAAGTTGCTTAAGCACTATGACTCATTATTTGTCTCTGTAACAGGAAATCAGGATATCAAATAGGGATATGAACTCAGCACAAATTTTAAAATACAAGGTATGTGCACTACATTTATGAAAAATTGACTGCTCAAAATGTGCATATGTACCTGTCCCTTCAACCTGAACCAAAAGAAATTCATTAACCCTAGAGCCTATAACCGCTACTCTCCAAAAAGGAAAAGGGATCCAATTAGGTCACTTTTCTGACAAGATCTGCCACCTATCAATCAAGATCTCTTCCCTAGATAGGACTCTTCCACTTAAAGGACTCTAATCAATTCCAAATGGCTAAATCCCTATTTAAATTTCTTTTTGAATTCATTCTCCTCATTCACTCCCAACTTCTCCTTCCACAAAAGCCTTTACACCGAAACAAAAACACTCTCTCACTTTTTTTCCTCTCTCATCTCTCTAACATGGATCACCAATCACCCTTCTCTCCCAACACACCAGAAATTCATCCACCCACTACCAGTTCTTCCATGCTACCTGATCTTGCTCTGGTTCCATACAAAGAACAGGTTAACATTGTTCATCTCCTCCTTGTGATTCTCATAGATACTCAGGGAACATCGCAGTTTGACAAATTTTGAGGGTTTTGGGCAATGATTTAATTGGTAATGCTGATTCTTTGATAGTGCCATATGTGGATAATACTGAGGCTTTAGAGGTGGATACTACTGGGTTTAAGGGGGAAACTAGGGATGAGGGAGAACAAGAGGATGCACTTAGTGAAAGGGAACACACAGTGGATCCCACAATTGAACCTAGTTCACCTGCTGGAGAAAATCTAGGTGCATCTACTGAGAGGGAAGCTGAGGTTGGCACTACTGAACCTAGGGAACAGGATCGACAAACCCGTTCTGCTACTGGTGCTGAGAACTATGATAACACTCCAATTTCCATTTTGGTCCTAAAAAGGATAAGGTATCATCTACGTAAGTCCTCAGGCAAGGCTATTTGTATACCAGCTGATGAACCTGAAGAAATCCCTCATGCTCTAGTGGCTTAGGATATCCCTGTTCGAATGACCAGAGCTAACAAGAGGTCTATTGAGGAAAGCATGGCTGCTTCTGCAGCGAAGAGGCCTAGAGCTACTAAAGGTAAGTATGTTCAACCTCCTAATCCTATTGATATCTTGGATGCTGAGGCTGCTTCCATTCTCTGAGTCTCTTGGGAATAAGGATACTGATGATGCTACCTCTCATGAGGATATGAAGGTTGAGGTTCCTGAGAATATGGAAGAAGAGGATGACACCCTAGACCCTATTGATAAAACTCTTGATGCTAGAACTGCTAGGCTAATCAACTTTGGGATAAGAACTATTGTGAGGGGCAGAGTGATTACTAGGTGTGGAGCTAATGAGATGATGGAACTACTAGTCCTGGTGAATGCACAGGGTTGGTCAAACCTATTCCTTTAGGGTGGTGCCCGTAGAAAAATGGCTCGTGCAGAAACTCTGCAATTTTATGTGAATGCCACTGGTACTTCCTCTTCCATCTCAAGTGTGGTTAGAGATGTCCCATTCACCCTTACTCCTGTCGTGTTAACTCATATATTAGGTGTTCCTAATGATGGTTGGTACCACTATGTCAAACGACAATGGCCTCTTTTGGATGGGTTATTCTCAGCCTTGGAGATTACAAGGAAGTTTGTGAATGATCCCAGATTGGAAGAGCACTCTAGGGTGGACATGAGAGCTACAATTCCCTTGCATCAGAGGCTGTTCGATGTAGTGCATAAAACAGTTCTTCCTAGGGAGCAAAAATGTATTGAGTCTAACTATATGGACTTCACCTTGATGCAGTTGCTGCTCTCCAAGATTCCCATCAATTTGCCCCAACTCATTCTTTGCCATATGCATAGGATTTGCAAACAGGATGCCACCAAGCATGTCTTAGGATATGGGTTCTGGTTAGGGGATGTTGTTTTGCACTTTGGTGTACCGGTTCAGGCTTGGCAAGATCAGACCACCAAAGACGTGATTGGAACTGTGAACTAGGATGTTGTACCTGCTTCTCGTAAGGAGGGCCAATGCACCTCTGCAGAGGGTAAGAGCAAGTTTTGATACTAAGGATGAGGAGATTGCAGCTATAAGGGCATCTCATGATGAGGAAATAGCTGAGCTTCATGACACCTATGGCATTGAGCATGCACTATTGGTGAAAGAGAATGCAAGGCTCAAGGCTGAGCTTGAACAAGCACATACTGCCTTAGCAACTGAGCAAGCCACTAATTCTGCTAGCCTAAAGGGCATTTATGAGCTGCTCAAGAAGGACCCTCCTCCTCCCACTGCCTAGCTTGAACCCTTCTACCCTTCCCAACCTTTCTTTTGCTCTCACAAATGCATGTTTTGATCTTTTAATTTTAATTCTAGTGTACATGCTTTGTGATTAATAATATGTTGGGTTTTTGTTCTGTTCTCATCTTTATTCTTGTGCAGTTGCAAATACTTTGCTATAGCTAAATAAGATCTTACTTTTGAGTGTTTGCATAGGTGATAGCCCCAGTGGCCATGAGTGTAGAATTCAACTTGAATTAGAATATTGTATGTTTTCACAGTGTTTTATGATGCCAAAAGGGAGAAAGTGTTGTTTGTGTGGTATTTATAACCCGTTGGTCTGACCTGTTCCTCTAATGTGTTCCTTTTGCTGTTTTGCCTAAAGAAAATTGATATGATACAGGTGGAACTCCGCATACAAAAAGCAAGGGTTTGTCATCATCAAAAAGGGGAAATTTATTGGATCTAGGTAGATTTTAAAGATTGACAAAACTGTAGAACACATGCAAGGAACAAGCATCTGTGACTTGTTCCTCCAAGGAAGTTACCAACTAGGGTTAGGAGAAGGTGAACAACGTGGAGAAGGGAGCAAAACGTGTGGAGTAAGCGTGTTTAAAAGGAGAGTCCAGCTTGCACAGAGTTTTCTTCCATAGGAAAGAATCTTACAAGGAAAGAAATCAAGAAGATTGACTTGACAAGTCCTACAAGGAAGAGGATTCCCAATATGGGAGGAAATCAGCCGAAATAAGGAGAGGACTCTCAATATAAATACAAGAAAGGTTTCACAATAAACCTCACACACTTACATAGAGAGATACAAGCAGAACATAATCAAATTGAGGGAGTTCATATTTGAGAGAGTTCTGAGTGAAGATCCAAGTGCAACCAATACAAGAAACCAAATTGAAGAAAGTGTTCCTTAAGTCTATGCTCTAAAGTTCTTGAGTCAAGTTAATTGTATTGTTTTCATTGAGTTGTATTCATTTTTTCTTAGTACCAGTGAGTTATAAACTGGTGTAGGAGTTAGTCTTCAAGTTGGGATAACTCAAAGGCTTGGGCACATAAACCTGGAGAGGTTTGTATGATGTTAGGAATTAGAGTTTTGTTCCTAGGATTGCATTCCTTGTAATTTGAATTGTTGAGGCTCATTGTTTTAGTGAAATTGGGTTAAATCCTACAGAGATGTAGGTTGTAGTTTTTACCCTTTGTGAGTCGGGGGTTTTCCGCGTAAAACATCGTGTGTTCTCTTTACTTTCTTTACATTGAAGTATTCGACAAAGGAACAGATCGTTTAACCTGTTCCTTAGGCAAATTAGGGGGTCAGTATTCTAACATTATTGTTTGCGACTCATGAGGTGTAGTTGGCATTGTATAACAGTGATATCTTGTTTTACCTTTTCTAGGATTTCAACCTTAGTATACGAGGTTTTCTCCAACTTTTTTAACTGCTACACCACCCCCATTGTGGTCATCGCTATTCAAGTTATTGAATGTTGACCAATATCGATGATTACTTTTCCTATTTCAAAGTACATGGGAATTTGGAACTGTTTTAGGAATTTTAATGTGCTTTATACTGTTATACCAAATTGTCTCATGTTTTACTATGATCATATGCTTGTGTGTTGTATGCAATCCCTAAAGATTTTATAATCAACCAGTAGAGTTTTACCAATTCATCTTTTTTCTCTAAAGTTCCACTTTAGGAATTAAGCATATGAATATCACCGATATATCTTATTATTAACATCTAGGATTATGAAATTCTGCAAATATTTTGGAAAAAATGTCTGAGCTTATCACTGGGTTGCATATATCTGTTGCTCTTTTTCTTTCATGTGATCAAGTAATATATCATGAAATTTAGATCGTAAAGCAGGCACACAAGGAGCAAAATTGAGGTGGCAGGACATGAGGATAAATCTATCTTCAGAATTATCAATGTCTCGATTCTGATAATATTTTTTAAATAACCGTGAAATTCCGGAGGGCTAGCCAACACAAGTTTCAAACTCGATGGATAATGGACCTACCTCTCTACCCTTCTCTACATACCGGTGAACGAAAAGCCTGGGGTTTTGACAAAGATGGTATTTTGTTAGTTTGTGGTGGCCTCAAATGTTATTATTGGCCTCTTTCTAATTTGGACAGTTATTGATGGAAAATTGTAATGCTTTATCTTTATAGTTGTGGCATGTTTTCTTTCCTTTATGTTTTGTGACGCCTTTCGAGAGCATGAGGCCGTGTTTGAAACTATATTTTATGGGTTATATATCAAGAGATTCCTATTTCTGAGATCATATTCTCTTCTTCATGATACATCAGTTGAGCATTTTACTGCTGCTTCAATGAAAAAAGTTGAAGATAGCAGACTGCAACTGTGGTCCATGATTTCCTGATGTAACTATAGATTTTTATTTTTCTGAACTTAAAGTCAGGTGCTCTATGTTTGTGTTATGATGTCATGTGTAAGAGTTGAGTGAAATACAATGTTTTTAGTGATGGCACATATCGTCCGATTGAATGATCAAAAGATTCAAGTTGTGTCTGAAAACAAAACAGGTTGAGTCTCAAAGGAAGAAAAATCATGTCTTTATTCATAGGGTGACAAACACTTAACGAAAAAAAAAAACATTATAAACTATGAGGACACGATTGGTGTGATGAATAAGGGGAGATAATCTTGGGATAATTTTTTAGTGCTCCTTAATCTCTTGTTTGGTTACAAAGTTTAGGATAACTTATCCCAGGATTAATAATTAATCTGGGGATAAGTTATCACTGCCTTTGGGTGGAATAATAATCCTAGAATAACTTATCTCGGGATAAAATAGTTAAAATAACAAAAATGTCTGTCAAACTCTTTTTATACATTACTAATATAAAAAAGTTAAATAAGGTGGAGGGTATTTTTGTAAACAAACAACTTATTCTTAGAAATTATTTAATGCATATTATTTTTAATACAACAACAAACACTAAATAAGAAATAATACCAGTATAACTAATCCCGATATAATTGATCCCAATATAACTAATCTCATCATAACTTGTATCCAAACCAAACAACCACCGAATGTATAAGCTTATTTGATTGATTCATTCTGTGTGTATATATTGATTCGGAATTGCAGAAATTTCCATATGTTGACATGGAATTTCTTACTGTAATAATAATCCTAGCAGTGTTTTATTGATGATAGTTCGAGCCAAGTGAAATAAAAATGACGATAATATTTTGGTTGGTATCAAATATTTGAACAATACATTGGCAGTGGATTTCTGTGGGGAACCAAATTAATCTGTATAATTGTACTAGTTTTGGAAACGTGCGTTACACGTTTATTGCAAATGATATATTTTAAATGGTACATATATTTTTGGACTTTCTTTGTGCTATAAAATAAAAATTAAAACATAAAAAAAAGTAACAACTTGTAAGTTGAGGTTAGAAAATCTTTCAAACTTGATACTGTTAGCCTCCTCGGATTTTGTTTTATAATGACAAGACTAATTGTTCACCCTATTGTAGGCAAAAAGGAAACAACGAACATATGGAGCATAATCAAGAATGCACAGAAGGCAAAGAAGATCAACCAACTCATGATCCCGAAATCAAGGAGAAGAAAACCCAGCCAAAATTACAGAAGATATCAAGCACACAAGGAAGGCAGCATATCATGATCCCAGAATCAACGAGAAGATCTCAAGTACACAAGGAAGGTCAACTGCGAGATTCTCTAGACAATAAATAAAACTACAAGCAAGGAGAACCAAAACGGAAAGAAGAACCATGGACATATCTGATATGGACATGATTGACTGAAGATAATCAATCAAGAAGGAATAAATCCAAAATGGAAGAAAAATCATGGACACATCTGATGTGGACATGATTGATTGAAAGCAATCAATCAAGGAATATCAGAATCCTTGATTGATCAAAAGCCCCTTGGGTTTTCCTTTACAAGAGCAACAACAAGCCTATAAAGAGCACCAGTCGAAGAGAAGGAACTCACGCAACTTCTCTTGAACAAGACCACTGACTAGCTTTTATCTTTCATAATACTTTGTACTCTCTAGAGTCTACAATTGTAATCAAAAGAAAAAGAAAGAGTCAGTACTAGTTATACAGGTAGAGGATGTGTCACCTCAAGTATCAAGGAAGACAATCTTGGATTGTCAAGCTACACTTGTTGTAAACCCCATTCAATCAAAAGCTCTAAAGGAAACCTTTGAAATCCAAGGGGACTGGAATAGGCACCACATCGGTGATCCAAACTAGTATAAAAATATTGTGCATCTGCTTACCTTCAATTCCTTCTTTATTTTATAAACTATTTATCTAACTAACTTGCAGGTGAGTCGACTAGTGCGTAGCCACAGTCGACTGGGTGAAAAGAAATTTTCAATTCACCCCCCACCTTCTTGACTTTCAATTGGTATCAGAGCAGGTCTCACATTTCGGGTGCCTAACAGCACGTGAGAAAAGATCAAATGGCAACATATCAAATTCCAGGAGCAATATACAAGATGGGCATTCATCAAATCGACCTCCCTACTTCAACAGACAACATTACTCTCATTGGAAGGAAAGATTTAGAGTCTTTGTGCAAGAAAATAATTTCCAAGCTTGGGTTGTGATCAAGAAAGGGCCAAAACCCATCCCTGGAACCAACACAAAAGACTCCACCAACAAAGTTAATCTGGAAACATTTGAGGTCACTAAGGAACAACAGGAGGTAATTCAAACTAATGCTAGAGCCATAAGTTTGCTTTATTGTACAGTTAGCGGATCTGAATACGACAAGATATCCGCATGTGAAATCGCAAAAGAAAACTGGGATAAGCTAGAGGTCACATATGAAGGAACCACCAAAGTAAAAGAAGCCAGGATCAGTGCCTTGGTGAACAAATACGAACTATTCAAGATGGCTGATGAAGAATCTGTGGAAACCATGTTCTCAAGATTCAACAAAATTTTAGGAGAACTTAAATCTGTAGGAATGATTTATTAAAATGGACTACATGTCAGGAAGCTCATTAGAAGTCTTTCCAAAATTTGGGAAACAAAGGCCACCATTCTTAAACATGGAGATCTAGAAAACATGACCTATGATGAACTACGAGAAAATCTGATGGCCTATGAACAAAATCACATTAACAGACATCTTAAGGAAGAAAAGAAGAAAATGATCGATTTTAATGCAATGCCCCAAGAAGACTCGGTGGAATAAATGGACGAAGAAAAAAATGAAGCACTAGCTCTAATCAATCGAGGAGTCAGACATATGGTAAGACAGAGAAACCAGAGGCCACAATCAAATAATAGAGTCAATGAATATCAACGAAGTGATGACAGATGCGATCACTGTGGTAAAATAGGACATATCAAAGCAAACTATCCTGAACTTAGAAGGAAGGGTGGTCAAAAGAACAACAACTCAAAGAACTTTGGAGTCTGGAGCGATCAAGAAGCCTCAGAAGATGAGTTGGCTGAAACAACTAATATATGCTTCATAGCCATTGGTGAAACAAGCGAGGTAAGACACCCTAACTGTCCAAATTGTGTAAATCTTCAATACTCTCTTGATTTTGTTACTGACGATCTGCAAAAGATTACCGATGAATACAATAAGCTTGCTAAAGAAAAGAAAGACTGGCAAATTATTTTTGAAGTAAGCCAAATCGAAGTAGCCTTGCTTAAAGAGGAACTTGGTGAAATCAGGATGCATCTAAATAGCACCAAGAAATCACCAAGTCAATGCTCAGTCAAAACTAATAAATCATCCTTAAAAAGTTCTAAAAGTAATTATTTTTCAAACTCCTCAAATGACTTTCATTTAGCAAAAAGCTCCTTCAATCGTTCTCAACCCACTTGCTTCACCTGTGGTGAAAGTTGTCACAAAGCTTTTAATTGCAGGAGATTCCACCCTGGAAAATGGAAAACCAAAGATACTAGTACTAACCAACAAGGACCCAAAAATACTTGGGTACCTAAAAGAAACTGATCTAATTGTTTTGCAGGAACACTCCAAGAAAACATACAAAAAGGGTATGTGGGTAATAGATAGTGGGTGTTCCAGACACATGACGGGCAAAAGAGAGAGTTTCAAATCAGTGAAGGATTTCGATGGTGGATACGTGAGATTTGGAGACAATGCTAAAGGACACGTTGTTGGAGTGGGATCTATAACAATTAGTCCCTCCTGCGACTTAATTGAAGTCTACCTAGTTGATGGACTAAAGCATAACCTACTCAGCATTAGCCAACTTTGTGATGCAGGATTCGATGTGTTATTCAATGCTCTCAAATGCACTATCAGCAATATGGCTAAAAACATCACCATCATTGGTGATCGAGTTGATAACATCTATGGATTAAATAATATTGATTTACCTACCTTAACTTGTCTTACTGCTTTATCCTGTGATCCTTGGTTATGGCATAGAAAACTTGGTCATGCAAGCATGCACGCTCTCGAAAAACTCTCCAGACTTGAATTAGTTGAGGGGTTGCCAAAACTCAAGTTTGAAAAGGATCATATATGTGATGCATGTCAACTTGGTAAGCAAACCCGCAGCTCTTTCAAAGTCAAGGATATCGTGAGAACTTCTAAGCCTCTCCAACTTCTCCACATGGATCTTTTTGGTCCCACAAGGACTTCCAGCATTGGTGGTAAAAGATATGCTTTTGTTATTGTTGATGACTTCTCTAGATTTACTTGGGTTATATTCCTTGCTCATAAACATGAAGCTTTTGCTAACTTTGTAGTATTCTGTAGAAAAGTACAAAGAGAAGCAGGTTACTACATTTCCACAATTCACAGTGATCACGGAGGAGAAGTTGAAAACAAAGCCTTTGAGAAATTCTGCTCATTCAACATATTCACTCAAAATTTCTCATCGCCTCGCTCACCTCAACAAAATAGAGTAGTGGAGCGCAAGAACAGATCACTTCAAGACACTGCACGAACAATGCTACTAGAATAAAGCCTTTCTGATCACTTCTGGGTAGAGGCAGTAAGCACAACCTGCCATATTTTGAACAGATGTCTGATAAGGCCAATTCTGAAGAAAACTCCATACGAACTATGAAAGGGGAAGAAGCCCAACATTAGCTACTTCCACCCATTTGGTTGTAAATGTTTCATTCACAACAATGGAAAAACAAATTTGGGTAAGTTTAATCCACGGAGTGATGAAGGTATATTCTTGGGCTACTCACCATCTAGTCGTGCCTTTAGAGTTTTTAAAAAAAGAACTCTCAGTGTTGAAGAATCTGTTCATGTAGTTTTTGATGACTCTAACCCAAATGTTTAGCACTCTAGTAGTTTTAGCTTTGATGAAGAACGGGTACAGAAGTTGACTTTAAAAGAATCAGATCAGTCGATTAACTCTGTTGAGACTCCTGAGTCGACTACACCAGAGCATGAACCAACTAACACAGATCTGGTTAAGACAAATGTTCCCAGAGAATAGAGACATGATGCAAGTTATCCAAAATAGTTTATCATTAGAAATCCAGCTGAGAAAATGCAGACAAGAGCATCACTTTGAAAACAAGCCTCATTAGCTCTCATCTCTCAACTTGAACCCAAATGAATTACTGAAGCCTTAGAAGATGACTCATGGATACATGCTATGAAGGAAGAACTGGATCAGTTTGAATGAAATCAGGTATAGATTCTTGTCAAATGACCAAAAAATTGCTCTGTCATAGGTACAAAATGGGTCTTCCGGAACAAGCTCAATGAGGAAGGTAAGGTTATCAGGAACAAAGCCAGATTAGTAGCTCAAGGCTACTCCTAACAGGAGGGTATAGATTTTGATGAAACCTTCGCTCCTACAGCAAGGTTAGAATCCATTCATATATTGCTTGTCTATGATTCGTTTAAACATTTTAAGTTGTTCAAATGGATGTCAAAAGTGCTTTCTTAAATGGTTTCATTAAAGAAGAAGTTTTTGTCAAATAACCCCCCAGTTTTGAAAATCCATCTTGTCCTGATTATGTTTTTAAACTCTCAAAAGCTCTTTATGAACTTAAACAAGTGCTCAAAGCTTGGTATGAGAGACTCAGTAATTTCCTACTAAGCAATGAATTTCAAAGAGGAAAGATTGATACCACTCTGTTTACAATAAAACTAGATGCTAATATTCTTATTGTTCAAATTTATGTGGATGATATTATTTTTGGAAGCTCTAATCCATCTCTTTGCGAGAGTTTTGCAAATCTTATGAAAGGAGAATTTGAAATGAGCATGATGGGTGAACTCACATTTTTTCTTAGACTACAAATTAAGCAATCATCATGTGGAACCTTCATCTGTCAAAGAAAATATACAAAGGATCTCATCAAAAAATTCAGAATGGAAAAAGGAAAAGCTTTCAGAACTCCTATGAGCCCATCCACATGCTTGGAAACTGACGCACCAGGAAAGGACGTGGATGAGAAATTATATCGAGAAATTATTGGGGCCTTGTTATACTTAACTGCAAGTCGCCCAGATATCATGTTCAGTATATGAAAATGTGCCAGATTCCAATCAGTGCCAAAAGAGTTCCATCTCACGGCAGTCAAAAGGATAATCCGATATCTCATTGGAACTCAAGAATTAGGACTGTGGTATCCTGACTCATCTAACTTTGAACTAATTAGATACTCAGATGCAGATTTTGCAGGTGATAAGATGGATAAAAAAAGTACTAGTTGTATATGTCAAATCTTTGGGAAGCACTAATTTCTTGGCATAGCAAGAAACAAACCTCCGTTGCCCTCTCTACTACAAAATCTGAGTATATTGCAATTGGTAGCTAGGACACTCAATTATTATGGATGATACATCAATTACTTGACTTTGACTTATCTTTTGATTCAGTTTCTATTTTGTATGACAATACCAGTGCTATTAATCTGTCAAAATACACCATGCATTATTCTAGGGCCAAGCATATCGATATTAAGCATCATTTTATTAGATGTCATGTTGAAAATAGAGATTTTATGCTTGAATTCATTGATTCCAAAAATCAACTGGCTGATATTTTTACTAAAACACTCCTAGAGGAAAGATTCTATTTTCTTAGAACTTGCCTTGGAATTACCTGTTTTAATTAATTGTTTTACTGTTTGCCATCTTGCACTGCTCTAATTATGGCACCTCGTTACTGTCAAAATCTCTTTCCAATATTTTCTTCCCTTTCTCAAGCGTCACTTCCTCTGACTGACGTCGACCTTTCTTCTCACCCCTTCACCTTTTTTCCCACTTCTTTTTTCTCTTTCTTTAAATTACCCTATTCATTGTATTTCTTCATCAGACTTCCATCACTCCATCTCCTCTCTCTCTCTTTACCATGAATAGTACCAGGTCTATGGGATCCTTCGTTCTCCCTCCTTCTGGAGAAAAGTCCCCTTCTCAAGATCCAAATATTATGTCCCTTTCTTCAGATTCCTCTGAAGGAGAATCTCATGATCCTATATCCTCCTATGTCTCTAAGAAGCGCGTCTCTATTGAAAAGAAGGGGAAAAACAAAAAGTTCAAGTCAAATCTAGGAGGCTCCTTGTCCCCTTAAAACATGCACAAATTTTAGGGTGCTGATCAAAAGAGGAAATTTGATTCCTTTAAAAATCGACAGATTGTTCCTGGCAGAGTGATAAATCTGGAGCAACTTGATGAAATCCATTGTCCTGTAAGTACTTTCTTCAAAGCCCAAAAACTGTCTTTACTGCTAAAATTATGTGGTTTGGAGTACTATGAAAAACTTGTTAAGCTCTTCTATGCAAATCTTCGTGTGTCTAATTACAGTCATGAACTGGAAACCCTATTTCTGGGTAACCAGATTATTGTGAATGACTTCCTGTTTGGAACAAAATTCTCTGGTATTGACCCCTACATGAATGGTGTTTGGCCTGAAGATTTTGAAGTATCGTTAGAAGCTGCTAAAGAGGCAGTAGCTGAAGAAGGTGTGGACCTCTCTGATTTTGGTCCTTTATCTCTGTGTTTTGAACATCGCATTCTCGCCCATATGATTGTTACGACTCTACTTCCTCGAAAAGGCTCCCTAAGTACCATCTCCAACAGAGATGTGTTTGTACTGTATTGTTTACTCAAGAAATACCGTATTAACTAGGCCTCCTGGTTTCGTGAGAATATGTTGGATAGTGCTATTGAGAATAGTACCACCGCCAGTCTCCCATATGTTTTACTGATATCCAGAATCATAGTCGACTCCCTAGTTGACTTATCTGACTATAAGGCAGTTGAAATATCTGCTATCTATGACTCTAGAACCTTCTCCAGCATGGGTTACACTCTAATTAATAACAAGTGTTGTAAGAAGGATTCTGTCAAAGCAAAGCCAGACTCGGCCAAGGCTAGCGGCATACCTGCTGACTCTGCATCTATTCTAATCAAGGAAGTAGAGGAAATCAATGGATGACTACAAAGCATTGAAGAAGGAATGGCTGCTCTTCAGATTTTGGTTGATAAAGTGCTGGAACTAGGGAAAGAATCCAGCACAAATGTTGGCAAGCTCCGTCTTGCGATGGATGGTTTGAAGAAGGAAGGAGTTTCATCTGTTAACAAACTCATCAAGGAAGTCATCTCTCTCAAAAAGGAAGCCGACTCATCTCATAATGAACTTGCTATAACCGTTCGACCTCCTACTCCAACTTCTGCACAAATGTTGAGCGCTCGTATGATACCTTCTGCAGGAACATGAACAACACTCTGAAATACTTCCTCCAGAAAAAATGAATCCTCTTCCATATTTGTTGCTCTTTTATGAGGGTCTGTCTCCATTAACAATACTTCTTTTGGTCTGTAATCGGGGTGCCTTATATCCCTAACTCTGTTGTCCTTTACATTTGACTCTGATCTGCTTATGTGTTGTTATTATCTGCTTATTTGATTTATTGTTTTATATATTGTCATATGTTGCACTCGTGTTTCTTTTTTATTATGCCAAAGGGGGAGAAAATTTACCTCCACAAATTTATGAAGCTAAGGGGACTGAACACATTGGGCATCAAGATAGGGGGAGCTGACTAACTAAACAGGGAAGTCAACTCCACTTTAATTTGTGATCTTTTTTGTCATTATTAAAAAGGGGGAGATTGTTAACCTCCTCGAATTTTATTTTAATAATGACAAGACTAATTGTTCACCCTATTGTAGGAAAAAAGAAAACAATGAACGTATGGAGCATAATCAAGGAATGAACAGAAGGCAAAGAAGATCAAGCAACTCATCATTTAAGCAAATCATGATCTAGAAATCAAGGAGAAGAAAATCCAGCCAAAATTACAGAAGATATATCAAGCACACAAGGAAGGCAGCAAATAATGATCCCGAAATCAAGGAGAAGATCTCAAGTACACAAGAAAGGTCAACTGCGAGATTCTCCAGACAATAAAGAAAACTACAAGCAAGGAGAACCAAAACGGAAAGAATAACCATGGACATATCTGATATGGACATGATTGACTGAAGATAATCAATCAAGAAGGAATAAATCCAAAATGGAAGAATAATCATGGACACATATGATGTGAACATGATTGATTGAAAGCAATCAATCAAGGAATATCAGAATCCTTGATTGGTCAAAAGCCCCTTGGGTTTTCCTTTACAAGAGCAACAACAAGCCTATAAAGAGCACCAGTCGAAGAGAAGGAACTCACGCAATTTTTCTTGAACAAGACCACTGTCTAGCTTTTATCTTTCATAATACTTTGTACTCTCTAGAGTCGACAATTGTAATCAAAAGAAAAAGAAAGAGTCAGTACTAGTTATACAGGTAGAGGCTGTGTCACCTCAAGTATCAAGGAAGACAATCTTGGATTGTCAAGCTACACTTGTTGTAAACCTCATTCAATCAAAAGCTCTAAAGGAAATCCTTGAAACCCAAGGGAACTGGAATAGGCACCACATCGGTGATCTGAACCAGTATAAAAATATTGTGTATCTTCTTACCTTCAATTCCTGCTTTATTTATAAACTGTTTATGTAACTAACTTGCAGGTGAAAAGAAATTTTCAATTCCCCCCCCCCCCCCCCGCCCCCCTTGACTTTCAGATACTACTTTACTGACTTATTCAAGAATCTTCTTCATCGAGCTAAACTAAATCTAAAAATGTAATAATAACAAGAAGATAGATGAAAAAAATATGTATAATCAAATGAGATGTCATCATCTTCTTTTACATTCTTGTAAATTTAAAATAAAAAAATAAATCTTCTAATGACATTGTTTTTATATTGATTTTTTGGAGATATAAATTGTTCCTATACATAATAAAAAAGTTGTTCCAAGTAAATAAATAAATTATATTCTAAACATGAATTTATAATCTCACTTCAATTGTTACACTCGTTTTTCAATCTCCTTATAATGTTAGTTATTCTATCTTCTTTTTTTTTTAAATAAATTAGCCAATACTATTTGTAGATTGATTGCAAACTAGGAAGCAACATGAGCTAAAAGTTTTTTAGTATTCATTGTCTAAAATATCTAAATATATATAATTAAACAAAATAGTACATTGATAGGACGAAGTGTTGAGAAGCTTTTCAATAAAGTTTCTTGCCTATAATATTATTTTAACAATTAAAACATAGAATTTCATTCATGTATGATGTAATCATCTCTTCCATTGTTCTACTTGTTACTCTTCTTCCCCTGAACAAATTAAAGAAACATAAAGAAAATTGTTATTAAAATTCAAAAGAACAAAAAGAAAAGAATAAGAATTAGAGAGGAATAGCTAGCAGTGTAGGCTAAAGGAAAAAGAATTACCATGATGAAGAATTATTTCAAACTAAAGTTATGTTGAAATTTATTTGCTTTGGTATTTAATCAAGCACTATTTCAGAAAGACTTTATGAAGAAACCTTGTCAAATTATTTTTGATAATGAGGCAAACCCTATTTTTGGTAAAAAGATATTTATGGAAATTAACTATAAAAGGGAGTATCCTTGTCAAAGAAGGAGAGATCAAAACAAAGAAATAAGAGGCGCGTAACAATGTCCAAGTCCAACAAGGAGAGGACTTCCCAGGCGGCGACCAACTCCTACAAGGAAAGGATTGTCTTTTCCTTTCAAAGAGAGGAGAGCTTGAGACTTCTATAAAAGCAATGGAGCTAAGACGAAATCAATCACCTATTGCACAAAGCTGAGAAGGAGTATTCTCAAGCAATAGAGATCTCAAGCAAGTTACTTCAAAGAAGACACAAAGAGAGAGTTGTTCTTAGTTCAATCCTGCGTGATTGATAGGACATAGAGTGTGTGTTGTGAGGCTTGTAACAAGAAGTGGGTTTGGCTTCATAAGGGATATATATATATATATATATATATATATATATATATATATATATATATATATATAGAGAGAGAGAGAGAGAGAGAGAAAGAGTGTTTGAGAGAGTTTGAAATAATAAGAGTTTATTATTTGAGTTTAGGTACTAGAGTTAGTTCCTTTGATTATTGAGTTATAATCATAAATCTTGAAGTTGTGAGTAAAGGTGAGTTCGTGGTTTTTTCTCCTGGAGTTAGGGAGTTTTCCACATAAAAGTTTGTGTGTTATTTTACTTACTGCTTTAAGTGGAATTGTGCTAAGGACCTGGTTCCTGAGATAATTAGTGAGCACCAACTTTCTTCAATTGGTATCAGAGCGGGTCTTTTCATCAAAAGTTAACACCTGAAAAGGATCCAATGGCGGCCCCTCCAACTGCTCAGGAAGGCTATTCTCAAACAAGGCCACCACTGTTCAATGATAAGTACTATGGCTGGTGGAAAAATAGAATGATAGACCATCTTATGGGAGAAAGTGTTGACTTTGAAGTGTTGTTCTGGATGGCCCCACTATCCCTATGAAGGCAGCTGAGGAGGGAAAGGAACATGTTCCCAAGGACAGGAAAGAATTGAATGCTGCTAATAAAATAGCCATTCAAAACAATGCTAAAGCTAGAAAGATCTTGATCTGTGGTATTAAACCTGATGAGTATAACAAGATCTCCTCCTGACAAGATGCAAAGGAAATTTGGGACACTCTGCAAACTGCATATGAAGGTACCACTGCGATAAAGAAGGCCAAAATTGACAACCTGAACAGGCAGTATGAACTTTTTAGGATGAAAGAAGGAAAAACCATCCAGGATATGCATACAAGGTTTACTGCTATCCTCAATGAAATCTACTCACGAGGAGAGAACATCCCTTCAGGAAAGGTTGTTAGAAAGCTCCTTAGTGTATTGCCTGAATCCTGAGAAAGCAATCACTGAAGCAAGAGACCTAGATAACATGGTCATGGATGAACTCATTGGAAACTTAACAACCTATGAGTTGAAAAAGAGTCAAGGAAAGGACATTGGAACCAACAAAAAGGAAAAGACTATCTCTCTAAAGACCACTGAGGTTGCTAACTTTGAGGAAGAAAATCTAGCCTTGGTTACCAGGAGGTTTCAAAGGATGTTCAGCAAAGGAAAAAAACCTTCAGAAAAGGTCCCCTTAAATTGAAGAAAAGGATGCTCAGTTGTGCCACAAGTGTGGAAGTCTTGATCCCTTTATTAGATCTTGCCCTCTGTGGGCTATAGAACATGAAAAGGCTCCCACAGAAAAGCCCAGATATCAGAGCAAGGACCTCACACATCCATACTACAAGAGTATGACCTCATAAGAAGTTGACGTAGCTATTCAAAAGGCTCTAGCTTCCATGGCAGATCACAATGATGATGAGTCTGATGATGACGATCCCCATAATTTATCACTGATAGCCATAAGTGACACTAAGGGGGATTATGAAAAAGAAGAATTAGCAGAATCAACCCTTGCTATCATGGCAGGCTCAGAATCTGAAAATGACATTGAGCAATAAGATACCAGGGAAGGGAAGAGAGGAAAGAACAAGCCTTGATATCTTGATAGTGCTCGCTCTAGACATATGACTGGAAGCAAAGACAATTTTCTCTGTCTCTCAGACTTTCAAGGAGGAAGTGTTGCTTTGGTAATGGAAAGACTGGTGAGATTATTGGCATAGGAAAGGTGGGGAGGTCTGACTCTCATGCAATATAAAATGTGTACTATGTTCATGGACTAAAACACAATCTACTAAGCATCTCTCAAATGTGTGACAAAGGAAATAATGTGTTGTTTACTACTGCTGACTTTTCTGTGACAAAGGTGACAAATGGCAGCTTGGTGCTGAAGGGAAAAACACATAAGAATGTGTACAAGGCTGACATCATGGACCCTCTAGAGTATGAGCTGACCTGCCTGAGTTCCATATCCAGTAGTTCACTGCTATGGCACAAAAGAATGGGACATGCAAGCTTCTCAACAATCAACAAACTAGTGTTAAAAGGACTGGTACTAGGTCTGCCAAAACAAACTGGACAAATCCATTGTGTGTGGTGCATGTGCCAAAGGAAAACATGTGAGATCCTCCTTCAAACCTAAATGGATAGTTAGTACTACAAAACCTCTTCAACTACTACACATGGAGCTATGTGGACCCATGAGAGTTCTCAGCAGAGGAGGGAAGAGATATGTATTTGTGATAGTGGATGACTACTCTAGGTTCACCTGGACACTCTTTTTAAGCTCCAAGGATGAAACTTTTAAAGTTTTCCAAATCTTTGTCAAGATGGTACAAAAGAAGTTTAGCACTGATGTGTCAGGAATAAGGTTAGATCATGGCACTGAGTTTGAGAACTCAAACTTCTTGACCTTCTATGCTGAGAATGGAATTGATCATAATTTCTCTGCACCAAGAACTCCTCAGCAAAATGGAGTGGTTGAAAGGAAGAATAGATCCCTAGAAGACATGGCCAGGACTATGCTAATAGCCAGTGGTCTTCCAAAGAGTTTCTAGGCTGAGGCAGTAAACACAGCTTGCTACTTACTAAATAGGTGCATGATCAGGGCATTGCTAGACAAAACACCTTACGAACTTATCAAAGGGAGAAAGCCAAATCTAACTTACTTGAGACCTTTTGGCTGTAAATGTTATGTTCACAACAATGGGAAGAATGCTCTAGGAAAGTTTGATGTCAAAAGTGATGAAGGCATATTCTTAGGGTACTCCTCACAAAGTAAAGCCTACAAAGTATTCAACAATAGAATAAGTTGTGTGGAAGAAAGTATCCATGTCATCTTTGATGAAGAAGATTGTTAAAGTAAGTCATGTGATGATGACATCAGGATTGGACTAGTTGATAAATCTGATGATGTGCATGATTAAGAGGTTCTGAGAAATAATTCCCCTACTGAAGAACAAGAAGAGGTGCAGGACACAGGGGGAACCACTCATGACGAAGATCCAACTTATCACTTAGATACACCAGGACCCTCACAACCTATGGCTGGAAGAAACTGGAAACACAAGAGCTCACACCCCATTGAAAATATTATTTCTCCTATGGACTCAGGCATGCAGACCAGGAATAGGGTGAGGAATCTCGGTGCTTATTCAGCCTACCAGTCACTAATAGAGCCTACGATTATCAAAAAAAAAACTTCAAGATGCTGATTGGATTATAGCAATGCAAGAAGAGCTAAACCAATTTGAAAGAAGCAAAGTATGGCACCTGGTTCACAAACCTGCTGACAGAACCATCATTGGGACAAGATGGGTGTTCAGGAATAAGCTGGATGATCAAGGAATAGTAACTAGAAATAAATCCAGACAGGTGGTACAAGGCTACAATCAAGAAAAATGTATTAACTATGGTGAAATATTTGCACCCGTGGCCCGGATGGAAGCAATAAGGATGTTGATTGCCTTTGCTTCTCATATGGAGTTCAAACTATTTCAGATGAATGTGAAAAGTGCATTCTTGAATGGATATCTAATGGAGGAAGTATATGTGAAACAGCCCCCAGGGTTTGAAAGCTTTGAGCTACCTGAGCATGTCTATAAACTGTACAAAGCCTTGTATGGACTAAAGCAAGCCCCAAGAGCATGATATGATAGATTGTCCTCTTTTCTATTGGGACATGACTATATGAGAGGCAAGACAGAAAATACTTAATTTATCAAAAGACAAGAAAGTAGTCTCCTTATTGTGCAAATATATGCGGATGACATAATCTTTGGAGCTACTGAGGATGTGCTGAGCAAAGAGTTTGCATCCTTGATGAGCAGTGAATTTGAGATGAGCATGATGGATGAGTTGACATTTTTCTTGGGGCTACAAATACATCAAACTAGGTCTTGGACCTTCATTCACCAACAGAAGTATGTCAAAGAACTTCTGAAGAAATTTGAGATGGAAGGGGCTAAGACAAATAACACTCCTATTGCTACCACTACAAAGCTAGACAAAGATGATGCTGGAGTAGCTGTTGCTAAAACAAAATATGGAGGAATGATAGGATCCTTGTTGTACCTCTTTGCGAGCAGGCCTAACATTGTTTTTAGTGTGGGGCTATGTGCTAGGTTCCAATATTCCCCCAAGGAGTTTCACTTGAAGTCTGTGAAAAGAATCCTAAGGTACCTCAAAGGAACTCAAGGGCTGGTGCTTTGATATCCTGCAGGCGACTCTTTTGATCGTATTGACTATACTGATGCTCACTATGCTGGCTACTTGGTGGATAGAAAGAGTACCTCTGGTATGACACTCTTTTTGGGCTCATGTCTTGTATCTTGGGCTACAAAGAAATAGAACTTTGTTGCACTATCAACTGCTGAGGCAGAATATGTAGCTTCTTCTTCTTGTTTTTCTTTGTTCCTCAAGGGGGGCACCTATTCAGGGGGAATATTGAAGCTGCTCTTAAGGAGACTGCTCAACTAATGACACTGTTTAGCTTATTTTTTAATGATGTCAAAAGGGGAAATGTGTGGTGTGTTCTGCTACTGCTTTGTGTGTGGTGCTTGGTGTGTGCTGCTGCTTGGTACTAACTTTTTGAAAATGAGTTCCACTGTTGCTACAAGTTTTTTTTAAAAATAGGATAGAGTTTGCCATCATCAAAAAGGAGGAAATTGAAGAAACCTTGTCAAACTAGTTTTGATAATGAGGCAAAACCTATTTTTGGTAAAAAGATATTTATGAAAACTAACTATAAAATGGAGTATCCTTGTCGAAGAAGGAGAGAGCAAAACAAAGAAAGAAGAGTCACGCAACAATGTCCAAATCTAACAAGGAGAGGACTTTCCAAGCGGCGACCAACTCCTACAAGGAAAGGGTTGTCTTTTTCTTTCAAAAAGAGGAGAGCTTAAGACTTCTATAAAAGAATTGGAGCTAAGACGAAATCAATCGCGTATTGCACAAAGCTGAGAAGGAGTATTCTCAAACAATTGAGATCTCAAGCAACTTACACCAAAGAAGACACAAAGAGAGAGTTGTTCTTAGGTCAATCCTGCGTGATTGATAGGACATAAAGTCTGTTGTGAGGCTTGTAACAAGAAGTAGATTTGGCTTCTTGAAAGATAGAGATAGAGAGAGAGAGAGAGAGAGAGAGAGAGAGAGAGAGAGAGAGAGAGAGAGAGAGAGAGAGAGAGAGAGTTTGAGAGAGTTTGAAACAATAAGAGTTTATTGTTTGAGTTTAGGTACTAGAGTTAGTTCCTTTGATTATTGAGTTGTAATCATAAAACTTGAAGTTGTGAGTAAAGGTGAGTTCGTGATTTTTTCTCCTGGAGTTAGGGAGGTTTCCACGTAAAAGTTTGTGTGTTATTTTACTTACTGCTTTAAGTGAAATTGTGCTAAGGACCTGATTTATGAGATAATTAGTGGGCAACAACTTTCTTCACTTTATTTTAATAAGGGAAGGGCAAAAGGATAAAAAAAAATATTGGTGTATTGAAAACTTTTAGAAAAGTAAAGCAAAAGGAAGAAAAAAAAATGAAAGTAACGTGAGAAAAGATAAATGAGTATTTTGGCTTTCTCGAAAATTTATAGGAATGTTGCAAATATTGGGTTCTTCAACACAAAATGAGTTTGGGCTTTTAAAGAATTTTTGGCAATTAATAATAATAGAAGGTATTTTTATTTTTATGAAGGGCAAAAGTATCATATAACTTTTTATAGATTATTGAATGGTCATTATTGCAGGTGTTATAAAACAATAAACAATAAACGTTAGTATTTTCATAATCTTTTATAATATTGGACTATATTATATCAAATATATCATCAACGAGATATCATTTTGTATTTGTTTATAATGAGACATAACTTATTGAGATCTCATCACTTCATTAATTTCAGGTACCTGAACCTCTCAAGAAGTTTCATGAAGTGTTATGTCATAAGCTCTTCAAGAGCACATTGCCTCCTTACGATAATCATTTGCTCATTCTGTTTTCAAGAATTATTTCATTTAAAATCGATTGATCTACCAAGCTTCATGCATATTGTAGACTCTATCCTTCAGGACACTCAATAGGAGAATTTACAGCTATATATGAAACTAATAATTTTGGGTCAGCAAATACTTCAAGCATTTGATTGGAATTATCTTTTGAATGAGGATCATACTGATGATAATTTACAACATATTTTATAAATAATTATTCTCTCCCCCTTATGTTAGAAAAAATAACATACATCTTCTATCTTTTTTGAGGAATTCATATTTGTGCATTATGATAAATCCATTAATCAAATACTGCACATCAAAAGTAATTAGATGGAAAATATTTGGGTCCTGACCTTGAATCAATTGAGAGGGAAATTAATCATAATTTATTAGTCTGATGCATACAAGTCTTGTTGTATACAATATATTATACTTTAGATCAACACATCAAGCTTTGTTCTCATAAACAATGTGTTAGCTATTTATTTGGAGGCATTCAATACCAAACCAACTTAGATAGATATCAAGTTTATCAAGATGAATTCTCTTGATTACATAATCTAATTTTTTTTCTCTTAACTCAATTAATTTGCACAAGCAATTTGGTGAATGTCAAACTGCAGGTTGACAATAAAAGCACATGTGATCATCTTATTGATGCATCTATTTAACATACCACATGACAGGTGAACAGACCCATATTCACTTTTTATACTTTTCAAAATTTAGGGAATTTAGTCCCAATATTAGTTGATTCAATCAACTTATCATGAAAATAAACAACATAGAGAATTCTTGAAGAATCTTCTTGTTCTTTAGTATATGTCTAATACTCAATGTGCACATCTCTGAGATGGCAAATTGATCATTCATGCCAAAAGATAAATTATTTGTATTAATAACTCTAAGTTACCATGACATGTGCTATTTTCTTTAGTGAACTTCTGGTTTATTATGACATGCATTTTATATCAACAAACTTCTAATTTATTATAGCATGTGATATCATCATACTCAGGTAACTTTTCAATTACCATAGTAACTTGGAGATATTCAATCTTCCAATTATTGTACCTCTTCTGGAGGTGGATCCTGATATTCACAACCACGAATACGTTAGTATTTATAAGATTTACTTAATGTTGTCACATTCACTTTAGGGAATGAATTTGTATTTATAACAATCAAAATTCTCATTTCCAGAAATGGAATATAATTGTGTCTTAAGCATATCAATTTACGATAGTTTTTTTTCTTTTTCATGTTCATGTGCATTATTCAACCACTTGTCTTCTTTCGAACATAGTATGCACTGCTATCACATTCACTTGAAAGAATGGGGCAATTTCAATAGGACATGTTTCATCAATTTTCAGCGGTTTGCACTAGTATACTTATTACTACTAGAACATGGAAGAATCAGTATCAAACTTTTAGAATATGTAATCATGCACATCAAAGTTACCAGTTACAAAATTCAAATGATTCTAAACAAATTATTTCCCCTAGTGTGATGCAGAATAAGCTATACTCTGTCAATTATCCAAATATTGTTTCCTTTTTTTCTGGTCCAAAACTATTTGTTTTCTCACAAAACGTATTTGTTTGAGAGAAAGGATTGTGATAAAATCAAGTGCTACCTTTTAGATGATTTAGTCATTTACAATATGTATTATTACATTAATTTTAGTCACCATATACATCCACTAATACTTAAACCGAGCTTATCAAAATATGTAGTTATTTTGTGGTAATAAAAGAAAATTCTCAAATAAAGTGCATCTGCAAAAACTAAATTTAAAAATAAGAACAATACTTCCCCTTTACCTTCTTTGAAGATAGGGAGTGAGAGTTGATTTTGAAAAATTCAAATGGAGGAAGACAAAACTCAGGCTCATGATCTAAATAGAACTAGAGGCTTTCATACTGATAACATGTTATAAAACAATAAACTAAGAAGAAAGAAGAATATAGTAGAGAGCGAGAGAGAAGTTCTTATTTTTCTTGAATGATTGAGAGATTAACTACAATGAAGGAAAATTCTTTTATTTATAAGGAAAAATTGACTTGGTCCCAAAGTTAGAGTTCCTAACTTTTTTCCAAAAAAATCGAAAAAATAGACATTTATTATAATACAAATATATTTAGAACATCAGGTTAATAAAAAACAAATCTTTCAATTACTAAAGCACAAAGATGTTTAATTGAATTAATTTATTTCATTAATAATGTTGCAGAAGCAAAAAGGAGGAAATTTCATTCACTTTTTCCACAACCAGAAACAAATCAAAGAACAAACCAAAATTCCTTCAAACGGAAGTAAAAGGAAGGCCAAAAGAGCTACACTGATGGTGCCATCTAAATGATATATTTGTAAATTCTTTTTCACTTATATACATATAATTTCTTTTTATCCTATTTTGATTACATTTTTTTTGATCTGATTGTCTATTGAAAACAATTTCTCTACCCCATGAAAACAAAAATTAGTCATATGTTATTGTTGTATACATATAAAGTTGGTCATAAGAAATATGATATGGTGTCTCTGTGTAGAGATTCTATTTATTCTTTGCTCTTTTTTCCTGTTACTTTCGTTCTAAAATTGTCTTGCTATTTTCCCCTCACAAATAGTTCTTTTTCCCCAAAATTAATCTTTGTTGAAATGTCCCCAAAGACATTCATGTAATAGCTAACTTAAGGATCCGATATTGTTGTATAGCACGGGGGAGAGCGAAACAACTTTGCTTTTGTTTCCTTTGGAGAATGATACAAGTAACCATTAAATTTCCTTTCTAAAAAAAATAATAAACACGAGAAAAATAGCAACAAGTATTAATATTTGAGTTCAATAATTTGTGCGAGGTTACAATGTATAGAAAATCCTTAAAAATAAACATGTAGTCCTCTGATTCTTCTCTTCACAACCGTAAACTCAGGGGCTTTATTGTGACTGGATTTAGAATAATACCCTAAATTGCCTACGTATCTCGATTTGTGAGGAGGATCAGGTCATAACGTAGTTTTAAAAAATGAGTTTTTTTTTGTGTAGTTTAGTAATCAGGTCTAGTGGTTTGTTGCAAAGGTGGGACCCATGGGGAGTTTGCGAGATTCATATATCATGTCCCGACTCGACCCAGGACTTCTAAGTATCAGGCCCAAACTCGAACCGAGACTAAATTCAATATCAATAACTCGGACTCGAACCAAGACTAATAATTAGTATCAATGACCCAAACTCAAACCGGGACCAAAGTCATTTATTTCATTTCAAATAGTTCTTTTCAAATCATTTCCTTCAAATCCATTATGTCCATGTACCATGAGATGAATATGCATGAACAGAAAAATAAGAGTAAACCAAATACAATAGATATGTCCAAAATCTCAAAATTACAATAAATTCATGAACACACGCTACAAGCCTCAATAGTAAGCCAGGAATCTAAGTTCCCTGTCACCCAACACAGTCTATATTAAACCTCATTTAGTACTCAAATCCACAATTTTAACCAATCAATGCATGTTTTGCACAATAAGTCCACACCCTAGCAAAGTCTGGAGAAAATTAAGTCATAACCTACCTCGAAACTGACCCGCAAGTCTCTAGGGAACTCAAATCCACAATTTTTGTCTTTTTATTTTCAACTTTAATTTGTAAGAAATAAGTTTTTTACTCATTAAACTTTGATTGTGCTTGACGTTTTTCTTTAATTTTCCGAGTAACTTAATGGTCTAACTCAAATAGTGCTTTTACTAGAAGATTTTGGAGATGGGTTATGATGATATTTCATTGGATATAGGAGTATAATAAGATTGAATTCAAGAAATTGATTTTAAAGTGATTATATGCGTTTATTCAACTGATAGTAGTTCTTTTTTTTTTTTCCACATCCATCTTATTTCTTGCCTTTCTCTCCAAGGTGTTAATTTCCGGAGTATTCTGTTGATAAAATATCTATTATAGATATGTATAGATTATAATACAGGCAGTGTAGATTGTTGTCTACTCTATTTTGGCTACTGAGTTTGAGGATTCCATGTGCTAATTGCAAGTAGCAGCGGATCAAGGTGATTGTTCTGTTAAAATGATATTCGGACCAATTGTATGTATATTTAATCTCAAATAGTTTGTGTTCCTCTGTCTCTCATGGATTATGTTTTGACAGGGTGCAAGTGTCAGAGGATCAATTTAGTTTCTATTTTGAAGTAGTTTTCATTTGCTATCGGAACGTTATGCCATTTTCATTTCCGACTTGTTTTGAATGCCTTAAGGCCCTGCTAATATGAATTGATTTGGAAAGATTCTTCTTTTAAATCTTTAATCCAGTTTTCTTTTTGTTTATAACTCTTCATCTCAATTCTCAAGTCAAGATTGAGAGAGTTGGTTCATGCACTGATGATTTCATGAGAGTTTTGTGTGGCTTGATTGCTATGTAAAATTAGATTTATCTCATCTTTTGACAAGTTTTTTTTAGAATTTATGGGACAATTTTTTTCCTTTTTCTATTTTTAGCACAAGTAACTGGTATAGCTGCAAGAATATAGTCCGACATTGAATAAAGCACGGACTTAATAGGTATGCATTCAAGCTCGTGTTCTTTTTATACTAGAAGGTATTGTCTGGTATAAATATATATAATCAATGTTTATACACATTTATATCATGTAGAGACATTATTTGAATATCATATATATATATACTAATTTTTGAACACGTGCGTTGCACGTAATTCCCATATCCTGGTTACAAACTTTATCAAGTAGTAGAAAACAACCATACTACTAAAAAATGCTTGTAAAATAAATAACACACAATTTTTGAGTGAAGAAAAATAAAAGCGAAAAATGACAATGGTGTAAGTGATATGTTGTCGAACTCAATGATTTAGATTCAGACATGCAAAGATAAATATTCGTATTTAGTTAGGTAGGTATCTTTAGTAATTACAATATAAATATGCTATGTGGTCGTATATCTCGCCAAATATTTCTCTACAACAATGTTCTTGGAATATGTTTAACGTTCGACTATCCTATCATAACCATAATTCTTGTCATCACTCGATATTAATATATATTTTTTAAAGCTGCAACATACAGTTTCCACTTTCCATGAATCAAATTTTTGAAAAATGAATTGTCAATTAAATATAAGTCGACTGACAAGAATATAAATAGAACAATAAGAAAATAAATGAACTTTCAACAACTAAACAAAATGATACAAGAATTATTTTCAATATGGATTGCGTAGCTAACGTGGGAAACCATACTGCAACCCTTAAAAAATGAACATGATTAATAAAATCAATACTTTTTTAATGGAACAATATAATATATCTATTTTACTTGTAGTAAAGAGGAGAATTAAGTAAAATAGAGAATCAAAAAGTAAATGGTCGACCTGATATTGTTGTTGTTTATCGTCTCTTTCTTACAAGAGCTTTTTCTCTTCTCCTTAACTTTATCATTGTTTCTCTTCTCCACTTGACACACCATTTTGCTTTTGTAGCGATGAATACTCAGAGATAATTTTTTGGTGAGAAAAATATCTTTTTTATTTTCTTTATAGTTGATACATTTCAAGTGAAAGAATATATAGTATGAATTCACAAAATTCTAAAGAGTAGCATTCTCAATTTGAAGGGTATCATGGGATCTTGAAATTGGCTTTGCGGGAGGAGAATAATCAGTTTAAAGGTTTGAGACTCTTTAGTGTCAAATTAATTGGCCAGAATAGTTGTGCAGATAACGGTAGGTCAAGAAAGGGGGAAAGAATTCTGAAAAAGAAATAAATGCTAGTGTTAATAATGAGGAAGACAAGAAAAATAAGAAATGTGACTATTGAACTTTTTTAAGCCACAGTAATAAAAAGATCACCTACTGTGAAATTTAACATCTTTCACAAGAAAATAAAAAAAATGTCTTTATTAAAAGCTGGTTATCTCAAGTGACAGTAAGTTACAAAAATTGAATGGCTCCCATACTAAATGCTTGCCAAATACGGGAATTCATGCCAACTATAATGACTTTCCATTTAATTGATTCATATTATATTTATTGACAGTAAATTTACTATTTGGTACAAATATATAATAAGAGTAGTATTTAGATTAGGGGTAAAAATATCGTTCAACTTTTGAAGGATATTTTGGTAATTCAACTTTTCACTTAAGGGCTTCCTACTTTTATAATAACTAGTCTTAATGTATGTGCGTTGCACATGTTAATAAATTAAAAAAATTATATAAAATAAATAAATTATGTGAAAATAACAATTAACATTAATATAATTTTTTCTTTAAAAATATTCCAGATATTTAAAAATTATGTTATTTATATAAACGTGCATACTACTACAAAAAGTAGGGTAAAAAATATGATATATATATATATGCCAAAAATTAAGAAAAGGCCGTCGACTTTTTTTTTTGGAACTTTAGGGATTTTGCGGGAACTTTTAAGAGTATAAATATTATTAATATTTTAATATATATTAGTGTTTATGTGTAATTATAATTTATTTGAGAAAAATGGTGAAAAGACAACTTTGTCTAAAGCAAACCCTTTTAATGAAGGGTAAAAAGTTCAAATCACATTATAAGGTGCTTTGCACGTATGTCTCACATCAGTCAATAAAATTATATATCATAAATTAAAATTATTAAAAAGTAGTAAATGACGTTAAAATAAATGTTATATTTTTCTAATGATATAAATAAATATTGTACTCAAATATGTTATTGTTTTAATATTGAATTTTAAAATAAATATCCTAATATTTAAGACTTTAAATCAAATATTAAAGAATAAATATATTAGTTATACACATACAAATAATGAGAAAAACATAGATAGTAATACAATAGAAACGGTTATAAAATAATATAATAATCGAGATATCTGAATAATACGATTAAACCTAACCTTCACAAAAAAATCTCAAAACCTGATTAAACATTCAACTACCACTTGTATTAAAAAAAACAGCTAGTAACAAAATAGAAATTACAACAAAATAATACAATAATCGAGATATTAGAACAATACAATTAAACCTGATCTTTACACAAAAGTTCATCAAAGTCTGAACGAACATTCATCTACCACCAAAGAGAAAAATAACAAAAGAGAAATTGTATGAGCTTTGCGCGTAATCAAAACGTGTATACCTCATTTAACAACAAATAGTATAATTGTTTTTACTTAACTACGAACTTCAGATGCCTTAAACTCCAGGTTGTTTTAATTCAATCAAATTTAACTCAAAGATAGTGATGAATTTAACAAATAAGCCTTATAATGACTAACAAAATATAAAAGAGATAAAAAATTTACATGGTTTGGTACTATGATCATATGAGTTGAGTTTAAATGAAGCAATACAAATTCATATAGCTTACTTTATTATTTTGAGATTAAGGCGTAATAATTATTGTTGATCAATGAATCTAATTTATCTCAGTCTCTAATTTCTCTGATTCCATCCTGTAGTATCCTGGACTACTCACATCTTCAAATAATACACATGTGCGTCTCCCAATTAAATAAAAGATCCAGTAATAATCAAAATATATAAAAGAATTAAAAGTGTTTAATGAATATTGTGATTGACTTGAAATATATAGTTGAACTCACCTTAGATTTTTCAAAATAATAATAAAAGAATATAAGGATAAATAAATATTCTTACCAATCTAAGAATTTTTTAGCAAAGTAAACTAATGGCTTTAGTAATACGTTATCTGAACCCTCGTCTCTCGGTGCTAAATACTACTCCCAAAATATAATAATAATATGAGCTCATATATATATGTGACATATCTAATGCCAAACTTGTTCATACTTATTCATGACTTGTTCATATCCCGGATCGTCATACTACTCATGAGTTTTGGTTTAGAAAATGACCCATGAGCATTGATGGAACATCGGGCGTCTTGCCTTGCATCATATTTCAAATCATGAAAAAACTTGCATACTTCATGACTTGTAAAATTTGCATAGCTCTAGTTCAATTTTCATAAAACATATATTTTCATAGAATCATATGAACTAGGCATGCAACTTCGTAATTACATAAAGGCCATGATATCTAATCATGCCTACATTCTCTTGAAAACATACAAATTCATGGGTTTATGCTAGAAATCAACTTTCATGCTTGGGCTTTTAAAATCAACAAGAGAATCATAATTAAATCACGTGTAATCAATAGAAACCATGAATTTAAACATAGAAACTAATTCCATAAATTTTCCTCAAATTTAGATCAAAACCCTAATTTCATAACTCCATAAATCCAAATTAAGATTTGGGAATTTTGGGCACAAGGGTGAAAGAAACCCATTGTTAAAGACCCACATACCTTGGATGAAGATTACCCACTTCAATGGAAAAGATTTGGAGACTTGACTTGGAGCTTGGAGACTTGAGCTTGAAGAAGGATTTCCCTTTTTGAGTGAAGAATGAGGAGCTTAAGATAAACTTAGGATAATATGGGTGAAAACCCTCCTAAAAGTGGTCAAAATGACTTCACTCAATACATAATAGAATGGGAAATTACCAAAATGCCCCTAGAAATTAATTGGAAAAAGACTGGAAATTGGTCAACTTTCAGTGACCACGAGTGGAGTCTAGCCTGAGAGATCAAATTCCAACTGTAAGCCTGGTGGATCAGACGCAGAGAAGACAACATGTTGTGGTGTCCTTAGTGGTGATGGATCGTCATCGTACACTGCATTTGTATCATCACCTAAAACTGCATCTAAAAGGACATTTGAGCTAGTGTGACTATCATCACCTGCAAGTGTAAAGACATGTTAAGTTGGATTAGTATCACCAGCTGCATGATCAGTTTGAGTAGATGTAGACTCCGCAGTAGGCAACAACACTTCTCTGGAAGAAATATGATCAGAATCATAACTCCATAAATCCAAATTAAGATTTGAGAATTTTGGGCACAAGGGTGAAAGAAACTCATTGTTAAAGACCCACATACCTTGGATGAAGATTACCCACTTCAATGGAAAAGATTTGGAGACTTGAGCTTGAAGAAGGATTTCCCTTTTTGAGTGAAGAATGAGGAGCTTAAGATAAACTTAGGATAATATGGGTGAAAACCCTCCTAAAAGTGGTCAAAATGACTTCACTCAATACATAATAGAATGGGAAATTACCAAAATGCCCCTAGAAATTAATTGGAAAAAGACTGGAAATTGGTCAACTTTCAGTGACCACGAGTGGAGTCTAGCCTGAGAGATCAAATTCCAACTGTAAGCCTGGTGGATCAGACGCAGAGAAGACAACATGTTGTGGTGTCCTTAGTGGTGATGGATCGTCATCGTACACTGCATTTGTATCATCACCTAAAACTGCATCTAAAAGGACATTTGAGCTAGTGTGACTATCATCACCTGCAAGTGTAAAGACATGTTAAGTTGGATTAGTATCACCAGCTGCATGATCAGTTTGAGTAGATGTAGACTCCGCAGTAGGCAACAACACTTCTCTGGAAGAAATATGATCAGAATCATAACTCCATAAATCCAAATTAAGATTTGAGAATTTTGGGCACAAGGGTGAAAGAAACTCATTGTTAAAGACCCACATACCTTGGATGAAGATTACCCACTTCAATGGAAAAGATTTGGAGACTTGAGCTTGAAGAAGGATTTCCCTTTTTGAGTGAAGAATGAGGAGCTTAAGATAAACTTAGGATAATATGGGTGAAAACCCTCCTAAAAGTGGTCAAAATGACTTCACTTAATACATAATAGGATGGGAAATTACCAAAATGCCCCTAGAAATTAATTGGAAAAAGACTGAAAATTGGTCAACTTTCAGTGACCACGAGTGGAGTCTAGCCTGAGAGATCAAATTCCAACTGTAAGCCTGGTGGATCAGATGCAGAGAAGACAACATGTTGTGGTGTCCTGAGTGGTGATGGATCGTCATCGTACACTGCATTTGTATCATCACCTGAAACTGCATCTAAAAGGACATTTGAGCTAGTGTGACTATCATCACCTGCAAGTGTAAAGACATGTTAAGTTTGATTAGTATCACCAGCTGCATGATCAGTTTGAGTAGATGTAGACTCCGCAGTAGGCAACAACACTTCTCTGGAAGAAATATGATCAGAATCATGTGCCTGCAATTTTGAGAAAAACTCAACAAAGGTAGCTAAGTGAGTTGAAACATATGGTTTAGACTGAGGTTGGACAACCTGCACATAGGGAAAAGTACTTTCATCAAAAATGACATGTCTGGACACATAGACTCTCCTTGTCGGAGGATGGTAGCATCTATACCCTTTGTGTAGACTGTTATATCCTATGAACACACATGGATAGGTCTTTGGACTGAACTTTTTACTCCCTTTGATATAAGGAAAACATCTTCAACCAAATACCTTCAAGCTATTATAATCAGGTTGTTCACCATACAACTTGACAAATGGAGTCACCATCTGTAATACTGAGGAAGGTAATCTATTAATAAGGAATATAGCCGTAAGAAAAGCTTCTACCCATAATGAGAGAGGTAGATTTGCATGAAGTAGTAGAGTTAATCCTGTCTCAACTATATGCCTGTGTTTTCTTTCAGAGACTCCATTTTGTTCAGGTGCGTTAGGACAGCATACGTGTCTGATAATACCACAACTTTCAAGATGTTCAATAAATTCTGCTTTGATGAACTCACCATCACCATCACACTGAAATATCTTAATAACCTTAGAATATTGTCCTTCTACCATTTTCTGAAACTTGAGAAAAACTTCAAAAATTTTGATTTCTTTTTCAGTGGATATACCCATGTATATCTTGTGTTGTCATCTACAAACAGTACATAATATCTCATATGTTGGAAAGATTCAACAGGAGCAGGACCCCAAAGATCACAATGAATTTTCAATAATAATTCCTTCTCAATTTTATTCCTCAAGCCAAATGGCAGCTTACAACCTCTGCCCAACTGGCAACTAGAACACACAGTAGGCATTTTATTCCAACTACTAACATTTATGCAACTATTACTACTCAAAAAATTTAAAATCTTCAAACTAGGATGTCCTAATCTAGCATGCCAAATGTTGTCTGAGTTCTTCCAATCTTGTGTTGCAGTCAAAGCATAGAGGCTGTTGTCTTCCAACGCATAGAGTCCACCCCTATTAGATCCCTTGGCCAGTAAGGTCCTTGTCTTTTTGTCCTTTACAACAAAATCACTTTCATCAAATTCAAGAGTGCAAGAATTATCTTTTGCAATTTTACTAACTGAGAGCAAATTCTTAGTAATCTTAGAAACTACAAGAACTTCTTGTAATTTCAAACCTGACCTAGTTGTGTTCCCAACATATGTTATATATAACTGAGAGCCATTTCCAACAATGATTTTATCAGTTCCATTATAGTGTTTGAGGTCAGATAGATTACCTGAATTGTTTGTCATGTGACTACTGGCTCTTGAATCTACATACATAGTGTCATCTCGAGTTGATGTGTTTTGTAGATTCACAGCAGCCAGTGCGTGTGGTAGTTCATCTGCAGCCTTATAGGAATAGTCCCATCTGTAAAAACACTTAAGAGTAGTGTGGTTATTCCTACCAAAAATCTGACATGACTCACTTGCACTCTTCTCCTTATTCTGATTTCCACTTTGAAAATTTTAATTACTATGATTGTTTGCTTGTCCAGCAGGTTTGAAACCCCTTCCTCTAGAGTTGAAGTTTCTGTCACGACCCGTTCTCTAAACAAAGTCATGACCAGCACCCGGTTCTTTACTTGACTGAGCGAACCGGCTTGACTGTTCTAACTTGTATTTTCATATCACATAACCCGCATACATATAAAATAAATAACTAATCTCTTTATTAGGAAATTCCAATTCAAATGATTCTTAAAATAATTCAAAGTAACGCGTCAACCATAACCCAACTAAAAATACGTCTATGAAGCCTCTAGTGGAGTGCTAGGAGGAATGCACAGGACATAGATTTCCTGGCTAATCCCAAAAACAAATGCTGAAAAATGAATAAAATGTCTAACTGAAAGGGAGAAAACTCCAAGGTCAAGGGCGGAGCTCACCAATTCAAATCCTGGAATATTGCAACCTAGCTCACAATCTGCTCATCTATGAAACCTTCGTCTACATTGATATAGGTCAATGTAGGTTCCACAAAGAGAACGTCAGTACACCACTAGCGGTACTCAGTGAGTCTCAACATTCCCCTCACTAAAATCAGAACGAGACCTTGAATAAAACATATGGATAATGAAGAGATAAGAGAGGAAACAAGTCATAATTCATCATAAAGTATCTTACAAGTGTGAAGCAGGAAGACAATCACTAAAAATTATATCTTAGTTCCTTAATTCATCCTTTTCACTTTCTTTTTTTATAGTTTCAGTCGTTTTGAACTTTTCTTAGTTATGCCCAGGTGTGGCAATTAGTAACCCTTTATACGGCTACTCGTGGCCCTTTATACAACCACTAAATCTTTTGTGCCTCATTGTGGAAATATTAGCAACCCTTTGCACGGCTGCTCGTAACTCTTTATACGGTCACCAATCATGATGTGCCTCATTAATAACAAAGTTAGTAATCCTTTTTACGGCTACTCGTAACCCTTTGTATGGTAACAATTTATTAAAGTTTGCATTAAAGTTTCAACATGACACTTTATCCCAATCATAACATAAGAGGGTACATTATGACCTTCAACACTATGAAAGAAAATCACATAATTTGGGATGAGATAAGTATTCTATTATTGGTCATGTTTCCAGGGAATTAATCACTATTTCGGGGCTGTCAAAGTTATTGTTTTGGGGTTGAATTTAGGAATATGCTTGCTTTTGCTTGTGCACCTGTAGATGTACAGGTGCACTGGTGCACATAATAGTTCCCAGAATGTGGTTTACTGTAGGGAACATAAGAGGTTATCACATTAGTCTTATGAACACAAAGAGTTATGAACACAAAGAGGGAAAACAGAGAGCACGAGATAGACTAATTCAACAATGGGTAAGGTGAATTCACTCGTTCCAAATAAACTCACATTAACATTTAGAAACATTTTAGCAAACACCTTAGGGGCATGACTTCGTAAGAAAAGGACTTTAGTAAGAACAAGCCTTAACTCACCTCGAAACTTTAAATTCAATTCACCTCTTCAAGTTCCCAGGGTATGCTACCACTCACAATCTTAGTGCCGTACTGAGTTGTTCCCAAGTAGCAGATTTTATGCTTTCTCTGCTAACCTATTCTTCGAAGACAAGGGCTGAGAACAATCAGATTTATAAGAGACCTTATTTGTTATATGCTTCAGATGGCTGCTTTACAATCACGTGCAGGCTGTGCAGCTCTTCAAAAGGTTTAATAATAGATAAATTACATAATTAATCAAACATCCTTACCATAACTATATAATATCCCACTACTTTAAAATAATTACATATATCTCACTAGATTGTATTTTTCATACCAAAACGTGTATCCCAACATACTCCTATTACTTCGCCCCAAATCACTCCTTCCCTCAAATCTCTCTCACTAATCAAAATTTTTTCACAGATTTTATCTCGATATTTTGCTTTCATAAACTTTCATCGTCATCTCCAGTAGAGGAGGGAAAATTCATCGAAGCGGACAGTGGTGAAGCTGTCCAGGCCAAATAGTGGTGGCGCCACCACCGTACACGATGGCAAGAATGGTGACAGATTCACCCGGGCTTGATTCCGCCATTGAAGAGACCTTTTAAGGGTTTTTTTTTCAAGATTCTTGGATTTTCAGACACCCATTAACAACATACTTCCATGGATAGCATTCAATCAAACCTCTTTGGGCGAAATCCAAAAACTCCCTTTTCAGATTTACCCATTAATTTTGAATGGGAAGAAGAATCCTTGGATCAAGAAACTACAGTATCTGCTAAGGAAAAGGACACAAAATCAGAATGCAGAAAGTAGTCCTAGGAACACATTGCTGTCTAGGAACAATGAAGTGCCTTCTCCGACCTTTGTTCCGGCTGTTAGAGACTTTGAAGAAGAAGACTTTGCTGAAAATAGATCCAAATTTAGAAACGATCAAGTCAAAATGAATGAATTGCACAAAAATTTGAAATCAAGAACAAGGGACTCAAACCCAGATGTTATTTTCCAGTGTTACCAACTTGTTACCATGTATCCAGTGTTATTTTCCATGTATCCAAGTATACATATATCTATCTGAGTTGTAAATGTGTAACTTTTGTAAATTTAAAGTTTCAAATCAAAACAAAGCAATACGTATCCAGGGATAACATTGTAAGCAAATCTTGTGTTACATGTATCCAAGATTAATTCATGTTAACATGTATCCCAATACTACTGCAACCTGCTATTTGAGATGTTGGTAATATGTATCCTTAACACTGTTACAATGTATCCAAGCTTACAAACTTGTATCCAATATTAACATGTACCCAAGTATACCTATATCTATTTGCTGTTTAGATGGGTATCCTTAGATATTGGGAAGTATCCTTACCACTGTTATAATGTATCCAAGCTTATAATCTTGGATACAGTGTTAACAGTGTATCCAAGTATACCTATTGTTGTTTGCTGTTTAAATGTGTATCCTTAGATATTTGAGATCTATTATTACATGTATCTTGTATAATGGAGTTACTTGCTAGTTTGATGTGTATCCAAGTAATTTTATATTGAAATTTGAATTTTCCAGTTGTTTGTGGAGATGAGGATACTGCAGATTTACTCCTCATTAATTGTAAATCTGTTATTTCCTTTTAAAGCGCCCTAATAGTAATAGATTTACAATTAATGATTTACTCCTCATTAATTGTAAATATATTATTTCCTTTTAAAGCGCCATAATAGAAACAGATTTACCATTAATGAAGAGGTTATATGTATCCAGGATACACAAAAATACAAAGGATACACGCCTTTTTTTTTTTAAACTACCGGGAAAAATGTAATATTTTAAAATAGTGAAATAAAACATAATTAGGGACCAAACTACTGTGTTTTATGTTGTTTACACTTTAATAATTACTTTGCTAACCCAGTTGGGCCTCTGAAACGTTAACACATAAAAGAAACTGGGCGGACCCCTTCATTCATTTAATTGTCATATCCTACAGCCCACTTATTAACCAATCACATGTAATATACTTACTAATTATCTTATTTAATTCTCCAACTTATACTGTATAGAGATATGACTAAAATAATGCTCCCAGTGTGTGTATAAAATTGTACACATTCTACAATTACTCCATCCATTCAATTAAGTCCCCAATTTATCCGCTCTACTACATATGTATATCCATGTCGTCTTGAAACTTAGAAATTTAATTATCTCACATAATCCCCATTGGATGAATATTAATTCAAGACTCCCCTTTTTTTTGGAGTGTTAAAATATCTCAGGGCCTCACAGTTGCTATTTCGTCTTCTTTGAGAGTAGTTCCCTCTCCCTCTGCCCCTTTGGTTAGATACAACAGAGAAAGCTATGTTGAAGTTTTGTTGAGGCACGTCTTATTCATCCTCTCTCATGTCAAAGCCCCTGAGTGCATTGAAAAATTGATATAGAGTAGGATAGGGTGTCTTACCTAGCAAAACAGTTCTTTATGTCTTGTATTTGAGACCCAAGCCTCTTGCAAAGTTGATCACTTTGTTGTCCTCATTAAAAGACTTGTGTATGGCTACAAGACCATCACAGATGCCCTTGAACTCCTTGATATATTCATCAATTTTCCTGATTCCCAGCCTAACACTTTGCAATTGTTGTTTGAGATGAAATTCTTTGTCCTTTGTTTCTTGAAAGTAAGCTTCTTCTAGGCACTCCCAAATTTCCCTGGCAGTTGAGCAACCTACTATGAGGTACATGCTCTCTTCTATCAGTGTGCCTGAAATTTAACTTCTGAGCAACACATCTTTTTCCTCCCAATCTTGTGTACTGCTGCTGTCTGCAACATCCTTTTCAGTACTTGTCTCCACAGTTTCAGCAATTTTACCAGATGATGACTTTGGTTCAACAGACTTCCCAGATGATGACTCTAGTTCACCCTCTTTAATGAGATAAGTTAATCTCATGACCTGGATCAACTGCATCATCTGTGTTCTCCAAATGAGATAATTTGTTGGCTTCAGTTTGATAGAATAAGAAGCAATGAGGTAATGCAATGAAGAAGTTAGGGTGTTTGCGGATGAAGTTGACGGAGCCATTTTTAAAAAGGAAAAGAATGGAAGAGAAAGGACTCAATACTGAGCAGCGAGAATAGCTCTATTACTCTGATACCATTATAATTCTCAACTAGATAGAGAGAATTAGTTTATTGTATTGATGATTATCAAGTCGAGTACATGCTCCTATTTGTAGGAGTTAGATACAGTAGAGTCCTAGACTAAATATAAGAGTCCTAGGCTATGCTAATGCTTAGACTTAGAGTCATACTTGGACTATGATAAGTACATATACAATGCTACTAAACTACAAGAACTCGACTTGACTTCAACTAACTAATATTAATACTCCTAACTATCTCTGATTCTGCAGTTGATCACTATGATTATGTATCATCTTATCTTGATCTTCAATAGTAACTGGAGAGGTGTGATCAAACTCTATTAAAATTAAATATGACTATGTCCCTCAGTATTGTGAGGTTTTCAAGATGAAAGGGCATGATAAAAAGAGACTACAGGTCTCGATGTCAACATAAAAACAAAAAAGAAGTAGTGGCGAAGGAGAATAAAAGAGTCTACATGCATGAACCTGAAGGGAATAGAGTTCAAAAAGGAAAATCAAAGATATTCTCTAGTGGTAGGGTGGTCAGAGATCCTATGAACTGGCAAGTTGTTAGGCATTAAAAACTTGACAATAACAAATCACAATTCACTGGGAGTAGCGAAGATCCCAAAGCAGAGAATCGATTCAAAGTGCTAGAAGGTGAACAGAGTACCGAGGACTCCAACAAGGTTTCAAGATATGAAAATACAGCAGACAACACAACTCATAATAATGTCCAGATTACAAAGCAAGAATCCAAAAAATCTTATAAAGGAAAAAAGGAGCAATATATCACATTAAAAGAATGGATCACTAAATCCTTTGGGAAAGTACTTAGCACTAGATATTCATCAATTCATATTGGGGATGCAGAGGAGACAATAGAGCCTTAGGCAATTGCTGGAATCTCTGTTGCACAAGAAGGTCAAATTAGTACAATAATAATAACTCAAAATGCTGATATTAAAGGAGATATAGAGAAGGAGCAAACAAGCACTGATGTTACCGGCAATGATCAACAATTGGTGACCACCAAGACATCTGGAGAGTTTATTTCTCTTCCAGATGATAAGCAACTCAAAAAGGGAGAAGTAGAAACCAACATCATAGAATTAAGTGGGGCAGACAAAGGAGAAACTAAGCAACTCAGTGTAGCAGTGGTTGAAATACCCACAATTGTTCACACAGATGAATCTCAGGTCTTAGTAAATAGAGTGGAATCTCCTAACAAGGTACTACATGATATTGTCTCACATAATATAGGAGAAAAAGAGGACCCCAACATACAGGAGAATAAATAAGCAAAAGCAGACTTAGAAGGCAGTGATGATCTCCTGGAGAAAATTTCTAAAGAAGGTAATCTATCTCCTAGGATATTGAAATCTTCTAGAAAAGGGAAAAAAATAGGGCAATGGTGAGAGTGCCCAACCCATGAGAGTGCAGCCAAAAAGGATCAAGAAAATATCCAGTAAAAAATAAAGTCGTTCATTTGGAACATCAAGTCAGTGAAGACTCAACAAACATTTCAAAGGGTTTAGATGCTACATAAATTTCACAAATTTACTTTTGTGGCCTTACTTGAACCATTCCAGAATGTTAGACATATCAACAAATACAGAAGAAGATAAAATATGTCAGTAGCTACTTCCAATTGTAATGGAAAGATTTGGGTCTTTACAGACCATGCTATTGATACCACAGTGAGACTGAACAACAACTTACATTGAGACTGAACCAGCAAGCTCATCTCCAGATCTTCTATATTACCATAGTCTATGCTAAGTGTGATGCAGTACAAATATTGTCTCTATGGGAAGATATATATCAAATTTCTATCAATATGAACATACCTTGGTTGATAGGGGGAGATTTCAATATGGTCTTAAATGAAGAAGAGAAGATAGGTGGTTTGCCTGTTGTTAAAAAGGATCATGAAGATTTTGATTATTGTATTGCAACCTGTGAATTATCTGAAGTTCACTACAAGGGAAGCCCTTTCACATGGTGGAATGGAATGGCTGATGAGGAGTGTATTTTTGATAGACTAGATAGAGTTTTGTTTAATCAGGACATGCAAACCTGCTTTAACCACTCTGAGGTGGAGCACCTTCTTAGAACTGGATTTGATCATGCTCCTATGCTACTTACATGTGAAGTTAATGTTTCTACACATACGAAACCATTCAGGTTGCTCAAATTCTAGACTAAACATGCTAATTTTTTAGAAGTGGTCAGACAAAATTGGGTTGCTACTTCCCAAAACCCTTTTCTGGAATTCAAGGAGAAGATCAAAAAAGTTAAAACTACCTTATCTAGGTGGAGTAGGGAGACTTATGATGATATTTTTAAGCAGATGTTCATTAGAGAAGACATAGTCAGAATAAAAGAAAAGTTGTTTGAAGAATTTCCATCTCACTAGAATAGGGCAGTCTTTCAGAAAGCACAAGCTGAATTTAAGAAGTATCTTCACTATGAAGAGATCTTTTGGCAACAGAAAGAAGGGTATGATTGGATTGAGAATGAAGACAAGAATATTTCATAGTATTGTAAAGGGAGAAAAGAAGAGATTGTATATGCAGAGAATCCAAAACAATCAACGTAACTGGATTGAAGGAGACCAAGACATAGCTACTGAAGCAGTGGATTTCTATCACAGTCAATTCACTCAGGATAGAGATGCCACAGACTTACCTTTACTGCAACATATTCCTGAACTCATCAGTATGTATGAGAATGTAAAACTATGCAGACAACCAAATATTGATGAGGTTAAGAGAGCTGTTTTTAGCATGAATGGGGATAGTACCAGTGGGCCTGATGGTTTGACTGGAAGATTTTACCAGAGCTTTTGGGAAATTGTTGGCATTGATATTCTTAGACTGGTTCAAGACTTTTTTGATGGTAACACCTTGCCCAAATCCCTTACTCATACAAACTTGGTCTTTCTACCAAAGAAAGAAAATATTAACTCTTTCTCTAATATGATACCTATCAGCTTGAGTAGCTTTGTTAATAAGATCATATCTAGAGTTGTCCATGATAGATTGGAATCTCTACTCCCCAAACTGATTTTCAGTAATCAATTAGGTTTTATCAAAAGCAGAAGTATCATTGAGAATGTACTTCTTACTCAGGAAATTGTTACTGATATTAGAAAGAGAGGTAAACTTGTAAATGTGGTCATCAAGCTTGACATGGCAAAAGCTTATGACAGAGTTTCTTGGTTTTATTTTATGAAAGTATTAAGAAGGATGGGTTTCTCAAATGATTTTGTTGATATTATTTGGAGATTGGTATCTAATAACTGGTACCCTGTACTGATCAATGGCAAAACTCATGGTTTCTTTCACTCAACCAGACGTGTGAAGCAAGGGGATCCTCTATCCTCTGCTTTATTTATTCTATCAGTAGAAGTTTTGTCTAGGGCTCTAAACTCTTTATTTGAGGATGGGCAATTTATTGTGTATGGTCTACCAAAATGGAGCTCAACTCTTAATCATCTTGATTATGCAGATAACACTATCATATTTTTCTTTGCATATGAATATTCCTTAAAAAGAATAATGGCCACACTGCATGAGTATGAAATCCAAGCAGGGCAGAAGATTAAAAGAGAGAAGAGTGCCTTTTACCTCAACTAAAATAAAGAAGCTGCTATGAGTCATTTGGTAGAAGAGTGTACTGGTATTTCAAGGAGGCAATTCCCTATGAAGTACCTAGGCTGCCCTATCACTCACACCAGGAAAAGAAAAGAGCACTATGATGACCTTATCAAAAAAGTCAAGGACAAACTACAAGCCTGGAAAGGAAACATGATATCCTATGGAGGTAAAGAGGTATTGATTAGTAGTGTGCTTCAGAGCATCCCCATTAATATCCTATCTACCATAGTTCCCCCAAAATGTGTAACTAGGGAACTACATAGAATATTTTCCAAGTTCTTTTGGGGAAACTAGACCACAAGAAGGAGCAAACATTGGGCTACATGGGATGTTATTTGTATCCCAAAGGAGGAAGGAGGACTAGGATTCAAATCTTTATTTGATTTTTCTCAGTCTATGTATGCTAAACTAGGGTAAAGATTCATGACTCAAAGGTCCATATGGTTCAATTTTCTGTGAGTATTACAAGAAACAAATTTCAACTCTTGTGCAATGGAAAGAAGGTTCTCAGGTTTGGAAGCACATGTTATGCAATAGAGACATGATAGAACAACATCAATGGTGGGAACCTAAAGAAGGTACTTCTTGCAGCTGGTATGATAAATGGACCAAGCTTGGACCACTCTTCCTTTAACAAATAAATACACTAAGTTGTCACCCCCGACAGACATTGATGTATTTTTTGGTGAAGAGGGTTAGGACTATACTATTATGCAGGATTTTATACCTTTTAACATTGTAGAATATGTAAGGGAGAATATGGACCATGTTAGGCAAGACAACCAAGGGGACAAACCTTGGTGGATGAAGACTAGTACTGGTAAGTTCACAGTCAAAAGTGCATGGGAATTGATTAGGCATAAGGCCAATCCTGAAGAACATTTTAAATATTTATGGGTGAAGGGTTTACCTTTCAAAATCTCTTTGTTTGGGTGGAGGGTCTGGATTACAGAAGTCCATGTTGCAGGAGTCATGGCTACATGGAATGCTACCATCTCTCACTTATGTACTTGTTGCACAAGTCCCACTAGAGAGACCATTGAACACCTTTTTCTAAAAGGTGAGGTAGCTACTAAAGTCTGGAGGTATTACACTAGAGAAGAAGGCATTACAGGTCCTATGATCAAGGTTAAACAGACTATAAAGAAGTGGTGGGAGACTCAAGGAAATTCTAGGCTAAAGAAAGTTTTTCAGGCCATGAACAACCTTATTCTTTGGTTTTTGTGGAAGAGGAGAAATACAGTTTATCATGGAGGCTGATGCTCTAGAGGAAATATTATTTGGGAGATCAACAACTACATTCAGAATTTTGTTAAAATCAGGTTCAACTGGGTGCTTAATAGTTCTCAAACTTGGCTACATATAGTTACTATGTTGGAGAATTATAGGCTACACTTGTCTTGTTGAATTATCAGATGGTCACCCCCCCTCCTGGATGGTTAAAATGTAATACTGATGGGGCCTCCAGTGGTAACCCTGACCCCTAGTTCAGCTGCCTTTTGTGAGAGAGATCAGAATGGTGACCTTGTTGGATCTAAGAGTGTTCTACTATCCAATACAACAAATTTGGTGGCTGAAGCAGCTGCTATTAGAGAGGGGCTGCAATTTTGTCTAGATAACCACTTGCAACAGATCATCATTTAATCAGATTCTCTGTCTATGGTGAAAATCCTAAATGGTGATTGGGAACCACCTCAGAGTGTGGCAATGGAGGTCAACTCTATTAATAGGATCAGGAGTATTCTATTAGTAAGAGTACAACACTCTTTAAGGGAGGGAAATACTCTTGCTGATTTTTTTTGCTAACCTAGTGTTTTTTTCAGGTACATAAACTTTCTATTCATTTCAAAACATCCCATCAGCAGCAAAGAGGATCCTAAATCTAGATAAGAATGGAATTCCACAAATGAGGTGCAGGCAAATATAAAGCACACAAGATCACAATAGATGAAAAGTACAAGTTACTCAGCTCAGTGCATATAATAATATTGTGAAGCTAAGAAGAAAAAGCAATTAATTCAATATGAAGTAATTTTCTATAGTCTGAAGTTAATTCACTTGTCTTACAAACCACACACCTGGTGAGAGCTTGAGGTCTCCAAAGTGGTAAGTAGTTAATTCATTTGCTAACCTTTCGCTGGCAACTCTACCACCCTAGCCTTGACCCTGACATCTAGGACTTCCCAAATCTCACACATAACTAGACTTCTCAGAGTCGCCTTGTCACCTAGACTTCCTAAGTCACCTTTAACCTTTACCCCAATCAAGTACCTTGACTAAATATCCAGACTAAATCCGGCCAACTACCCAACCGAACCACTTATACCCAAAGTATTACCTACCATTTTCCGGACTTTCCAGGACCTCTAGGACAACTTTACCACCTGGTTATATTAACCAATAACCACACCCAGACTCTCAGTCTTCCTCTATATTTACCAACCACATGCAATTCACCTAACAACCATTGACACCTTCAATGACCACCATAGAGATACACCTAAATCCCTTCTTAGATCACATAACCCGGAACCTCCAAGGATCCTCCAAGGATCCTCCATCCACACCTAAGTGTTCAACAGACTACCCCGGTCTACACCAAGACCCACCCTTAGCTCATTAACCATGATAATTCATAACCGCCATTAGTACACTTAATGACATTAATTTATGAGCACATAACCTCTTTTAAATAGTCCAAACCCACCCGGATCCCCCTAACACGTCTAGGTGTTAACATAACAAACTCGGTCTACACCAAGACTAACTAATAATCAACATAATAACCCGAGCTATACCAAGACCAACTAATAATTAACATCATAACCCGTCATACACCAAGACCAACTAAAAATTAACATAATAACCCGGTCTACACCAAGACCAAACTAATAACCAATATAATAACCCGGTCTACACCAAGACCCAACTAATAACCAACATCATAACCCGGTCTACACCAAGACCAACTAATAACATAATATAACAACTCTGCCTACACAAAGACAAAACTCACAATATAATATAACAACCTGGCCAACACCAAGACAAAACTCACAATATAATCACCCGGCCTACACCAAGACCAAAATGCAATATCATAATTTATAAACATAACCCGGTTTACTCATGGAATCAAATCAATTGCACAATGCAATGCAATAAGTAAAACCGTACCAGGCGTGGTACCCGAGCCAACCAGTTAGTATCCCGTACCAGGCATGGTACCCGAGCCAACCATTAGTATATTTTATACTAGGCGTGGTACCTGAGCCAGCCGATAGTATTCCCGTACCAGGCGTGGTACTCAAGCCAATCATTAGTTATACCCGTACCAGGCATGGTACACGATCCAACCGTTAGTAATTCCCATACTAGGCGTGGTACCCGAGCAAACCGAATGTCACACAGAAATCCAACAGTCACAATAATAAAAAATCAACTTGTAAACCAACAAGCAAAATGCACAGTTCAATTTACCAGACTGTTAAACAGGACTATCAGACACTCCTAATCATATCCTAAGCAGTTCACCTCATACAAATACTTAGATAAGAGTACACAAACACACAAGCATACAGGAATCAAACCATCACCTACCCTATTTCGGGTACACAATGAACCATCAAATCCCGTCCAAAGTATAACCCCGGTTCACCCCTTTTAAACATGCAATTAATTACATTTATTCCTAACCCTCTCGCTAGGACCAAATACAACCTGAGAAAATATTTCCCAGCCTTAGAACACAACCAACGAATATCCTAATTATACCAATCAGTTCTGAAACTTCCGTTCCTTGCACCTTGTTAATTACTAACCCCTTTTCGATTCCTCGAACCTCCTGATATTCTAGTTCCCGCATTTTTATTAGCAAAACCACACAATTTAAGCAATGCCTTGAATATCACAACACCCTGTCCCCATTCTATCATTTCCAAACTAATCCAACAAATCAATAACTTTCTCCAGACTCTGTGCCCGAAGGCATAACCATGGATTCTCCCTTTCATTCTATACAATAATAAGAAAATGAAAGCGATCAATCTACTCTTGGAAGAAAACCTAGCCTACGTGGATGATGAGCTATTGTTCCATGCCCTTTCTGGCTCCGTGAAGGCGTTCCCTTATGATTCTGCAGGCCTAAATCTGTGGTTTTGCATCCTTTTAGCCGGAATCCCTCCTCTCTATGGCTCCCAAGCTTTGGAGCAGCCTAGGAGGATTCTTGGAGTCCTTGTCTATTTTTGGGGTTGAATGAGAGAGAATGAAAAATATAAAGCCTGTTTTTGAGTTTTTAGATCCCGTCGCTCTGCTATTGCGGTCCACGCTCTGCTATAGCAGTACCACCGTAGTGGAAACTACCGCTATAGCGGTACTGGCTGGCGTTGACTTCTGTTATAGCGGTAATTTCTCTGCTATAGCAGAGGTCGCTATGGCGGTGTGTCAACTGCTACGGTGGTTGACACAGGACAAAAAGTCATAAATACTATCAAAAGGATCCATTTTACAACACACTTAATTTTTCGATATTTCGAAACAACCCCTTCACGTCAACCTCGATTCCGGGAGTTTTACTTACCCGAATTCGATTCTGAAAAGTCCCCCAGACTCCTTTATATATTAGCTAAATGGAAAACTAGCTCAAATGAAGATACTTTATCCAAACTTTACCCGAATTTCCCTAGACCATACCTTGCTCTAAAACTGGCCGAGACTAGCCTAGCCCAGAATTTTCAACTCCCAGACCCGAAAGTTTTCTGACTCAAAAATTGGTGCAAAAAGTTTACCCGTAACGACGATCCCGGTCGTTACAACAGATACCAATTTACCCATCATCCGTCTCCAAATGATCTCTAAGGCAGAAAGAGAAGAAGGAGCCCGGCCCTCCCCTGAACCTTAATGCTCTACCATGACAGCATAAATATAACCTTATGCAAATCACCAAAACTCCCCAGTCCCTTGGTGTACCCATCTCAATAAAAATTCAACTCACTCCCGCTCTGTCAAGGAATTCCTTCCTTCGAGCTGCACAAGGCTAACTAGATTACCCCTCCCCCAGTGCCCAAGAATCCGGGGCCTCATTGAAATATCGGAGCAAAAGAAACTAAACTAATGAACAAAATAGTTTTCCCATGCCAAGGGGACTAGATCCCACCATGGCTTCCCCTTTCTTGCTATACCCGGAGTTCTACTAATCATAACTCCATTCCAGAAGCTTCCACGAGGTACTATGCCCCTCACACATCATAGTTTACCTTGCACCTATCAACACTATGCCCCGAGACACCACGTATCTCTAAACCACACAACAACAAAAAAAATCATTAGAACTCATCCTAGCTTGGGGTTTTCATCATCTCTAATCTTAGGGGAAATTCTACCCGGACACTTACACCCTAACCAATGCTATGGCGAGCACACCCTTACCACTCAATGAGTAGTAATACCAGTATTATCATAACCTACCAGGGGGATAACAATGTTTAAAACTCCATTTAATAACCCCACTCCCTCAACTAACCCTACCACTAAGGATCATCAATAATAAACAAGCCAAATCGCCCTCATGACATAAGCCTATGATCAATGTCCAACACTACTCAGTCAATTATGGGTCATTTACCAAATTCTACATAGGTGACTATTCCCACCAGTGGTAAATCAAAATTTCACCAATACCCCAGGCTATCATATCTACCCTTTCATCCTATTGTGTATTGATGTTAAATTTTTGGCAAAATTCCCTTATATGCATACCATATTAGTTCTATATACGATCTCCTTGTTTTTAAATTGTCCTGGGAATGAATAAAAAACAGGAGAAAATAGGGTGAAGTTTTTGCCATGCGCCATCCCGCTATAGCGGTTGTCACTCCGCCATACAGATACCATCGTAGCGGTAAAAATCCCGCTATAGCGGGATCGCCGTAGCGGTGCAGTTCCGCTATGGAGATACTGATGGTAACAGCCCAGAAATTCAAAATTTCCAACAAGTGTATCCCTCCCCCCTTCCTGGTTATCATTGTCTAATCCCGTCAAGCCCGCCATGGTCTTAAACTACCCGCAATACCATTCCTGGCAATGCACATATCAAAACTCAGCATCAGAAAATCACCAATCACAAAAGATTTACAAAGGACAATTGTTCCCAACAATACCTTCCCACTATTACACACGAATAACTCCCTTTTCCCCCTGGTTACCAACCAAGTCTCGACTGTTCTGAAACCTAAGCTTTCCTATAGTCGTAAATCCCTTTTCTCTCACCATCTTAACCAATGATGAGTCTTTTTTCGAAAGAAATATGAAATTTTACTCCACACACATAGCATTTTATCACAGACCAAATCATACCAATTCAATTTATGACGACCTTTAGACCCAAAATTTCACAGTAAGGCGACCAATCACTTACCCATCAAGTAGTCATACAAGCACTGTAACACACAGACAATCTCGCTTCAGGCTACAATGAATTAAGGTCACATAATTCACTCTATTCACCCCTGGGATGACCATTAGTCGATCATCCATTTCTTACCACAGTTCCCGCTATTAAGCAATAATTGCCCTTGTCCCTGGTACTTATTCACATACCAATCACTTGAAACCTAAGTTCCCACAAGTATATATATCATTTTCCCTTATCATTTTTTTACCAATGATAAGACCTTGCCCTGTATTTAGCATACTGTTTTCCACTTGAAACCACAAAACAAGAATTCCTTCAATCGCAAATTTCAAAGTAACTCAAGCAATTACACGGCACACAATCGCAGTCATTCAAATAATGCAATGCATTCAATCACAAGTTTCAAGATCCAACACTAAATCAAATCAGTTTCATTACCTTTTATTTTCTTCATGGATGACCGTTAGCATATTCATCCATCCTTTACATAGCCTCCCAGGCCAGATACCAATTGGAACCTTCCCGGTTCCAATTTCCCTTGCTTGTCTTATTGCAATCGGAGTCAATGACATCCTTTTTTCTTGTCAAGATACCAATTAAAATCGAGAGATAGCAATTGCGACTCAACCCATACAAGCAAGTGATAAATTGCACGAAAGAAATGAAAAAAGAGAGATATTTCCTAGAATGCTTCATAGCTTCCCAGGGATTAGATGTGACCGTCAACACACCAATCCCCAGGACTCTATTCGACATTTTTCTCTTATACTGGGAGACTAATAACCTGGGCTCTGATACCATTTGTCACGACCCAACTACCGGGCCGTGCGAGCACCTACTCTAATCCACCTAGATAGGATAACCCTTACCATCCGAACCAACAGGCAATGCGGAAAAGAAAATAAACCATTAAATAAGTCCCTTAATACATGAGAGATCCTTTTACAAAATATTTGGAAAATCTTTGTACAACAACTTCCGAAATTACACAACTTTTAGAACTTGCGGAAATTTACTAACAATATAGACAACCTCCCCAGAACCTAGTACAAGAGCTTCTACAAGATGAGCTTATGACATAAGATGGACACAACTCCCACCATAAAAGGAAGTAGGAGCTGCTGGAAGATCACCGCAATCCTGAACCTGTGGAACATCACCAACCCTGCAATATGACTATACCCAAAAAGGTAAAGCAAGAGTAAAATCAGTACAAACATACGTACTGGTAGGCATCATCGGCTGACCCAAATTCACTCCTTCCATCATATAAAAATTAGGACAAAATGCACAAAGTAAATGCTTCACCCATTTCAACATCACTTTCATCAATCCCCTCTTTCGGAACCAACCTTCCTAACCTTTCGTTGCCAACTCCACCACCCTAGCCTTGACCCTGACATCTATGACTTTCCAAGTCTCACTCATAACTAGACTTCTCAGAGTCACCTTGTCACCTAGACTTCCCAAGTCACCTTTAACCTCTACCCCAGTCAAGTACCTTGACTAAATATCCAGACTAAATCCGGCCAACTGCCCAACCAAACCACTTATACCTAAAGTATTACCTACCATTGTACGGACTTTCCAGTACCTCTAGGACAACTTTACCACCTGGTTATATTAACCAATAACCACACCGAGACTCTCAGTCTTTCTCTATATTTACCAACATCATGCAATTCACCTAACAACCATTGACACCTTCAATGACCACTATAGAGATACACCTAAATCCCTTCTTAGATCACATAACCCGGAACCTCCAAGGATCCTCTATCCACACCTAAGTGTTCAATAGACTACTCCGGTCTACACCAAGACCCACCCTAAGCTCATTAACCACGATAATTCATGACTGCCATTAGTACACTTAATGACATCAATTTATGAGCACATAACCTCTTTTAAATAGTCTGGACCCACCCAGATCCCCCTAACACATCTAGGTGTTAACATAACAAACCCGATCTAAACCAAGACCAACTAATAATCAACATAATAACCCGGCCTATACCTAGACCAACTAATAATTAACATCAGAACTCGACATACACTAAGAACAACTAATAATTAACATAAGAACTCGACATACACTAAGAACAACTAATAATTAACATAATAACCTGGTCTACACCAAGACCAAACTAATAACCAACATAATAACCCGGTCTACACCAAGACCAAACTAATAACCAACATCATAACCCAGTCTACACCAAGACCAACTAATAACATAATATAATAACCTGGCCTACACCAAGACCAAACTCACAATATAATATAACAACCCGGCCTACACCAAGACCAAACTCACAATATAATAACCCAGCCTACACCAAGACCAAAATGCAATATCACAATTTATAAACACAGCCCAGTCCACTCATGGAACCAAATCAATTACGCAATGCAATGTAATAAGTAAACCCGTACCAGGTGTGGTACCTGAGCCAACAAGTTAGTATCTCGTACCAGGCGTGGTACCCGAGCCAACCGTTAGTATATTTTGTACCAGGCGTGGTACCCGAGCCAACCGTTAGTATTCTCGTACAAGGCATGGTACCCAAGCCAACCATTTTTATTTACCTATACCAGGCATGGTACCCTAGCCAACCGTTAGTAATTCCCATACCAGACGTGGTACCCGAGCCAACCGAATGTCACACAGAAATTCAATAGTCACAATAATAAAAATCAACTTGTAAACCAACAAGCTAAATACACAGTTCAATTTACCAAACTGTTAAACAGGACTATCAGACACTCCTAATCATCTCCTAAGCAATGCACCTCATACAAATACTTAGATAAGAGTACACAAACACACAAGCATATAAGAATCGAACCATCACCTACCCCATTTCGGGTACACAATGAACCATCAAATCCTGTCCGAAGTATAACCCCGGTTCAACCCTTTTAAACATGCAATTAATTACATTTATTCCTGACCCTCTTCCTAGGACTAAATACAACCTGGAAAACCTTTCCCAGCCTTAGAACACAGCCAACGAGTATCCTAATTATACCAATTAGTTCTAGAACTTCCGTTCCTTACACCTTGTTAATTACTAACCCCTTTCCAGTTCCCCAAAACTCTCAATATTTTAGTTCCCACATTTTTATTAGCAAAACCACACAATTTAAGCAATGCCTAGAATATCACAACACCCTATCCCCATTCTACCATTTCCAAACTAATCCAACAAATCAACAAATTTCTCCAAACTCCATGCCCGAAGGACTAACCATGGATTCTCCCTTTCATTCTATACAATAATAAGAAAATAAAAGCAGTCAATCTACTCTTGGAAGAAAACCTAGCCTACCTACCGAGCAGTTGTTCCATGCCCTTTCTGGCTCTGTGAAGGCGTTCCCTGATGATTCTAAAGGCCTAAATCCATGGTTTTGCCTCCTTTTAGCCGGAATCCCTCCTCTCCATGGCTCCCAAGCTTTGGAGCAGCCTACGAGGGTTCTTGTAGTAACCCTCATCTTTTTTAAGGGTTGAATGGGAGAGAATGAAAAATATAAAACCCATTTTTGCATTTTCAGATGTCATCGCTCTGCTATAGCGGTACCACCATAGCAGAACCTACCGCTATAGCAGTGCTGACCGGCATTGACTTCTGCTATAGCGGTAATTTTTTGGCTATAACAGAAGGCACTATAGTGGTGTGTCAACCTCTACAGCAGTTGACACGGGATAGAAAGTCGTAAATCCTATCAAAAGGGTCTATTTTACAACACACTTAATTTCCTGACGTTCCAGAATAACTCCTTCACGTCAACCTCAATTCTGTGAGTTCTACTTACCCGAATTTGATTCTAGAAAGTCCCCCAGACTCCTTTATGTCTTAGCTAAATGGAAAACTAGCCCAAATCAAGATACTTTACCTAAAATTTACCCGAATTTCCCTAGACCATACCTCACTCCAAAACTGGCCGAGACTAGCCTAGCCCAGAATTTTCAACTCCCAAACTTGAAAGTTTTCTAACTCGAAATTTGGCTCGAAAAGTTTACCCGTAATGACAATCTTGGTCGTTACACCACCAAAAGATGGACGAAAGAAATGAAAGATGAATAAATGATTTAACAAACCTGGAAAATCCTTGTAGATGACCACAACTCTAAGTTCTCAGCTAGAAACCTCTATCAGTATGACGTTCTTCCTTTACACAAGATCAACAAGATTTGGAGAAGCGGAAAGAATGAAAAGAATTCTAAACTACAAGCTCAGATTCACCTGATTTATAGTTGATGATTCATGGTGATATCTCCAAGATTGATGATTCCAGTTGCTGATGAATCCCCTTTCGGTATCATCAGGTCAATTAGCTTTGGCGAGCACCGGTGAGCTTCAATCGAGAAGATTACCTGAGGCTCTTCACTTTATAGTTGATGATTCATGGTGATATCTCCAAGATTGATGATTCCAGTGGCTGATGAATCCCCTTTCGATATCATCAGGTCAATGAGCTTTGGAGAGAACCGGTGAGCTTCAATCGAGAAGATTACCTGAGGCTCTTCACTTTCCCCTTTTGACTTTTGGTTTCTTTTATTTCCTTTGGTATTACTTTTTCAGTTCTTGCCTTTGTTTCTTATTTTGAGCTCTGTAACTTTGGGCCTTAGCCGAGTTTGTACAGACTTTTTTGTTATAAAATCGGCCCAATGGGTCTTTAACAAAAAAATATACATATACATATACATATATATATATATATATATATATATTTATATATATTTTAGATTGTTAAATACATAGAATACTTGATCTTTATGACCCATCCAAAAATGACAAAAGTATAAAGTATTAGACCACCCATAAAATTCTCATATGAAATTCGATCCACAGGTGGAAAATTATAGTCAATATCATTGTCTCCATATGCACAATAAACTTCTAGTAGAGGAAGATCGATAAAAAGATTATTCAAAATGTGCACCTGGTAAGCGTTAGGAAACCTACATTTATAACTTTAACACCCCAAGTTTTTCGGGCTAAGAATTGAAACCGTTCTAAGTATGTAGTGGGGTCCGAACCCAATAAACTCTATTATACCTCAGTGTTAAGATCAATTCATACGTGTGGAAAAGTGCTATGGATGGGAATTAATGTCTAAGGAATCTCTAGCACAAGTTAAGTTGAAAGCTTCTCTACCGACTAAGTTTTCGTATAAATTTCTAATAGAGTCAAATTCAAACAATCATTTCTCACTTTATATTAAGTGTTACTTATCTCATGACCCACCAAATTAAAATTTTTTGAGTTTTCTTTCCAACGCTACAAACCGCACATCGATCCGAGTCCCGAGTAATAAGTTATGCCTATTTTACTAGAAGCTGCCCGGTTTGCGCGGCCGGCCGCGCGAACGAGGTGTCCGCCACGTGGGCGTGCAGGAAAGGCAGCACTACTGCCACTTCCACGGGACCAGCACGCAGTCAAGGCGCCATCCATGCGGCCGCGCACGAGAAAACACTTTATAAGCATCCTAAGGTCGGTTTTTCCGAAAATTCTCATTCTTTCTCTCTTCTTTCAAGCCCTAAGTTAGTTTTCTCTCCTCTCCCTACCATCATACACCAAGGTACATTCCCCTCATGTATTTCAAGGTATTCCAAATCCTTTCTAATCGTTAGTTATGAAGTTCTAACAAGATTCTTCACAAAAATCTTAAGGTTTTCAAGAAAGGCCAAGGCTAGAGTTTCTATCAAAAGAGTTCCTTTCCAAATCCTTCTTCTCCAAGGTATGTTGAACAATCCTATTTCTACTAAATCTATTATGGGTTGATTTCTTGACTATGAAAGCGGTTTTATATTTGTTTTGAATGTGGGTTGTTGAATGGTTTTCGAAAGAAAGATTTATATAAAGTTTGCAAACCCATGCTTATGAAATTACTCTTTGGTTATGAATTTCTTTGAGAATTGAAGATTATTATTGGTAATACGAAACCCTATTATTATGAAAAGATTTTGGGGCAGATCTAAAGTTATGATTCTTTTGTAAATTGTTTTACTAGTTAAATCTTGGCTTTTGATGAATAAGGAAAATGATTTCTACATCCCTCGATTTTGAAAGTGTTGTTTATGAATTATGAAATCTTCAACCTTTGAGGGATATGGTAAATGTGTTTAAATCCTTTTAAATGATAGGACTAATGATGTACGAATTTATGAAATGTTTATGGCATGATATGTATGGCTTGCAAGTCTTGGTATGACGATACCAAAGTTATGAATTCCTTAAAAATGTTAAGAGTCCCAAATGAATGTTTTGTGAAATGTTTGAAATGTTAAAATATGGGCTTAAGAGGATTAGATGGTTAACCGAGAAGGTTTGAGTTAAACGGGGATCATTACATGAAACCATATTTTGCCGACACGGGTATGAGTCGAACGAGGCTCTTCCCTCTGAGTCGAACGAGGCTCCCTATTGTACGCTTGATTTTTTTAGTTGTATGCAATCATGAGGTGATTATGATATGGTGTTCTGATCCTTGTGTCAAACTTGGATTTGAGGCTCAGCCGATCGAGCGATGGTCGGACCCACATAGCCCATGGGAAACTAAATGTCGGTGATACCATTTAATCCAGAAGTAATGTATGTATTAGTGTTTTACTTGTTGATTTGAAATTGCCCCATTTTCTATGTTATGATCTATGTGGTATTTCGACTTTCTTTATAAACTGTGATGTCCCTTCCCCTGGGTTGCATGCCAGTACTCATCATACTGACCGTCCTCGGATGCTACATCATTTTATGAAGTAGGTTCCAAAACACTTTCTCATGGTACTGTGCAACATTAGGATTGTTCGGGACAATGTCAGCAAGTGGTGAGGCCTCCACCTTTCGGAAGGCAATTTATATATTTATGTTGACTCTGATTTTCAATTTTATGGTATTGTCGGGGTCATGTCCTGTCATAGATATTTCATTCTTGTGTTAGAGTCTTCATAGACCTTTGTAGATATTGTTTAAATATTTTGTTCCCATCACTTGGTAAACTCTTGATATATATATTTTTTTTGATGATTTTCTCAAATGGGTGTTTCTTCCGCAAGTATTTTATTAATTATGCTCATAATGTTATGCTAAGGGGTCTTCTTAGGCCTTTAAAGGTCTGGGTTGCCTGTCATGTCCAGGGCCTAGTCTCGGGGCATGAAAAACTTGGTATCAGAGCACGATTCATGGTCCCAGGGTGTCTACAAAGCTGTGTCCAGTAGAGTCTTGCTTATGGGTGTGTTGTGCACCACACTTATAATCAGGAGGCTACAGGGCATTTAGGAAATATTTCTCATTTTTTTACACTCCAAATTGTGCGAAAATTCTACCCATAAGAAACTTATCCAGATTCCTACTCTGCTCTAACCCTGCTGACTATGTCTTACCTTCGAGGTGATTGAAGTACAAATCTCAGACTCCTTATGATTGTAACCCTATCTGTTTGAGTCATCCAAAAGGGTATGAAAATGCACAAGGACTTGAGAGGAGTCCATTAGTGTATCAAAGTCTATTGATTCTAAGTGTAAACCCCTTATCTTCATGAATCGTGTGTTTGAGCCGAGGTAAATTGTGTTCTTAAACCCTTTTGAAAATTTGGTTACAACTGTCACGCTCAAGGGAGAAAGGTGTGTATGTGAGTGTTGGGATAGTATTCCACTAAAGAGGAAGTATAAATTAGTGTGTTATGGGATATGAGTGGTGAGGTGGTTCCAGAACCAGAGATATATGGAGTCACGAGTTTAGAAGCCGAAGAGTGCAGGTAGTGAATGATCGAAAAGGGCAGCTAGAGTCTTGTACCCACTGAGTGAGTGATGGAGGTGGTATACCCGTATGGTATGAGTTCTAGTGTGGCAAGATTAGAAAATTTTATGGAGATTGGTAGACGAAGAGTGGTTAGTTATGATATTGTTGAATTGTTTAAAATAGGGAAGGAGCTTAAGGTGGCTGGTTATTGTAGTAGTATAGATCAATTATAGGTTGTGAATGTAAGGATAGACTGGTTATGAATTTATAAGTTTAGAGTTCGTTTTGAGGTCTAAGGATAGACTGGTTATGAATTTATAAGTTTAGACTTTGTTTTGAGGTCTTAAAGAGGGAGACTTAGTGATGCTTATAGATCTAGGAAGGTAGTTTAAATGTATGTATGGGTAAGCAGACGTGATGTGAGAAGGAATAGCGTGCTAATGGGCTGTAATGGGTTATATTGTAAGATTAGGATTGACTATTCTTATCATGTGATTTTAGTAGACCCGGAGTTTCTCAAATTTTATCTTGTAGTTGTAAGCCAATATAGTATGCGAGAAGATGTGTCATAAATGTTAAGGTGCAGTAATAATGTTGTGAAGGAGATTTTGCTTATAAGTCGTAGTATATTGAAGAAGGAGTTAAGATTGACCACTATGTCAAAGTTTTGGTGAATTAGTGTTTCTTGATTTTTATCTGGTAGCTGTAGGCCAGAATAGCATGCTAAGTTTTGATATTAACCTTACCTAGTACTAGACACTAAGGTTGAGTTGTGGATAGTCACCAAGGTAGAAAGAATAATGGTTGGGATGATAATGTTACTTTTATGAAACTGGTATAGTAGGCGTGACGTGGTGCGTGAGAGGGATAAGGTTGATAACTTAGGGAAGGTTTGAATGTGTAAGCATGATATATACATGAAAACTAGTGTTGAAGCAGTGAATTGTGGCTAAGTCATTAGATGAATAAGAGCCTTAAGTTTATAAGAATAAGTTGTACCCGAGATAATATGTTGTTAGACGAGGTTTTAAGTTGTTAAGTGCTAGGTGTTCCTGATTAATGTTCTTGAGTTTCTGTATATGGAGAAGGCTAAGTAATTATTATTTGGTGTTCATTGGAATGAAATTGAGGGAATTATAGATCTAAAGGGACTTTGTCGAGTCTCTTGATATATTTTTTTAAAATTTTGTTGAATTTGGCAGTTATGAGATTAGAGGTTTAATTCTAGTAGACTATGGAGTGGAGAATAGATTTTTAAGTGTTAGAGAACGTGAATGTGTGCCCAAGAAAGTTAAGTTTTAATATTTTGTCTATATAGGTTAGCATAAGTGAAGAATAGTGTCTCTGAAGGGAATGTCCTAGAAAGGAGTTGGTAAAATCTTTCCAAATATAATATCCGGGTGAGATTAGCATTCATGTGTATAGTGATACCCTGCAGTGCCAAGTGTTGTACTTATAGATCTTTTTATAGCATAGGTCCGCAGGCCTAAGATAGTGACCTTTACGCTAAGGGGGAGATGATAAGGTGTCGAACCAATGAAAATCTTGAATTTCTAGTTGTGATGAGTTTCAGAAGAGGGTTATGATGTGTGCCATAGCAACCCATTCTTATTCTAGCATATTCCTTATAATTTAACTTAAGAGGACACTCTACCCATGTCGTATGCCTTTGAATCATGTCTAGGTCTGAGGATCGAATTTTCTATGTATTCTCATGTCCATACTCTGTCCTTTGAACTGGAAGCGATAGCGTCTCTCAGTGGTGTAATCTTTCTCTAAGGTTCTAGGGATCCAACGTCTATGCTACAATTCTCATGATCCATGAACCCATATCTCATGTTATGTTCAGTTCTATAAACTCAAGCTTCATGATATGTCCAAAATGGCTATTGAAATCATGCTACATCATGTACACACTCAAATCAGACTTCTTGAAAGATTTGTGCTTTTGATTTTCTTTCTCTAAGCCCTGTGTACATCCACCTCTTGATAGTTATGGATGGTTATGGTATGTCTATACTCAGAACAACCCTCAGTTTACGTCTTATGTGTTCAGAATATGAAGTACCGATGCCCATCACACAGGGTTCTCCAGATCTCATCTTGAGTGACAAGGTCACGTTAAGTATAAGTCAATATTGAACGACATCCATGTATCCCCAATGCTCATGCTCTTGTAAAAGATGTTCATTTCATACTCCATGTTTATGGTCAAGAGTTAGGACTTTATTTGCAATTCATGCTCTTAATCTATTCCTTCAGAAATGTTTATCTTATGTCGGGTCAACTGTCTGTAAAGGAAGATAAGTCATGGTCTAGATGGAAGGTATGTAGATGTTTTCTTTTTAGTGGTGGCTTCGTGTGATTGTGTCACCTAAGTTGTTAAGTGTGGATGATGTGTGAGATGAGGATTAATTATGTGAAATAGTTAGAGGGGAATATATGATGTGTCTCCTTATAGAAGTTCGAGAATTGTTGATTATGGGGATGCTTAAGAGAATTCTTTGATAGTTTTAGCTACATATAAGATGGAAAGGAATATAGTAATAGGCTTGAATGTGGTGTTGAATACTTGTGGGAAATTTCTTCTTGTGGAAAGTGACTTCTTGATTAAAAGTTTGAGCTTGATTTATTAAGGTGATAAGGAGAAGTGATATTCTTGGAGTATAAATCTAGATGTAAAAAGAGACTTTGACGAGTTTAGAATAAATCTAAGGACTGATCATATTTAGAGAACAAGGTTCCTATAAGGGTTTGGCGTATAGAATCTCTTAATTCAGACTAGTAGGATCACATCAGATGTAGCACTTTATGCCTTCGAGTGAGACTTGAACAGAGTGAGCGCACGATGTTAGATGCAGATCTTAGTAGCTATATGCGCCAATGGGAAAATTTCAAGTCGTAAGTGGTGATGTGTATTATTCAGAGGAGGTTATATAGTTGAAAGGTGTTTCTAAATCTAAGGGCTTTTAGCCATATCATTTAAGGTGGGGATACTTCTATTCATACATACAACAAAATCCTTATTTCATGTCAGGTGTCAATTTCAATTCATGCTTATGATTTCAAAGATTTCATGCCTTACATTAGTATGATCATGTTCCATAAAACTTATGTTCTAGATCATGTCTATGCCAAGTCTCATATGTCTCTCGATTCCTACTCACATGATTTGCTTGATGTTGTCATAGAGCACCTCTTCATGTTCTTTTATTTTTGTTTAAAAGAGAATTCTTGGTGTGAAGTTATAGTCTTTACTTCCTTAATCGTATGGCTTCAATAATTCCTTACCCATCATTCGAGGACCCATGATCCAAAGAGGGAGATATTGTAACACCCCAAGTTTTTTGGGCTGAGAAATCATTCTAAGTATGTAGTGGAGTCCGAACCCAATAAACTCTATTATACCTCAGTATTAAGATCAATTCGTACATATGGGAAAGTGCTATGGATGGGAATTAATGTCCTAAGGAAGCTCTAGCACAGGTTAAGTTGAAAGCTTCTCTACGGACTAAGTTTTCGTATAACTTTCTAATAGAGTCAACTTCAAACGATCCTTTATCCCTTAATATGAAGAGTAACGTAGCTCATTACCCACCAAATTAAAGGTTTTTGAGTCTTCTTTCCAACGCCACCAACCGCACATCGATCCGAGTCCCGTGTAAAAAGTTATGCCTAATTTACTAGAAGATGCCCGATCTGCACGGCCGGCTGCGCTAACGAGGTGTCCGCCGCGCAGGCGCGCAGGGAAGGCAGCACTACTACCACTTCCACACAGCCAGCGCTCGGCCAAGGAAACATCCGCACGGCCGCACATGAGAAAACACTATATAAGCGTCCTAAGGTCGGCTTTTCCAAAAATTCTCATTCTTTCTCTCTTCTTTCAAGCCCTAAGTTGGTTTTCTCTCCTGTCCCCACCTTCCTACAGCAAGGTACGTTCCCCTCATGTATTTAAAGGTATTCCAAATCCTTTCTAATCGTTAGTTATGAAGTTCTAACAAGATTCTTCACAAAAATCTTAAGGTTTTCAAGAAAGGCTAAGGCTAGGGTTTCTTTCCAAAGAGTTCCTTTCCAAATCCTTCTTCTCCAAGGTATGTTGAACAATCTTCTTTCAACTAAATCTATAATGGGTTGATTTCTTGACTATGAAAGCAATTTATATGAGTTTTGAATGTGGGTTGTTGAATGGTTTTCGAAAGGAAGATTTATATAAAGTTTGCAAACCCATGCTTATGAAATTACTCTTTGGTTATGAATTTCTTTGAGAATTGAAGACTACTATTGGTAATACGAAACCCTATTATTATGAAAATCTTTTGGGGCAGATCTAAAGTCATGATTCTTTTGTAAAATGTTTTACTAGTTAAATCTTGACTTTTGATGAAAAAGGAAAAGGATTTCTACATCCCTCGGTTTTGAAAGTGTTATTTATGAATTATGAAATCTTCAACCTTTGAGGGATATGGTAAATGTGTTTAAATCCTTTTAAATGCTGGGACTAATGATGTACGAATTTATGAAATGTTTATGGCATGATATGTATGGCTTGCAAGTCTTGGTATGACGATACCAAAGTTATTAATGCCTTAAAAATGTTAAGAGTCCCAAATGAATGTTTTGTGAAATGTTTGAAATGTTAGAATATGGGCTTAAGAGGATAAGATGGTTAACCGAGAAGGTATGAGTCAAACGGAGCTCATTACCCGAAATCGTGTTTTGCGGACATGGGTATGAGTCGAAGGGGGCTCTTCCCTCTGAGTCGAATGGGGCTCTCTACTTTACGCTTGATTTGTTCAGCTGTATGCAGTCATGAGGTGATTATGATATAACGTTCTGATCCTTGCGGCAAACTTGGATTGGAGGCTCAGCAGATCGAGCGATGGTCGGACCCACATAGCCCTTGGGAAACTAAATATCGGTGATACCATCTAGTCCAGAAGTAATGTATGTATTATTGTTTTACTTGTTGATTTGAAATTACCCCATTTTCTATGTTATGATCTATGTGGTATTTCAACTTGCTTTATAAACTGTGATGTTCCTTACCCTAGGTTGCATGCCAGTACTCATCGTACTGACCGTCCTCGGACGCTACATCATTTCATGGTGTAAGTTCCAAAACACTTTCTCATGGTACTGTGCAGCATAAGGATTGTTTGGGACAACGTCAGCAAGTGGTGAGGCCTCCCAGCAAGTATGATGATACCAAAGTTATTAATCCCGGCATAGATAATCTGATTTTCAGTTTTATGGTATTGTCGGGGTCATGTCCCGGCATAGATATTTAATTCTTGTGTTAGAAGCTTCGTAGACCTATGTAGATGTTGTTTAAATATTTTATTCCCAACACTTGGTAAACTCTTGAAATATTTTTGTTTTTGATGATTTTCTCAAATGAGTCTTTCTTCCGCAAGTATTTTATTAATTATGCTCATCATATTATGCTAAGGGGTCTTCTTGGGCCTTCATTAGTCTGTGATGCTCGTTATGTCCAGGGCCTGGTCTCGGAGTGTGACAATAACCTCCCTGAATGTTATGGGGCAAGATAAATAATAAGAAAAGGATTTTCACTAAGAAGTGAACCATGTTGAGGAAATACTTAAGGATTAATATGTTTTGAATAATATGAAATTTGTATGTTTTTGATGGTATATATAGGAAAAATATGCTAATAAGACTATAATTTGAATTAATTATGACAATGAACCTTACCTTTTTGAGGACATATAATAAAGGAAGTATTTTACATTAGAGATTAACTAATATACAGTCTGATGGTGTAAGATTTTCTTTACAAAATCAGGTAATGTTTACCGACAATTGCCGGTTACCAACTATTTTAATTTTCATCTAATTTTTTCTTTCTCTTTTTAATCCTAGCCTCAATATTTATCTCTTCTCCAAACCCTAAAACTGCTCGTCGAGTCTCTGTCTCCACGCCGCCTGTCGTTGCCTCTGTCTCCATGTCTCTTATTGAATCTCTGTCTGCTGCATTTTTTTGAGGTACTTTCCTAAATGAAATGTCTTTTTTTGCCCAAAATTGGAAAACAAACTAGGATGAGATTTTAATGATTCCCAAAATTATAATCCTGCTTTAGAGAAAGATCAATTGAGAAATTATAATCAATTGAGAAAGCTGATTGATGGAAATTAGTTTTCCATTTTTCTTAACTTAGCTGTTTTCCTTTTTATTATTGTTTATGTAGATGGAATCTGATCGTAGCTGGTTTTATAATAGAAATAATCCTGTCTTAGTGGGTATAAGAGAGGAATTTATGGATGGGGTCACTCTTTTTATAAACCATGTAAAGACACTTGATAATTTTTTAACTTCGAAATTGATTAGGTATCCTTGTATTTTATATGAATGTATGAGATATCAAAAATCATAGGATGTTGCGCTACATCCTTTTGAAAAAGGGTTTCAACCAAGGTATACAATTTAGACTAGTCATGGTGAAATTGAGAGTAACGACATATTTAATTACTTTGTTGTCGATAAAAGTAGTAGGTGTCACGCCCCGAGGCTACCCCCTGGACTCGACACGGTGCTTAGTGTCATGAGTGACCCCAAGCTAACCCATGCCATGGCATATCTAAGTAAAACCAGTTAAAAGATGTGTACTGTGCGGAAAGCTAAAGCAATTAAATATCTGAAAGCGGGAATAACCCAAATGAAATCTGAATATATAAGAATCTGGTTAAGTACTGCCTGAATAACAATACTAAAAGTGCTGAATCTAGTCTATGTCTGAAAGCCATCTAACTGAATAAAAGTTGCTGGGACATGCCTTAGCTAACTCTAGCAAAACTGAAAACTGAAGATAAATACTGAAATAAAGGCATGTCTATTGTCTCTGAACTATTGAGGATTCACCGCTGAGCTGCTGAGTACGGACCAGAGGTCAATTTAGGCGCAATCTGGATGCTGAGTGCCTGAACCTACATCATGAAATGATGTAGCACAAAAGTATGCGTCAGTACTTTGAATGTACTGAGCATGCAGGATACAAGCTGGACTGAACAATATATATATATATATATAACTGAACATAAGAATAAACTTGCTGAACTGTAACTGAGAGTTGTACTGAATGCAGTAACCAAGTATAAATCATGAAATTACATGCTGATCTGAATACTGAACATAAGTACTGAATACAAGGTCAATGCACATGAATCTGACTGTGGGAGATACTACTAACCGACATACCCCAAGCTGAGCTAACTGTGGGGCCAACCTGTAATCCTGGATGGAAGGGCTTTCATACCTTGCCAATGATACAGACGAGTCTGACGTGGATCCACTGCTGATGTCCACAAGGGACAAGGAAGGTGCAGCCTAGTCTGACAGCTGACTTCTTTAAACCTACGGTGGCGCCGTAGTTCTGGGACTTAAGGATTTCTACTAAGGGTTGTAGCCTAAGCTGACAGCTAATCCCTCATCCCTAGTCCGCTCGGTACTAAGTCTACTCCCAACTGAATATAAGCTAGCATGCAACTATAACACTGGATAACTCAAAATACTGATATAATCTGAGAATGCACACAACCAAGCTGTAGGATATGACATTCAAATTCTGAAATCTGATCATATGACTGAGTCTGCCTAACATGTATAATCTATGGAGTACTGAAAATTACAACAAGTTAGGGTTCTGAATTCTGTACATGAACTATACTGATTCTCCAAGAAATATGGACTAAGCATTATATAATTCCATAACATCTGAATAGCAAGAATTCTCTAAGGTCTATGAACCCTAGGTTTTTAGCATTTATGGAGAACTGAAGGGATTTGACTGAGTGATAGGGACCTAATAAGGAACCCACTAGTGAAATCCCACATACCTGTGTGAAGATTCTACGGTTTAACCTTTGGATTCTAAGAGAAAATTGGAGAAAACCCTTTTTGCCTTGTTCTTGAGAGAGAGCGTTCTGTTCTTGAGAGATTTGGTAAGTATGAGTGATTTAGGAGTAATGAGGGAGAAATAGAGTTTAAACCCAATTTAATACTCCCAAAATGACATAGGGTCAGAATTAAAATAATTGGGAAAAGATCGGAATACCCCTGGGAAAGTTTAAAAGAATCTGCAGAAAATCGTGTTCAGGGATCACGGCTCGGTTGACGGACCGTCCTTCTGAAAGACTGACTGTCAACTGGAGCCGTGGTTCTGCCTATGAGTATTTGGGCCTTTGGTCCTAGGAATGATGGCTCAACAGGATGGTCCATCCTTCTAAATGACAGGCTGTCATTTGACCCATGGTCCCTGGGACTGGAATTGGGGTCCTATGATTCTTGGAGATTATGACTCATCAGGATGGACCGTTCTTCTGAATGACGGCCTGTCAAGGGACTCATGGTTTCTGAAGACAAAGCTGAGGGTCCACTGGAATTGGGACTACGGTTTGAATGATAGACCGTTCTTCAGAACGACGGTCTGTTGCCTGAACTGTGGTCCTTGGGGCAGAACTAATAGGCTACTAGTTAGGGATTATGGTTTCAAATAATGGACCGTTCTTCTGAACGACGATTCGTGGTTTGAACCGTTATTCCTGGGAACTTGAACTTCTTCTGAAAATTTTATTTTCTACTATTTTTTTGAGCTTAGTCTGGGCTTGGAAGTTCTGGGGTGTTACAATATCTCCCCCTTGGGATCATTCATCCTCGAATGAAGACTGAACATCTGAGTTTGGAGGGAAAGAGTTGAAATCCCTACCAACTGAGTACTTGAAACTGATACCTGACTGAACTGAGTTTCATGAACATGCACATAAGCTAAAATGCAAGGAAAGCTGATGGAACAAAGTACTTGAGACTGAATTACACAAAGGTAAACTGAGAGACTGAAGAGGAATTGTTACCTCAAGCTGAAACTGAGTCGGAGGGAAAGAGGTGAGGGTACTTGGACATCATGGCTACTTCTGCTTCCCAAGTAGCTCCCTGTACGGACTGATTCCTCCACAAAACTTTGGATGAAGTGACTTCCTTATTTCTCAACCTATGAACTTGATGGTCAAGAATCTCAACTGGAACCTCCTCATAGGTGAGGCTATCCTTCACATACACACTTTCTAAGGGGACAATCGATGTCGGATCACCCACACACTTCTTCAACAAGGAAATGTGAAAGACTGGGTGAACAGTTTCTAATTCTGCTGGAAACTCTAACTCATAAGCCACATTACCAACCCTTTTTAGGATCTTGTAAGGGCGTACATATCTGGGACTGAGCTTCCCTTTCTTGCCGAATCTTATCACACCCTTCATGGGTGACACTTTCAGAAAAACCCAATCATCACTTTCAAACTCTAAGTTTCTTCTCCAGACATTTGCATACGATTTCTGACGACTTTGAGCTGTCTTAAGCCTATCTCTGATGAGCAGAACTTTTTCCATTGCCTCATGAACCGAATCTGGTCCAATCAAGGCTGCTTCACCTACTTCAAACCAACCAACAGGTGATCTACATCTGCCCCTATATAGAGCCTCGTATGGGGCCATCTGAATGCTGGAATGGTAGCTGTTAATGTAGGCAAATTCTATGAGAGGTAGGTGATCATCCCAACTACCCTTGAAATCGATCACGCAATCTCTCAACATATCCTCTAAAGTCTGAATGGTACGCTCTGCCCGACCAACCATCTGCGGGTGAAATGTTGTGCTGAGCTTTACCTGAGTGCCAAGACCTTTCTGGAATGACTTCCAGAAGTGAGATGTAAACTGAGGGCCTCTATCTGAGATAATAGACAAAGGAACTCCATACAACCTGACTATCTCACTTATGTAGAGCCTGGCATAATCTTCTGCTGAATCTGTAGTCTTGACTACTAAGAAGTGAGCTGACTTGGTAATTTTGTCCACTATTACCCAAATGGAATCGTGCTGCCTGCGAGTACGGGGTAAACCCATTATGAAATCCATGTTAACCACTTCCCACTTCCAAGTAGGAATGCTAATCTCCTGAGTCACACCTCTGGGTTTTCTATGTTCTACCTTTACCTGTTGACAATTGAGTCACTTGGTCACGAAATCCACAATGTTACTCTTTATGCCATTCCACCAATAGACTTCCCATAGATCACGGTACATCTTAGTGGAACCTAGATTGATGGAATATCTGGAACTATGGGATTCTGTAAGGATCTGCTGCCTTAACTCACCCACATTTGGAACACACAAGCGACCCTGGTAGCAAAGTACACCATCTCCCCCCCGGGAGAAAACCTCTACTCTCTGCGGATGAACTGCACCCTTCAACTGAAGTAATATAGGGTCACTATCTTGTTTCTCCTTAACCTATGCTCCTAGGGAAGATTCTGCTCTATTTTGAACTATCACACCACCTTCTAACGTGTCCATAAGGCAAACCCCTAAGCGAGCCAGCCGATGAACATCTCTGGATAGTTCACTCTTTTCTTTCTCAACATGAGACACACTACCCATAGGCAGTCTGCTGAGGGCATCAGTCACTACATTGGCCTTACCCATGTGGTATAGCACATTCATTTCATAATCTTTGAGGAACTCAAGCCTTCTCCTCTGACGAAGGTTCAACTCTCTTTGGGTGATCATGTCATAATCCTTGAGGAACTCAAGCCATATCCTTTGATGAAGGTTCAACTCTCTCTGGGTGAATACATACTAGAGGCTCTTATGGTCAATGAACATGTCAACATGGACACCATACAAATAGTGCCTCCAAATCTTTAGGGCAAACACCACTGCTGTAAGCTCGAGGTCATGAGTCAGCTAATTCTTCTCATGGACCTTAAGCTGTCTGGAGGCATAAGCTATAACCTTACCCTGCTGCATTAAGACACAACCCAAGCTGACTTTGGATGCATCACAATAAACCACATAACTATCTGAACCCTCTACTAGAGTCACGACAGGAGTTGTAGTCAACCTGGTCTTCAGTTCTAAGAAACTCTGCTCACACTCATCTGACCACTGAAACTTGACCTTTTTCTGAGTCAACTTGGTCAATGGGGCAGCTATGGATGAAAATCCTTTGATGAATCTTTGGTAATAACCAGCTAAACCTAAGAAACATCTGATGTTGGTCGGAGAGGTGGGTCTGGGCCAGTGGTTTACTGCCTTGATCTTCTGGGAATCAACACGAATCCCTTCTTTGGATACCATATGACCAAGGAAAGAGACCGACTGTAACCAAAATTCACCCTTGCTGAACTTAGTGAATAGCTAGCGATCCTTGAGAGCTTATAGAACAACCCTCAGATGTGTCGTATGCTCCTTTTCATTTATAGAGTAAACGAGGATATCATCAATGAAGATGATGACGAACAAGTCTAAATACTATTTGAACACCCTGATCATTAAGTCCATGAAAGCTGCAGGAGCATTGGTTAGTCCAAAAGACATAACCAGAAATTTGTAGTGACCATACCGAGTTTTGAAGGATGTCTTTCGGATGTCACTATTTTTGACCCTGAGGTGATGATAGCCGGATCTGAGGTCTATCTTAGAGAAATAACTGGCACCCTGAAGCTGGTCAAATAAGTCATCAATCCTAGGGATAGGATATTTGTTCTTGATTGTGACTTTATTCAACTGATGATAGTCTATGCACATCCTGAGAGAACCATCTTTCCTACGCACGAACAATACTGGAGCACCCCATGGAGAGATATTGGGTCTGATGAAGCCTTTATCTAAAAGGTCTTTCAACTGATCTTTCATTTCTTTAAGCTCAGCTGGAGACATTCTGTAAGGAGGAATTGAATAGGCTGGGTATCTCGAAGGAGATCAATTCCGAAGTCGATTTCCCTTTTTGGGGGAACTCTGGGAAGATCTTCTGGGAACACTTCTGGAAACTCAGTGGCTACCATGACTGACTCAAGAGTTGGGGTTTCGGAGTTTGAGTCCTTAACCCGAACTAGATGATAGATGTACCCTTTGGAAATCATCTTTCTAGCCTTAAGGTAGGAAATGAAATGACCTACAGGTGCTGAGCTACTACCCTTCCACTCTAGGATCGGCTCGTTAGGAAATTGAAACCAAATGATCCTAGTTCTACAATCGACTAAGGCATAACAGGAGTGTAACCAATCCATGCCTAGAATGATATCAAAGTCTACCATTTCTAATTCTAACAGATCTGCTGAGGTGACTTTCTAGGAAATTGTGACTTGGCAATTTCTGTGTACCCGTCTAGCTATAACTGGGTCACCAACTAGAGTAGAGACTGAGAAGGGTTCTAAGAGAGTTTCTGGAATGACAGCAAAGTTTACTGCTATATATGGAGTTATAAAGAAAAGTGTAGACCCCGGGTCTAACAATGCAAAAACATCAGTATTAAAGACTCGTAACGTACTCGTGACCACATCGGGAGAATATTCCTGGTCCTGATGACCCTGAAGTGCATACAACCTGTTTTGGTACTGACCGCCACCCGTACCAGATGAGGCATCCTGCTGAGTAGGGAGACCTGCAGGAGCTGCTGTAGAACCGGTCTGAGTCTGAGGGCGAACATTCTTACCCTTTTGAGAAGTTGTGGGACAATCCCTCATCATGTGGCCTGGCTTACCACATCCAAAGCAATTTCCGCTGCCTGTCATGCACTCACCTTGGTTGTTCTTACCACACTTCTTATACATCGGATTAGTGCACCCACTAGTAACCGAACCTTGGGACTTGGAGCCAGACGCTCTACCCCGTCGGTCCTTACTAAACTTAGGCACTGGGGCACTAGCATAAGATGGAGTTGGTGCTAAATTTTTCTGTCGATACTGAGAGTGATTTCCACCCTCTGACCTCTGCTGAAAGTGGATATACTCATCTGTCCTAGCCCTCTTAGCATCACCTCCCCTTTCCTTGATATTTTCCTCCTCAATTTGTTGAGCATAAGTAACTAACCTGGAGAAGTACATTTCCTTCACAAGCATGGCTGTCTTGCATTCCTTGACCACATCATCGGACACACCTGACATGAACTTGCTTATGCAAGCTCGGGAGTCAGCTACTATCGCTGGAGCATACTTGGATAACTATGTGAACTTCAGAGCGTAGTCCTGTACACTCATGTCATCTTGCCTCAAGTTGATGAATTCCTGAACCTTAACTTCCCTGAGCTCTAGTGGAAAGAATCTGTCCAGGAAAGTAGTCATGAATATATCCCAAGTCACTAGTCCTGCATTGGTACAACGAGATTCCTTCCAGTGCTGGGACCAAGTGTAGGCCACTCCATTTAGCTGATAAGCGGCCAAGTCTGCACCCTCGACTGAAGTGACACCCATAATGTCAGTGACCTTCTTGATGTCCTCAAGGAACTCTTGGGGATCCTCTTCTGACTTGGACCCATAAAACTCTGGAGGGTTCATCAGAGTGATATCCCGGATTCTGGCAGCAGCAACATTGACCTGAGGTGGAGTTGGTGTGGCAGCTTACTGGTTGACCTGAGCGGTCAAGGCTTGAGCGAGCACTTGGAAGGCAGCCCTAAATTCGGCATGTGTAACCTGCTCATTTAAGGGGTCTACTGGCTGGTTTCTAGCGTTAGCTCTTCTTTGAGGCATTTTTCTGAAATGTGAATAGCACGAGTTAGAATAGAGAGAGATCAATTAGAGTTCACACTCTATAGCATGAGCTGGAAAAGAAAGAAGGGAAGTTATTCTTAATAATGTCTCATAGGCCCTCCTCCATAAGTGTGGCGCGCTTCACACCATGAAGAAGACTCTACTGGACGCGGCTTTCAGACATCCTAAGACACTTGAACCTTATGCTCTGATACCAAGTTTGTCACGCCCCAAGGCTACCCCCTGGATGCAATACGGTGCTTAGTGTCACGAGTGACCCCAAGCTAACCCATGCCATGGCATATCTAAGTAAGACCAGTTAAAAGATATGTACTGTGCGGAAAGCTAAAGCAATTAAATATCTGAAAGCGGGAAGAACCCAAATGAAATCAAAATATATAAGAATCTGGTTTAGTACTGACTGAATAACAATACTAAACGTGTTGAATCTAGTCTATGTCTGAAAGCCATCTAACTGAATAGGATTTGCTGGGACATGCTCCCAGCTAACTCTAGCAAAACTGAAAATTGAAGATAAATACTAAAATAAAGGTATGTCTATTATCCCTGAATTATTGAGGACTCACCACTGAGATGCTGCGTACGGACCGGAGGACAAGTTAGGCGTGATCTGGATGCTGGGTGCCTGAACCTACATCATGAGTGTACTGAGCATGCGTCAGTACTTTGAATGTACTGAGCATGCAGGATACAAGCTGGACTGGAATATATATATATATAACTGAACATAAGAATAAACATGCTGAACTATAACTGAGAGTTGTACTAAATGCAGTGACCAATTATAAATCATAAAATAACATGCTGATTTGAATACTGAACATGAGTACTGAATACAAGGTTAATACACATGAATTAGACTGTGGATGATACTACTAACCGGCATACCCCAAGCTGAGCTAACTCTGGGGCCAACCTGTAACCCTGGATAGAAGGGCATTCATACCTTGCCAAGGTTACAAATGAGTCTGACGTGGATCCACTGCTGATGTCCACAAGGGATAAGGAGGTGCAACCTAGTCTGATAGCTGACTCCTTCTAACCTACAATGGCGCCGTAGTTCTAGGACTTGGGGATTGCTACTAAGGGTCGTAACCTAAGCTGACAGCTAAGCCCTCATCCCTAGTCCACTCGGTACTAAGTCTAATCCTAACTGAATATAAGCTAGCATGCAACTATAACACTGGATAGCTCAAAATACTGATATAATCTGAGAATGCACACAACCAAGCTGTAGGATATGACATTCAAATTCTGAAATCTGATCATATGACTGAGTCTGCCTAACATGTATAATCTATGGAGTACTGAAAATTACAACAAGTTAGGGTTCTGAATTCTGTACATGAACTATACTGATTCTCCAAGAAATATGGACTAAGCATTATATAATTCCATAACATCTGAATAGCAAGAATTCTCTAAGGTCTATGAACCCTAGGTTTTTAGCATTTATGGAGAACTGAAGGGATTTGACTGAGTGATAGGGACCTAATAAGGAACCCACTAGTGAAATCCCACATACCTGTGTGAAGATTCTACGGTTGAACCTTTGGATTCTGAGAGGAACTTGGAGAAAACCCTTTTTGCCTTGTTTTTGAGATAGAGCGTTCTGTTCTTGAGAGATTTGCTAAGTATGAGTGATTTAGGAGTAATGAGGGAGAAATAGAGTTAAAAACCCTTTTATTACTCCCAAAACAACATAGTGTCAGAATTAAAATAATTAGAAAAAGACCAGAATACCCTTGGGAAAGGTTAAAAGAATCTGTAGAAAATCGTGTTCAGGGATCACGGCTCGGTTGACGGACTGTCCTTCTGAAAGACAGACCGTCAACTGGAGCGTGGTTCTGCTTGTGAGTTTTTGGGCCTCTGGTCCTAGGAATGATGGCTCAACAGGACAGTCCATCCTTCTGAATGATGGGCCATCATTTGACCCGTGGTCCCTGGGACTGGAATTGGGGTTCTCTGATTCTGGGAGATTACGACTCCTCAGGATGGACCGTTCTTTAGAACGACGGCTCGTCAAGGGACTCGTGGTTTCTGAAGACAGAGCTGAGGGTCCACTGGAATTGGGACTATGGTTTGAAAGATGGACCGTTCTTCTGAACGACGGTTCGTTGCCTGAACCGTAGTCCTTGGGGCAGAACTAATGGGCTACTGGTTAGGGATTATGGTTTCAAACGACGGACCGTTCTTCTGAACAATGGTCCGTGGTTTGAGCCATGATTCCTGGGAACTTGAACTTCTTCTGAAATTTTTATTTTCTATTGGTTTTCTGAGCTTAGTCTGGGCTTGGAAGTTCTGGGGTGTTACAGTAGGTCTGCAGAACATAATTATGTCCAAGGTTCTAGGATGCATGATATGGTTCAGGATGCTTTTGGAATGCATTCTGGTTTTGAATCTGGGGAAAATGTTAAAGAAGCTCCCAATGAAAATGCACTCCATTTTTATGAACAATTACATGTTGCTAATCATCCTTTGTGTGATGGGAGTACGCACTCTCAATTATCCCATGTAGTTAGATTATTAAGTATCAAATGAACATTCTTCAAGTAGAAATGGACTCTGTGATATTCCTTACTAATGAATTAGTTGAGCCAATTCTAGAGGTTTCTGATTCTTACTATATGACAAATTAAAGAAATTGGTGTCTAAGTTAGGACTCTCCTCGATCAGAATTGATTGTTGTGAAAATGGATGCATGTTATACTATAGGTATGGTATCGATCAAGAATTTTGTATGTTCTGTAGGCACACTCTCTATAAGCGTGGTTCTAGTGGAAAGAAAGTTTCTATAAGATGATGTACTATTTACCTCTTATACCAAAGTTGAAGAGGTTGTATGCATCAAATAGTTGATCCTTATATGAGATGGCACTAAGATAATAGAAGACCACCTGGTGTCATGAGTCATTCATCATATGGAGAGGCTTGGAAGTATTTTGATAGAACTTATCCATATTTCGCAGCTAAACCAAGAAACATTAGGTTTAGTTTGTATGCAGATGATTTTACCCCATTTTCTGTGGGGGCTGCACCATATTCATATTGACTTGTGTTTATTACACTGTATAATCTTCCATCTTAGATGTGCATGACTAGTCCATATATATTTCTGAATTGCATTGTTCCTAGCCCGCTTAATCAAAAAGTTACTTTTGGTAAACAAGGCTAATTATATTGTAAGTTAATATGCATCAATAAAGGATACAGATCATTACTTCTACTAGTATTGTTTTGGGATGGGGGCTGAATTACATAATAGATCATATTATATTAAAAGTAGAAAGCATCTAATGTAAAAATTGAATTACGAAAATGTCCATTAAAAAGTAAGCGACCATTTTACCCTTAGAAATGTCTTCTATGATTGAATAGTTTCAGCTACATTGAACTGCAAAAAACGTTTCATCTGTAGTAGTAATTGTAGGCTGTTAGTCTAGAAACTCCTCTTTAATCATCCATATTTATATCAATCTTTTCATCTTTCACAGGCTGTTAGTTTATAAGCTCATTTTTAATTATCCATACTTATATCAATCTTTTCATATTGCAACATTTATTTGTTTAGACCTTTGAGCTTCCTTCGGACGTATTTTGTATAGCTTTTCATTTCTTTATCACTTTATAAATCTCACAACACTCAGTCAAATCTCTTAATCATTTTTGTTCCTTTTTTTTCCATTCCTTTTGGTCTTCATAAAACCCTACTACTGTTATATGGCCTCCTATTTGGCGTGGTTTGCTCATGTAGAAGATAATTTTGTTTCTTCCCTTTTGGGCACATTTTGTTTCTTCTTACAGCTTATTATTTTGAGCTTGTATTTACGGAATAATGTATAATTATAATATTGTATTTATGTCAATATATGTTTCGCACTTTGTTTCTCAGTCTGTTAAAAAATGCTACTCTATTTGAAGATAATTTGATCCCCAATCAAATAGTGTTACATAAATTAAAATTGAAGAATTACTTATGAATTTAGTCATAATTATAATCTATGTTAGCTTTCTTGTTATTTGTATTATACACAATGTGATAATCTTGCAACTCTTCGGTCGTAATTGAGACTTTCTCAATTTTATCACAAATTTGATCCATTTATGTCATGCCTCTTCCGATTTATTTCCATCTTTGTCATTTGAATGAACATGTAGAAGCAGGTCTTGGATGACTATAAGATATAATCGTATCAATGTGAAAACACAATCACATAGGAGCTTCACGCACATCTTAGCCCAACTCTATTATGCATTTGTTTCAAAATTTTAAGCATACTGTTTAAAATTTTTCTCTCTTCATTATAAAATTTAAAGTACTTCGAATTTCTGTCAGAAATTAACACATTTTGAATACAAGGCATTAGGATTAGTTCCAAACTAAACCTAACATTATATATATATTTTGTGGTTTGATTTCACATCAAACTCTATAGGTTTTGGTTTTTTGTGATTTTTGAATGCATACGCTTCCCACCTTCAATAAAGTATAGATAGTTATTTTGCATTATTAAGGAATGTAGTCATACCTATTAGGCTATTGCCAATTGAAGTTGCTTGCTTTTGAAAAAAATGTTTTCATTCATATTACATGGAGAAAAAGTAGTCTAGCATTCCAATTATATATTGTATTTGGATCTATTTTTAATTATAAATTATTGTTCAAAGGTTTAGACATTATTTTATAAAATTACATCAAGAATCAAGTCACGCGAATTGAATCGGATGTTTGTTCATCAATTTGAGCTTGTACTTTTCTCCTTCAGATAAAATTCACTTATATTTTGATATTGTATATACCATTTTACAAAGTTGTGCGTTGATGCCTATGGGATACACGTGCAACGCAGGTTCCCAAGACTAGTATGACAATAAGTAGTTGTAGTACTTGGCTTCTTTAGCCTAACAAAAAGAGTTCCCACTTAGTCTGCTTCTATTTTCCTAGACACAAACAAGGGAGGAACTGTCGAACACACAAAATCATTAGCTAACATCATCTTAGACCCCTCCTTAGCTAATCCATCCGCCACTTGATTTTCTTCCCAGTAGGTTACCCAGTTTGAGGAGTAGGTCCCTGCAATCAGACAAGATATTCAAGTAAGTTGGGTGATCATTAATTAAATAGTAAATCACATCTTTGCATTCTGTACACGGACTTTAAGTGGTCCGAGATTATTGTCTAGGGCTAATTTTAATCCCTACAGTAGTGCATAAAGCTCAGACAAAACATTGTTTGCTTCAAATAGGTTTCTCATGAAACCAATAACCCATCTACCATCTTTGTCCCTTATAAGGCCTCCAATACCACTCTTGCCCGTGCTTCCATTTGTTGAACCATCCGTGTTCGGTTTGTACCCAATTGTTGGTGGTTTCCATCTTACATACATAGCTTTAGATTATGCTTTTATGATCCGTTGGTGATTTGTGAGTGCTAGAAATTCCATAGTATGTGTATATGGTGTGTTATGCTGATTTTATTCGTCCTATTTTGGTGGTAGTTGTCGTTTCTAGTAAGCCATATGTTTCACAAGTAAAATGGAAAGGCCCCGCTCCACTGGAGCTTCTTTTTGATCCCTAGATTCATGTTTCTAAGGAAAACTAACTGATCACACTCTTGTTGGTTTACAAATCTATTAATTTTACATATGACACCTAATTCCCCCCAGAACCTGACATTGGAACATTCTATGAAAATATGTTTGATAATCTTGGGTTGGTTTCACATATGGAATGATTTGTTAATGTCTATTCCTAAGGAGTTAAGATAGTCACGAGTTGGGAGCCTTTCATGCTTACACAACCATAGGAAATATTCACATTTTTTGGGACACTGTAATTTCCATATCCAATTATAATATGTTGTTAATTGGTCTTGATTTTGTCCCTTGTCTCGTATGTGCTTGTACACCGAGCTTGTTGTTAGTGCCCCTTTTGGGTTAGGCTTCCATCCAAATTTGTCGTGTGATCCAGGTACTACAGGTACATATATACTTTCTATTAAGTTTTTGACTATATCTTGAATCTCAAATGGTATACGGTTTAGCCGCCATGATCCCGTGTTGGTAAGTATGTTTCTAACAGTCATATTTTCATCATCCTTTGTTATGGGACCATGTAGCAATTCTCTCATTGTCTTGCTATTAAGAAGCCATTTATCATACCATAAGGATAATTTTGATCCGTCTCTTATGGTCCATTCAGGCCTTTCTTACAAAAATTCCACCCCATTGTGACATTTTTCCATGTTTTGCTTGTCTTGTTTTAGCTTGTATAGTTGGAGGATAGTGTTGGGCTCTTCTTGGTGTACGTTTTAAACAAAATGTATCAATATTAACACTATAACTAAATCAAATAAAATGCATGTAATCACTGCCTCGATCACCCCAATCAATTTCTTTCGCCGACATCTGTTTATCTGTAATGATAATTTTTGATGCTTAGCCATCCTTATTACCATAAAACATGTCATCATTAAGTTTTCTATTTTTCCTCTTTGTAGGTAACCTGGGATGCTGTAGGAGGCCTTTTTCAAAGCTTTCCCGGTATGTCATAACCTTTCCATCTACATAGATTGTTTGCGATTAGATGTTCTAGAGAAAGTAGAATTCATTCAATTCTTCTCTTTGTCTAATGCTCTAAAAATATTATTTATTGCAAATTTGAAGTGGTACTCTTGTTTGCAATACAACATTTGATGAATGTAAAAGTGAAGTTCAGTGATGATAAAAACTCGAGTACTCTAAGCACATTGTACATGCACTTTTGCCTGCTTTGGAAAATTTTAATACAGAGCAAATGATTGAAAAGCAGATTGAGTATCAGATTCAAGGAATTAAATCTCTCTTATTTGATGGTAAGAAGGTTATAGATTTATAAAGAGGTTGTGTCATTTAATAGGTTGTTTCAAACCATGAATTTAATATGGTTTTCTCAAACCATCCATCTGCATCTTTGTTGTTACCAATGCAGTGCTAGTGGTTTCCATCTTGCCAACTTTTTCTTGAGCTAATTAACACCATGAGTTTTTGAACTTCTTGAGAAAATTCATGTCGTTCATATATGATTTCTTTCTGTCTGGTGTTTATAGTTTAAAGTATTTCTTCAAACTTTCTAGCTTGTTCCCCCTTTTTATCATACTCCGACTTCAACGTTTCGTCCAATCTAGTCAAAGTATTCATTTTTTTCCTGTCCTCTTCGAAGTTGGTCAAGAATTTCTGGTATGTTGATTTATCATGCCAAGTTCCTCTATTTCTTAACCATGATGGGGAATTCATACTTGAATTTTACCAATTGCTTGGCTTCTTCAATGTTCATCACTAAATATGATGAGGACTTTTCAGTTAAAGCAGCAATTGCACCACACATTACTTTTTCATTCATCGGGTCATAAGCCAATGCCTCCAAAGGTAGTCTGATGGAGCATTCAAATATTATCTTTGCAAGTATTTGGGTTGAAGAAGTACTATTTCTCTGGAAGCCTGTTTGTTGGCTGGAATCCTGTTGAAGATGTCTCATTCTTGATGTCTTTACCAGAGCAGTATTCCAGAATAAGCCTTCTTCAATAGTATTTTAGTCAACAAACAAGACTCCGGAGAAGCAATACTTCTTCAACCCAAACACTTCTAAAGTTAATATTTGAATGCTCCATCAGACTACCTTTGGAGCCATTGGCTCATGACCCGATGAATGAAAAAGTAATATGTGGTGCAATTACTGCTTTAAATGAAATCCCTCATCATTGTTTAGCGATGAACATTGAACAGGCCAAGAAATTGGTAAAACTCAAGTATGAATTCCCCTTCATGGTTAATAAATGGAGGGACTTGACACAAGATGAATCAAGATACCAGGAATTCTTGACCAACTTCAAAGAGGGAAAAAACTGAATAATTGGACTTGATTGGAAGAAACGTTGAAGTCAAAGTATGATAAAAAGAGGAATAAGGTAGAGAGTTGGAAGCAATACTTCAAACTATAATCACCAGGTAGAAAAAAATCATGGATGAACAACATGAAGTGTCTCAAGAGGCTCAAAGACTCATGGTGTGAATTAGCTCAAGGAAAAGTTGGCAAGATGGAAATCACTAGCACTACATTGGTAACAACAAATATGCAGATGGATGGCTTGAGAAAACAATATTAAATTAATGGTTTGAGACACCCTATTAAATGACACAACCTCTATATAAATGTATAACCTTCTTACCATCAAATAAAAGAGATCTAATACCTTGAAACTGATATTCAATCTGCTTTTCAATCATTTGATATGTATTGAATTGTTCCAAAACAGGAAAAAGTGCATGTACAATGTGCTTAGAGTACTCGAGTTTTTCTTCATCACTGAACATCACTACTACATTCGCCAATGTTGTATTGCAAACAATAGTATCACTTCAATTTTGCAATAAATAAATATTTTTAGAGCATTAGAGCTTGGAACTAATTTTATTTCCTCATCCCTGTTTTTTGCCATGACTCCGACACCTTCTGGTCTTACCTCATCCTCCATGAAACTGTCTTTCGATGACGTTATCCAAGGATTATTCAATTTTAAGGAAGACTTCCAAATCACCCAAAGCAGCAATTCTAGGTGATGAAGGAATAGATCCATCAGTGATCTGATCTCTTTAATCCCGGAAGTGCATATTCCCCTTGTTCATTTTAAGTGCGGCTGGCTTGTTGAGAAATACCAGATCTCTACTCCATCCAATTCTTAGGGAATTACTTTTCCAAGTCCAAGTTACACCATTATATACAAATACACATTTAATATGAGGCTCGGCAAACCTATAGACAGGATGATAATCTCCTTTAGCATGACCTTTCAACTGAGAATTGGTCAAATCAGCCCCAAATTCTGGAGAACCATAGTCTTCCTTTGCGTCCTAACATTCAAAATTGGCAAAGACTTTTATTTACACCACCTTCTACTCTTTTTATCTCCATGTATTATTAAAGGGGGAGTGGAAAAACTCGTATTCTGTCGAAGAAAATATCTCTTCCAGGATTTAGTGACATTGGTGAGAAAGGTTGGTCCAATCAATTTGATGTTGTGGCCACTAAGGATTTTTTTGGACACACCCATTCCAGAATTTTGTAATATGCATCGTGAGTCCGTCTTTTATCACTTCATTTATCCTCACTTTTATCTAATCCTTCATTCATTAGTCTATTGCTTAGCTCCTAAGTGATGTCCTGGCTGAAACATCAAACTCCTAGCCTTGAAAAGGGATCTTCGTGCCTGGGCTGTTAAGATCATAAATTCATATTTTATCAAGGAAAGATTGTAGGCCAAGATATCTTCCGGTCAGGGATAGGAAGAAAGACACCACGGTCTGACATTGCAATGTTTACCTTTTTACCTTTTTTTGTTCTTTCTCCTTTTTTATATGTACTTTCCTTGCACGTTTAACAGACACCCAATGTTCTTATCTTCTATTTTATTGCAGAATGGATTGATGGGTCGTGGACCTCCCATAGAATCTTCTACAGAGGTTAGGGTCAAGTCACACAGAAGAAAATTTAGGGAAACCAGGAGACTAGGCTCCTTGTCGATGAGTGAGATCACACCTCCCCTTCTTCAAAATCATTGCTTTGGATACAAAATTGGATGAGGAAAATCTTGAGGAAGAAACCCCAATGAGAGGACCACAGGGTTCCCTTGAGCCTTTGTCTATTACAAAGGATAGAGAAGGGTTGCCTTGTCAGAGAGCTCTTGTCTTGATTCATGTCGAGAGTGCTCAAGAAGACTTTACAGCCCCCGCTGAGGGCTCGATGATTTTGAAAGATTGTCTAGCTGCTCTGACCCTAATGGAGCCTCCATCTTCTGATTATGTGATTCCTTATTTTGGAGGGGTAACATCTATCTATGGGAGAAAGAATCATTCCATGTTAATAAGATTCACACGAGTGAATATCTCGCATATATGCTAACCAACGCGATACTAAAAGATAAGTTCAACCTGTGTAGAGAACTTGTCAACATGAACTCTCTATCAAAAGACAAATATACCTCCTTCAGGTGCATGGGACTGAAGGGGGAGATTTGTTGGGTCTAGACCCATACCCCCATGTTTTAAGAAATAAAGTCTTCGTTTGGTACCATTTTTCAACTTTTGCATGTTTGCAAAAATGGCAAGACATGGATTTTGGTGAATCGGTTATTTAATGTGTTCATAGTGAACACTTTGAAATGTTGTCTTCCTATGATGTCACTGATTGCATCAACAAGGGAAATTATTTCCCTATAAATAAAGAACATCAGCTCATTTGTTAGATACACCAAACTTAGAGAGGAAAAATAATATAGAGAGCGGTGAGGTATTCCACAGACTAAGAAAATAGTTTGTGAAGGAAAAATTTAGAGTGAGCGATATTTTAGTAAGGTGAAAAATCAAAAGAGTGTTCTTTCTTTTGAGTGTGTAGTAGTCACTTTGAGTATTGTACTCGTGACTACCAATTGTAAAATTTCTTGCTATAGTGATATCATGTCATGCCCCGAGGTTACCCCCTAGGCGTAACACGAGACTCAAGATCACAAGTGACCCCAAGCTAACTCTTATGCTTAGAACGACGTAAGCAACACAACGAAGTTCATAGCATAAGCATAAATAATGAAAGTAGACAATCAAACTAAGTATAAGATAAAGATCTAAGAATAACAAAATCTGAAACATCAAATATCGAATGTCTAGCTATGTCTTAAAGGACTCTAAACCTGACATAATGAGTTTCTGGGACAAGACCCCAGCTAAATCTAAGTGTTGAATGAAAAGAATCTAATAACTAGGAATCATAACCAGTCTTTGAAAGATGAGGACTCACCAACTGTGACTAGAAATCCTGCTTGTCCTAGGCACGAGTCTGGGAGCGAGTGCCTGAATCTACATCATTAAAGAATGCAGCACAACGAAGTATGTGATCAGTACTATGGAATATAGTGAGCATGTGAGAGACGCATAAATTATCGTAAAAACATGCTTAAAACATAACTAAAACTGAAGACATGCAATGATGGTAAAATCCATAATGTAATGACTAAATGCAATATCATAAGCTGAAGATGTATCTATATTCGTAAAGCATAAGTAATAAGTCTGAAATCCAAAAGCAAAGAGTCAAATACATTTAAAATCTTTAAACCATTTTTGTGGGAGATTCTGATAACCGACATAGACCATGTGAGCTACAAAGAATCCAGTGTGCTGCTCTACACCGAAAAAGGTTGTTCTAACTGGCCAAGGTTAGAACCATATACTAAGGATCCTGTAATGAGCCATGAAGGGTAACCTACGGTGGTGACATAGTTCTGGGACTTAGGGTACGCTAACCCCAGCCTAACTCGGTGCTAAATACTACTTTCAAAATATACATGTAGCTCATATAATACTTGTGACATATATAATGCCAAAAATTTTCATAGCTTAGGTTGACATATCTAGATGCGAAACATTTCATAAAGCATAAAGACATATCTAATGTCAAAACTACTTGTAAAGCACATAGACATATCTAATGTCATGTTGTTCACAAATTCATAAGTATTCAAGGCATAGCATAGCCATAGTTTAAAACATACTTTTTACTTAAACTTATAATTGTAAGAACTAGGCATGCAATTTAATGAATGCTTGAGGTCATGTTATCTAAACATTTCAATTTTACGTGAAAACATACAACATGGTAAAATCATACTAGAAATCATTCTCAATTCATGGGATTTTGAAATACTTGAAGAATCTCATATAAAATCATGGATGAGATATTAGAAAGCATACTTTAATATAAATAAATCAATTTCATTAGAGAAATCATATTTGGATAAGAACCCTAATTTCTAATTTCATAAAATCCAAGTGAAATCATAGGTTTTGGGCATAAGGGTGAAAGGAATCCCTCATTGAATACCCACATACCTGAACTTGATGCTTTCTTAATCTAAAGCTTTGGGATGGAGACTTAAAGATTTGACCCTAATTTGAGGCTTGGGAGAATTGACTTCCTTTTCCTCTTTTGGAACTTGATTGAGAGAATGGAAGAGGACTTGGGCTAAATGGGAATAAAAACCTTCTAAAATTACCCAAAACGGCTTAACTTAGGAGTTAAAAGAATAGGAAAAGACCAAAATAATGCTGACTTAAAATAGAGGGTGCAGGAAATTTCTCACTGGATGGGATACCCAACGGGTGTCGGACCTGCGATGGCCCGTCGATCCTGGTAGTCGAAGAGGGGATGGTTGGGGCTGGGTCGTTGGTCCAATCCGATGGTCCGGGTCGACTGTCCATAACAGATCTCACACCCATCACCCACCGTCATGTTGAGGGGCTGTCTTAGGGCTACTAGAAAGTTTCCCACGGTGAGTCACACAACTCATCAAACTTCCAACTCCTCTAGTGGCTGCCAGTTGGGGCTGAGGCTGATAGAGCTTCTCCCATGGCCGGCTTGATGGGACGTCATGCCTGAAAGGCCCATGGCATATGCATGTGGAGCCTGGAAATTGCACAATTTTTCTAAGATTCTAAGTTTAAACGCTGGTCCAAATTCTGGAGTGTTACAATATCTCCCCCTTGGGATTATTTGTCCTTGAATGAAGACTAATCAAGTTGAGTTTAGAAGGAAATAGCCACAATCCCAACCAACAGGACATGAAAAGCTGAAGTATCGGCATAATGAATGAGTTTTGAACTTAAAACATGACTTAAATAACTTCGTAAAACATGAGTGCATGCTAGGATCATGAGAAAAACTAATGGAATAGAACCAGAGGCATATATTAAGGAGGAAACTATTACCTCAAGTTGAAACTGGATCGGAAGGAAAAAGATAAGTGTACTTGGTCTTCATGGCTGCTTCTGCCTCCCAAGTAGCTCTCTCAACTGGCTGGTTCCTCCAAAGAACCTTCACCGAAGTTACTTCTTTGTTCCTCAACCATCGAATCTGATGATCTAGAATCGCAATCGGAACTTCCTTATACATGATACTCTCCTTTACACTCACATTGTCTAATGGCACAATAGATGCCGTGTCACCAACACATTTCTTCAACAATGAAACATGGAAAACCGGATGAACCACTTCTAGCTTGGTTGGCAACTCTAACTCATAAGCCACACTACAACTCTCCTTAGAATCTTGTAGGGACCTACAAAAAAGGGACTATGTTTTCCCTTCTTACCATATCTCATCAGACCATTCATGGGCGACAACTTAAAGAACACCCGATCATCCACCTCAAACTGTAAATCCCTCCTCCTCACATCTGCATAGGATTTCTGTCGACTCTGAGCAATCTTCAGTATTTTCCTAATCAACTAGACTTTCTCCATAGTCTTATGAACAGAATTTGGACCTATCAGGGCGGCTTCACCTACCTCAAACCAACCAATAGGTGATCTACACCTCCGCCCATAAAGTGACTCATAGGGAGCCATCTAAATACTATAAAAAAGCTATTATTGTAGGAAAATTCAATAAGAGGTAAGTGATCATCCTAATTACCTTTGAAATTAATCACATGAGCTCTCAACATATCCTATAAGGTTTGAATAGTATGCTTTACCTGTCTATCTGTCTGCGGGTGGAAAGTTGTGCTAAGATTCATATGAGTACCAAGACCCTTCTAAAATGACCTCCAAAACTGGGATGTAATCTGTGTACCCCTATATGAGATTATAGCTAATGGAACCCCATGCAATCTGACGATCCCACAGATGTATAGTCTGGCATAATCCTCCACTGATTCAGTAGTCTTGATTGCCAAAAAGTGAGCGGACTTAGTCATCCTGTCTACTCACCCAAATAGAATCATGTTGCCTGCGATTATGAGGTAAACTTGTAATAAAATCCATATTAATCACTTCCCCTTTATAAGTAGGAAGGTCAATATCCTGATTCATACCACACGATCACTGATGTTCTACCTTCACTTGCTGACAGTTGGGATACTCAGCCACAAAATCTGCAATGTCCCTCTTCATGCCTTTCCACCAATAGACTTCTTATAAGTCATGATACATCTTGGTGGCACCGGGGTGTATCAAATATCTAGAACAATGAGCCTCGATCAAAATCTGTTGTCTCAAACCATCTATATTAGAATCACACAATCACCCCTGATATCGAAGCATACCATCTCCCCCTTGGGAGAAAACCTCTACTCTGTGCTGAAGGAATGCACCCTTCAACTGATGCAAGATAGGATCACTGTTATGTTTCTCTTTCACCTAAACTACCAAAGATGATTCAAACCCATTTTGAACAATAAGACCACCATCTGCTGAGTCTGTAAGGCAAACTCCCAATTGAGTGAGTCTATGAACATCCTTAGCTAACTCCTTTTTTTTGTCCTCAACCAAAGACACACTACCCATAGACAATGTACTAAGTGCATTATCCACAATATTAGCCTTACCCCGATGGTAAAACACACTTATATCATAGTCCTTAAGAAGCTCAAGCTACCTTCTATGATAAAGATCCAATTCCTTATAAGTGAACACATACTGAAGACGCTTATGGTCAGTAAACACATCCACATGGACACCGTACAAGTAGTGCCTCCAAATCTTCAAAGAAAAAAGCTGCTAACTCAATATCATGAGTTAGGTAGTTCTTCTCGTGAATCTTAAGTTGTCTAGAGGCATAAGCAATCACCTTACTATGCTACATCAAAACATAGCCAATGCCAATATTAGATGCATCACAATAAACAACAAAACCATCTAAACCCTCTAGTAGAGCCAAAATTGATGTTGTGGTCAACCTAGTCTTTAATTCCTAGAAGTTCCTTTCACACTCATCAGACCACTGAAATTTAACCTTTTTGAGTCAACCTGGTCAAAGAGTCAGCTATGGATGAAAACCCTTCCACAAATCTCTTATAGTAACTAGCCAAACCCAAAAAACTTATAATATCGGTCGGGGAAGTGGGTCTAGGACAGTTCTTCACTACCTCTATCTTTTGAGAATCTATTTGAATGCATTTTCTAGACACAACATAACCAATAAAGGCAACAGACTGCATCCAGAATTCACACTTGCTGAACTTAGCAAATAACTATCGATCCTTGAGAGTTTGGAAAACAACCCTCAAATGTTCTGCATGCTTCTCCTCGCTCCAAGAGTAGATCAGAATGCCATTAATGAAAATAATGATGAACATAACCAAGTACTACTTGAACATCCTGATCATCAAATCCAAAATTGTTGCAGGAGCATTCGTTAGTCCAAAAGACATAACTACAAATTCATAGTGACCATACCAAGTCTGGAAGGTTGTCTTTGGAATTTTACACTCTCTAATCTGAGCTAATGATAACTGGATTTGAGGTCAATCTTGGAGAAATGGTTGGCACTTTGAAGATTGTCAAATAAGTCATCAATTCTGGGAATGGAATACTTATTCTTGTTTGTGACTTTATTCAGCTTACGGTAGTCAATGTTTATTCTGAGAGAACCATTTTTTCTTATGCACGAATAGGACTAGAGCACCCCTATAGAGATATTCTAGGACTGATGAAACCTTTGTCTAAAATGTCTCTCAACTTCTCTTTCAATTCATTAAGCTCCGCTAGAGCCATTCTTGAAGGAGGAATAAATATAGGTTGTGTTTCTAGGAGAAGGTCTATCCCTAAGTCAATCTCTAGCTCAGGAAGGACTCTTGGTAGGTCCTCCTGAAAAACCTCAGGAAACTCTTTTACTATAAGAACTGACTGGAGAAGTGGGATTTCAGACTCAGAATCCATAACCCAAACTATATGATAGACATACCCCTTAGAAATTATTTTTCTAGCCTTGAGATAAGACATAAAATGACCCATGAAGGATGAAAGACTACCATGCCACTATAACAAAGCATAAACATCAAAGGACAAAACTCACAACATATCAGTGACTATATCTAGCGAGTCCTGCTGGTCCTGGTGAGATGATATAACATAAAGATGGTTCTGGCGCTGACCGCCACATGTGCCAGAAGTGGTATCCTGCTGATCTGTACGAACTGCTAGAGCTGATGAAGTAGCACCCTGAGCCTTGCCACCCCCACTACCCTGCCTGGCTGTGGGACAATCCCTAATCTTGTGCCCAAGTTGTCCGCATCTAAAACATCCCTCTGAGCCAAGGTGATACTCTCCCGGGTGACTCTTACCACACTTGTTGCAACTAGGGTAGGGAGTACCCTCTGCAACACTCCTCTGAGAACGAGGGCATGGTTCCCTACCTACTTGATCATTCCTAGGTCTAGACCCTTGAGTAGGAGCACTAGCTGATGATGGTGCAGGTCCTGATGACCTCTTATGAAATGAAGACCGGTGTCTACCTCCGGACCTCTGATGACTGAAACCTAAATTGTCTATTCTGGCCCTGTTCTTCTCCCCTCCCATCTCCTTCAACTTGTCTTCCTTAATCTACTGAGAATGTGTCATGACCCTAGAGATATCCATATCACCCAATTATATAGTGGTCTTGGACTCATTTTTCACCAAGTCGAATAACTCATAAATGAACTTTCTCATCCGAGCCCTTGAATCGGCCACTATAGATGGGGCATACCTAGAAAGCTGAGTGAACTTCAACCATTAGTATTGAAATTATATCGATCCCTCCTCCTCACATCTGCATAGGATTTCTGTCGACTCTGAGCAATCTTCAGTCTTTTCCTAATCAACTAGACTTTCTCCATAGTCTGATGAACAGAATTTGGACCTATCAGGGCCGCTTCACCTACCTCAAACCAACCAATAGGTGATCTACACCTCCGCCCATAAAGTAACTCATAGGGAGCCATCTAAATACTATAACAAAAGCTATTATTGTAGGAAAATTCAATAAGAGGTAAGTGATCATCCTAATTACCTTTGAAATCAATCACATGAGCTCTCAACATATCCTATAAGGTTTGAATAGTATGCTTTACCTGCCTATCTGTCTGTGGGTGGAAAGTTGTGCTAAGATTCATATGAGTACCAAGACCCTTTTAAAATGACCTCCAAAACTGGGATGTAATCTGTGTACCCCTATATGAGATTATAGCTAATGGAACCCCATGCAATCTGACGATCTCACGGATATATAGTCTGGCATAATCCTCCACTGATTCAGTAGTCTTGATTGCCAAAAAGTGAGCGGACTTAGTCATCCTTTCTACTCACCCAAATAGAATCATGTTGCCTGCGATTATGAGGTAAACTTGTAATAAAATCCATAATAATCACTTCCCCTTTCTAAGTAGGAAGATCAATATCCTGATTCATACCACACGGTCACTGATGTTCTACGTTCACTTGCTGACAGTTGGGATACTCAGCCACAAAATATGCAATGTCCCTCTTCATGCCATTCCACCAATAGACTTCTTATAAGTCATGATACATCTTGGTGGCACCGGGGTGTATCAAATATCTAGAACAATGAGCCTCGAACAAAATCTGCTGTCTCAAACCATCTATATTAGAAACACACAATCACCCCTGATATCGAAGCATACCATCTCCTCCTATGGAGAAAACCTCTAATCTGTGCTGAAGGAATGCACCCTTCAACTGATGCAAGATAGGATCACTGTCATGTTTCTCTTTCACCTAAACTACCAAAGATAATTCGAACCCATTTTGAACAATAACACCACCATCTGCTGAGTCTGTAAGGAAAACTCCCAATTGAGAGAGTCTATGAACATCCTTAGCTAACTCCTTTTTTTTGTCCTCAACCAAAGACACACTACCCATAGACAATGTACTAAGTGCATTATCCACAATATTAGCCTTACCCCGATGGTAAAACACACTTATATCATAGTCCTTAAGAAGCTCAAGCTACCTTCTATGATAAAGATCCAATTCCTTATAAGTGAACACATACTGACGACGCTTATGGTCAGTAAACACATTCACGTGGACACCGTACAAGTAGTGTCTCCAAATCTTCAAAGAAAAAAGCTGCTAACTCAATATGATGAGTAAGGTAGTTCTTCTCGTGAATCTTAAGTTGTCTAGAGGCATAAGCAATCACCTTACTATGCTACATCAAAACATAGCCAATGCCAATATTAGATGCATCACAATAAACAACAAAACCATTTAAACCCTCTAGTAGAGCCAAAATTGATGTTGTGGTCAACCTAGTCTTCAATTCCTAGTTCCTTTCACACTCATCAGACCACTGAAATTTAACCTTTTTTAGTCAACCTGGTCAAAGAGGCAGCTATGGATGAAAACCCTTCCACAAATCTCTTATAGTAACTAGCCAAACCCAAGAAGCTTATAATATCGGTCGGGGAAGTGGGTCTAGGCCAGTTCTTCACTACCTCTATCTTTTGAGAATCTATTTAAATGCATTTTCTAGACACAACATAACCCAGAAAGGCAACAGACTGCATCCAGAATTCACACTTGCTGAACTTAGCAAATAACTATCGATCCTTGAGAGTTAGGAAAACAACCCTCAAATGTTCTGCATGCTTCTCCTCGCTCCAAGAGTAGATCGGAATGCCATTAATGAAAATAATGATGAACATAAGCAAGTACTACTTGAACATCCTGATCATCAAATCCAAAAATGTTGCAGGAGAATTCGTTAGTCCAAAAGACATAACTACAAATTCATAGAGACCATACCAAGTCTGGAAGATTGTGTTTGGAATTTCACACTCTCTAATCTGAGCTAATGATAACTGGATTTGAGGTCAATCTTGGAGAAATGGTTGGCACTTTGAAGATGGTCAAATAAGTCATCAATTCTGGGAATGGAATACTTATTCTTGATTGTGACTTTATTCAGCTGACGGTAGTCAATGTTTATTCTGAGAGAACCATTTTTTCTTATGCACGAATAGGACTAGAGCACCCCTATAGAGATATTCTAGGACTGATGAAACCTTTGTCTAAAAGGTCTCTCAACTTCTCTTTCAATTCTTTAAGCTCCGTTAGAGCTATTCTTGAAGGAGGAATAAATATAGGTTGTGTTTCTAGGAGAAGGTCTATCCCTAAGTCAATCTCTAGCTCAGGAAGGACTCCAGGTAGATCCTCATGAAAGACCTCAGGAAACTCTTTTACTATAAGAACTGACTGGAGAAGTGGGATTTCAGACTCAGAATCCATAACCCAAACTATATGATAGACATACCCCTTAGAAATTATTTTTCTAGCCTTGAGATAAGACATAAAATGACCCATGAAGGATGAAAGACTACCCTGCCACTCTAACAAAGCATAAACATCAAAGGACAAAACTCACAACATATCAGTGACTATATCTAGCGAGTCCTGCTGGTCCTGGTGAGATGATATAACATAAAGATGGTTCTGGCGCTGACCGCCACATGTGCCAGAAGTGGTATCCTGCTGATCTGTACGAACTGCTAGAGCTGATGAAGTAGCACCCTGAGCCTTGCCACCCCCACTACCCTGCCTGGCTGAGGGACAATCCCTAATCCTGTGCCCAAGTTGTCCGCATCTAAAACATCCCTCTGAGCCAAGGTGATACTCTCCCGGGTGACTCTTACCACACTTGTTGCAACTAGGGTAGGGAGTCCCCTCTGCAACACTCCTCTGAGAATGAGGGAATGGTTCCATACCAACTTGATCATGCCTAGGTCTAGACCCCTATGTAGGAGCACTAGTTGATGATGGTGCAGGTCCTGATGACCTCTTATGAAATGAAGACCGGTGTCTACCTCCGGACCTCTGATGACTGAAACCTAAATTGTCTATTCTGGCCCTCTTCTTCTCCCCTCCCATCTCCTTCAACTTGTCTTCCTTAATCTACTGAGAATGTGTCATGACCCTAGAGATATCCATATCCCCCAATAATATAGCAGTCTTGGACTCATTTTTCACCAAGTCGGATACCTCATAAATGACCTTGCTCATCCGAACCCTTGAATCAGCCACTATAGATGGAGCATACCTAGAAAGCTGAGTGAACTTCAACCCTTAGTCCTGAAATTATATCGATCCTTGCCTCAAATTCATAAACTCTTCACCCTTATCCTCCTCAACTCCCTAGGGAAGAACCTATCCAAAAACGCTCCCTCAAAGCACCCCCAAGTCAGAAGAGTTTCATCCCTACCCCTAGAATTCTTCCACTGAGTATACCAAATATGAACCACATCCTTGAGCTGGTAGGAAGCTATCTCAACACTGTCGGAACCCATAACCTACATCACCTCCAAAATCTTCTTCATCTTATCCATGAAATTTTGTGGGTCCTCACTAATCTTGGACCCTAAAAACTCTAGCGGGTTCATATGAATAAAGTCTCGAACTCTGGAAGCAGTTGTCATACCATGAGGGTTAGCAGGAACAGGTGCTTGCTGATTTGCCATCTCCTGTGCTAGCTTCAGAATGACATTCCTGAATGCCACATTAGTGACCTCGTGGACCGGAGCTGAAGGATTAGCAATTTAGGCATTGGCTCTGCAAGGAGGCATGATCAAAAATGCATAAAGAATGAATTAGAGAGGAGGAATAGAGTTAATAGAGAGGAGGAATAGAGTTAAACTCTATCACACAATATTGATCATGAAAGATGTGAAGTTATTCCTAAAACACCTTATAGCCTCCCCCTTATAAGTGTGGCGTGCTTCACACTCATGAAAGAGACTCTACTTAATGAAGCTTTTAGACATCCTAGCACTCTTGAACTTGATGCTCTGATACCAAGTTTGTCACGCTCCAAGACTACCCCTTAGGCATAACACGAGACTCAGGATCACAAATGACCCCAAGATAACCCTTGGAATTAGCATGATGTAAGCAACATAATGATGTTCATAGCGGAAGCATAAAAATAGAAGTAGGAAATCCAAATAAGCATAAGATAGAGGTGTAAGAGTAACAAAATCTGAAACATTAGATTTTGAATGTTTAGCTATGTATGAAAAGCCTCTAAACTGACATAATGAGTTGCTGGGACAAGACCCCAGCTAACTCTAAGTGGTGAATGAAAACATCTAATAACTAGGAATCATAACCAGTCCTCGAAAGATGAGGACTCACCAATTGTGATTGGAAATCGTGCTAGGTCTAGTCATGAGTCTTGGAGTGAGCGCCTGAATCTATATCATCAAAGGATGCAGCACAAAGAAGTATGTGATCAATACTATAGAATGTACTGAACATGTGAGAGATGCATAAACCATAGTAAAAACATGCTTAAAACTTAACTAAAACTGAAGTCATGCAATAATGGTAAGATCTATAATGTAATGACTCAATGCAATATCATAAGCTAAAGATGTATCTATATTCATAAGGCATAAGTGGTAAGTCTGAAATCGAAAATCAAAGAGTCGAATACATTTAAAATCTTTAAACCATTTTTGTGGGAGATTTTGATAGCCGGAATAGACCATGTGAGCTATACAGAATCCAGTGTGTTGCTCTACATCGGAAAAGGCTTTCCTAACTTGCCAAGGTTAGAATCATATACTAAGGATCCTGTAATGTGCCACGAAGGGTAACCTACGGTGGCAACATTGTTCTGGGATATAGGGTACGCTAAACCCAGTCTAACTAGGTGTTAAATACTACTCCCAAAATATACATATAACTCATATAATACTTGTGACATATCTAATGCAAAAATTGTTCATATCTCAGGTAGACATATCTAGATGCCAAACCTTTCATAAAGCATAAAGACATATCTAATGTCATGTTGTTCGCAAATTCATAAGTGTTCAAAGCATAGCATAGCCATAGTTCAAAACATACTTTTTACTAAAACTTATAATTTTATGAACTAGACATACAATTTCATGAATACTTGAGGCCATGTTATTTAAACATTTCAATTTTACGTGAAAACATGCAACAGGGTAAAATTATACTAGAAATCATTCTCAATTCATGGGATTTTAAAATACTTGAGGATTCTCTTATAAAATCATGGGTAAGATATTAGAAAGCATACTTTAATGTAAATAAATCAATTTCATAAAGAAAATCATATTTGGGTAAGAACCCTAATTCCCAATTTCATAAAATCCAAGTAAAATCATAGATTTTGGGCATAAGGGTGAAAGAGATCCATTATTGAATACCCACATACCTGAACTTGAAGCTTCCTTAACCTAGATCTTGGGGATGGAGACTTGAAGATGGGACCCTAATTTGACTCTTGGGAGAATTGAGATCCTTTTCCTCTTTTGGAACTTGATTGAGAGAATGGAAGAGGACTTCGGCTAAATGGGAATAAAACCCTTCTAAAATTTCCCAAAATAACTTAATTTAGGAGTTAAAAGAATAGGAATAGACCATAATACCCCTGACTTAAAGTAGAAGCTCCAGGAAATATCCCATCGGGGGAGCTACTTAATGAGCGTCGTATCTACGATGGCCCATCAGACCTGGTCGTCGAAGAGGGGTTGGCTGGGTTTGGGTCGCTGGTCCAGTCCGACTGTCAGGGTCGATGGTCGGTGATGGCTCTCATGCCCATCGCCCTTGGTCGTCGTGCTGAGGTAGTGGTTTAGGGCCACTAGAAGTTTCCCACGGTAGGTCCCATAGCCCATCAGACTTTCGACGCTCGTGGTGACTGCCCGTTGGGGCTGAGACTGAAAGGGTAGCTTCCACGGCTGGCCTGATGGGCCATCGTGCCTGGAACGGCCTGTGGCCTATGCTTGTGGATCCTGGAAATTACAGAAGTTTTCTAAGATTCCAAGTTTAAAAGTTTGTCCGAATTCCAGGGTGTTACATACAAGTTGCTCTTCTTGGACCATCATTTTTCCCTTATTCAAAAGGGTTTTCACGTAAACAAATTGGTGTCACTATTTTCCCATTTTATCTCCATTATTTCATTGTGAATTTTTTTGTTATTAGGTGGTTTCCCAATAGATAATTGTGATTTGCTTTTCTAATTATGCAATGTCAAACCACCTTGATGGTTTTACCAAATAAGTCGTAGGGAAGCAATCACTATATCATACTCTATAAACAAAACATTGGGTTTCTTTCTCACTCATAGGCCATTAATTATAGTGTCTCCCCTAAGATTTAAAAACATACATTCCATTACAAAATGAACTGGTAATGACATATTTTAGGTAATTTGGATTTTCATAAGGATATGAACTGAACAGTCCAATTATACTTTAAACATAGAAATAATAAAAGCTTAACCCCTAAAAAAAGAAAAAAAAGATCTATTGTATTAATACCTTATTATTTTATGTGCACTAACATTCACTTTTTGTTGAGAGAAGAAGACAAAGATCCTCCCTTGAATAATGAAAGGATCCCAAGAAGAAAGAGAGAGTGAGAGAGTGAGAGAGTGACAGAAAGGGAGAAAGAAAGAGGGGCTGGGGAAAATTGTACCTAGTCGTTGGTGGTGGTGGGAGTCAGGGTAGCAACTTGCAGTAGAGAGTGGTGGGTGATCCGTCGGTGGGTAGGTAGAGGAATTATTGTATGGTTGAACGCTAGAGAAAGAGATAGTCCCTTTTGAATATTATACAGTTAATCATTGTCGTATTAGATGGTAACATTCCTCAAAATATCATGAAAATAAATGCAGTCTGCAAAGAGGTTGACTAGTTTGCATAGTTCCTTAACATATCAACAAATCCTTTTCAATCTTTCCACCATCAAGCTTAAAGTTCAACTATTTAGTATGGTTCCTTACCATAGTGATGAAATTGTGAGTACAAAAATAGTTGATAGATCCTAGAAGTCTATGCAAGTTACAGAAAGATATTTCCTCTTGTTTTGCCAATGAAATTCCACGCTATACATACTCTAGTTTCGTGATGCTTTCATTCTCGTACAGTACATTCTATACCTTTTCACAGGAAGTCTTAATCGTCAATGATCATTGTGCTTTAGTTTCTAAGATAAGTTTCTGACCTGTAAGAATTTACTCATATTTTGTCCTAGTTTAAACAGTAATTAATTGTGAACTCAAACAAAAAAAACCCTTCGGAGACCTCGGCCAACTGGAAAACCAGTGCTCTGCAATGCACGTGGATCAAGATGGCGGACTAGGGGGACACTAGATGGCTATATTCCCAAACATGCAAATAGAGAAATACAGAGCTATCAGTTACCTTCTGAGTTGAAGACGCATCTCTTAGCTCGTGATGACCAAAAGCTAGAAGTTGGAGTAGAGGTTTCTGGACAGGATGGCTCTTCATCTTGGCTTAAGGAGGAAATGAATAACATATCAAGCTCAGGTTCAGCAGGATCATCCTCAGACAACTGAATCCCCATGGAAGAAACAAATGGTAAAATAGTTTCACTTATAAATAGAGCACTTAACTTGTCTCAGCAGATATGATTCAGAACGTGCATCATATATGCTGAGACAAGTTAAGTGCTCTATATATAAGTGAAATTATTTTATCCATTTGTTTCTTCCATTTGCCTGCAGTTTTCTGAGGATGATCCTGCTGAACCTAAGCTTGATATGTTATTCATTTCCTCTTCAAGGCAAGATGAAGAGCCATTTTATCCAGAAACCTCTACTCTAACTTCTAGCTTTTGGTCATCACGAGCTAAGAGATGCGGCTTCATCTCAGAAGGAAACTGATAGCTCTGTATTTCTCTGTTTGCATGTTTGGGAATATAGTCATCTAGTGTCCCCCTAGTCTGCCATCTTGATCCGCATGCATTGCAGAATACTGGTTTTCCAGTTGGTCCAGGTCTCCAAAGGTTTTTTTTTGTTTGAGTTCACAATTAATAACTGTTTAAACTAGGATAAAATATGAATAAATTCTTACAGGTTAGAAACTTATCTTAGAAACTAAAGCACAATGATCATTGACGATTAGGATTTTCTGTGAAAAGGTATAAAACGTACTGCACGAGAACGAAAGCATCATGAAACTAGATTATGTATAGCAGGGAATTTCTTTGGCAAAACAAGAGGAAATATCTTTCTGTAAAACTTGCATAGACTTTTAGGATTTCTCAACGGTTTTTTTACTGACATTTTCATCACCAGGGTAAGGAGCCATACTAAATAGTTAAACTTTGAGTTTGATGGTGGAAAGATTGAAAAGGATTTTCTTGATATGTTAAGGAACTATGCAAACTAGTCAACCTCTTGGCAGACTGCATTTATTTTCATGATATTTTGAGGAAAGTTACCATCTAATACGACAGTGATTAACTGTATAATATTAAACAGGGACTATCTCATTCTCTAGCGCTCAACAATAAAATAATTCCCCTACCAACCCACCGATGGATCACCCACCACTCTCCACTGTAAGTTGTTGCCCTAACCTCCCATACCACCAACGACTAGGTACGATTTTCCCCAGCCCCTTTTTCTATCTCCCTTTCTGTCACTCTCTTACTCTATCTATTTTTTTGTTGCACTACCGCCACCGGTCAGCAAGAATCCAGACCCTATCCCAATGATCATCGACTTACAATCCACCAACTCCGATGATCGGCAGACCAAGGAGTACATCACACCTCACTGGATTTTGGTAAATCATTCCACAGAAGGTTTTTTATTCCCATCAACTCCATGGTATGATCCATCGCCCTCTTTTTAAATTTTCTTATCTTATCTAAACCTAATTTTTCCTTGACAGATTGCGCAGCCCCTTATTTTTGTTTGATTGTTAACTGATTTCCTTTAATATGAAATTGCATTTGTGAATTTATTATTGTGCCGTTGTGAATATTACTACGTTTTTGGTTTCTTCTCTGAATTGGTATCTTTTCTATAGTTTGTTGCTTGTTTTTATTTCATCATTGTGTTGCTTCAATGTCACTTTTTAGATTTAGAGTTTTTGACATTACGGGTTGCTCATCTTTTGTGTTATTTATTGTTCACTTGATTATTCTATAACTGGCATTGGTGGCTTTAGGGTTTGATGGTAGTTTAAGGTCATGTCATCGACTGGGGGTGAGGGCAGGGGTGGTAAGGGTACCAAGGGAACTTCTAGGTTGAGAGTTCGGTCTTGGAACATAAGGTCATTGGTAAGTAAGTCGATAAAGTTAGTAATGATTCTTAAGAAAAGGAAGAATAATATAGCTTGTGTTAATGAAACTAAATGGATTGAAACTAAATCTAGGGATGTAGACGCATTCAAGTTATGGTACTCAGGAAGCTTGAGGAGTAGGAATAAATTAGGCATTTTAGTAAACACAGAACTCAACGAGAAAATTGTAGAGGTTAGGAGGGTGAATGATAAGATAATGACCATTAAACCAGTTTCAGGAGTCGTAGGTGGATTTGCACGAGGAGGTCAAAAACACATCTAGTAGGAGTTGGATAAGGTTGTGAGAGGTATCCTCCATACTGAGAAACTAATTTTAGGAGGGTATTTTAATGGTCACATATGGACCACTTCGAGAGTATATGATGATGTACATGGCGGTTTCAACTTAAGAGATAGAAATGAAGGAGGAGTTTCACTTTGAAACATTGCGAAAGCTAATGAGTTGGTCATAGCTAATTTGAGCTTCCAGAAGATGGAAGAGTACTTGGTGACCTATGATAATGCGGTGGCTAAGATGGATAGATTATCTACTCCTTAGGAAATGTGATAAGGTTTATGCAAGGACTGCAAGGTTATCCCGAGCGAAAATCTTACAACCTAACATAAAGTCATGGTTATGGATTTATATATCAAGAGGAAGAAGAAGAGGACTACATATGACCAACCAAGGATTAGATGGGGAGGCCTGACTGAACCCAAATCTCAGGACATTGGAGAGATGTTAGTGGCTATGAGGGCCTTGAGGTGTAGGAGAACACAAATAGTATGTGGGCTAGGATAGTTGTCTACATCATTGAATAAACAAGAGGTATTATGTTACACCCCAAGCCTGCACCCTGGATGTAACAGGCACTCGGAACCACGAGTGGCTCGAGAGAATCACTTGGCCTGGCATAAAACTAGGAAAGCTATACTTTGATTAAAAAAAATTGTGAAAGCTAAAAGCATGGGCTAAATTTTGTAAAAGATGAAATAAAATAGCATAAGCTTTTATTAACAAAAATATTAAAATGTTTAAAAACTGGTTATAATTGACTTGACTATGTCGATGAAGCCTCTACTACACTCTGAGTACAAATACCTTTATGTAACAAAATGAACCCATGTCTGGTCCTCGAGAATAATGAGAACTCACTGGAGCTGATGACATAGCCTACTGAAGAGTCTGCTCATGAACCTGCATATCATGAAGCTAGGGGCTACATCGTCTAATAATGTAGTGCCAAAAAGAGGCGTTAGTACTTTGAATGTAATGTCATGTAAAGCAGCAAAATGAAACAGTACTAATATCTTAACTTATAAAGATGGAAGACCGAGACATGAATAATATAACCACAGACAGAGCTGCATAACTGAAAAGAAGAATGACTAACCTGAATAAACTTAAAGTAATATAAGTAAAACTTTCTTAAAACCATTTCTAAAAACTAAAACTAAAAACTAAAAACTGAATAACTGAAGTCTGGACAAAACTTGAAAGCAATGTTTTCTTAAAAACTCTCTTTAAACTGGTGGCCTCAGGCCAATCATATATTATCACAAAACAAGTAAGTTTTTTTGGGGGAGTTTCTCTTAACCAACATAAACCATGTGAGCATCATGGAGTACAATGTCTTTTCCACGTTTCCAGAATCCAATGACTTGCCCCCATTAGTAAAGTCATCCTATACCTTGCTCAGTTATAAGATAAAAATAAACTGGGGATCCCAAGCTGAGCCCAAAGGCTATAAATAATAGAGGAGTTGCATCAAATAGTCTTAAAACATTTCTAAAAATCATGCTTGACTCAAATATCGCATCATGAACATATCTATTTCCATGAGCCTTGGCTCTAAATCTCTTTAACTTTTCTGAACTTTAACTTTCAAGATACGATAAACTTCTTTTCTTTTCAAAACATGATATTAGCATAAAGATTTGTTTATAAATTTTTCATGAACATAAACTTGTAACTTTTAAGCAAACTTTCAGGGAAAAAATAATCAATCCATTAAAACATCAAATAAACTTTCAAATTCATAAGAGGAAATTCATAAAGATTCTTGGAATTTTCATAGAATCCAAATTCATAGAATTTCTGATAATAAGCATGAAATATTCAAAATCTAGAATCAAGAAATAAGAAATTAAATTTAAGGATGTTGACTTCTCAAAAACCCTAACTTGATTCATGGATTAAAACAAAAATTGAACTTGGTTGTGGGGAGGACGGGGTTCCCACACTGAAGAATTAATTTTACATACCTTGGATAAGAAGAAGTTGAAAGGAGATTTGGGAAAGGACCTTGCTTGACTTCTAGCGTTGTTTGTCTCTTGGAACCTTTGAGTTAGGAGTTGGAGAGGAGGAGAGGAGGAGAGGAATAAGATGTGAGTTTCTAAGTGTTTTATCTACCAAAAAGGGTCTTAAACATTTATAATGAGTAGCCAAAAGTCCTAGGACGAAATTACCCTTAAAAGGATGGAGTGGGAAAAGAAAAATAAAAAATTTCCATCTGGGAATTGGTCTGGCGCGGTGCACCACTCAGTGCGCCAACCTTCCAAATTTTCATCATTCTGATGTTTCAGGTCTGGCGCGGGGCGCCAGACAGTGCGCTAGCCGAACAGATGTCCGATAAAACACACATAATATTTTACTCGGAACTCGGATTGACGAGCAGTTGGTGGCGTTGGAAAGAAGACTCCTAAACCTTTAGTTAGGTGGCTAAAGGGTCACATAAATCAACATATTATAGGAGGAATGATTGTTTGAAGTTGACCCTAGAAAAAACTCATACGCAAACTTAATTGGTAGAGGACCTTTCAACTTATCTTTGTGCTAGAGGTTTCTTATGACCTTAATTCACTTCCAGTACACTTCTTACACTTAAGGACCTTCATGCCTAGGTAAAATATTATCCATCGAGTTCGTGTCTATCTATATACCTAGAATGATTCAAACTTAGCGTGAAAGTTCAGGTTATTATAATATCTCCCTCTTTGAATCGTTCATCCTCGAATGATGAACTTAGCTTGAGGAAGATATATGATCTGAGCAGAATTGATATCTATCAAATTTTTGCAACCAGATTAATCAATTAGGACTCAACTATACTAATAATGAAGGTTGGCAACCAACTACTAAAAGATGCAAAGCATAGATTATGAGTGTGGATATTGTCTACATAGAATAAGATATGAGTTCATGGAATCAAAGGGCACATGAACATGAAGAACTACTTAGGTACATGAGCTTAGTTTTAGGTTCCATTGGGACCAAAGTTACAAGGCACGAAACAAGGGTGCGCTATACATAGGGATGAAAGTATTCCCGCCTTCGACTACTAACCTGAAAACCTTAAGCTTAGTAACACTTCTCAACTATGCTCCTTCTCCTGAATGCTACACTGCAACACTTTTAAATTAATATTCTCACAAGGGTACATAAGCCCCAAGAGGCCGATCTAAATTCTTGTTCCTTCCATGTTCAAGCCTAACTCGAAACTTTCATTTCCATGATCACTACTCCTTACCACCTAAAAAAACTATTCCTCAAGCTCAAATCAGGATTTTCTAGTCTCATAATTCAATGGCCTATATGCACATCAACACGAAATTCATGCTTGTTGCTAGAACCATCTCGTGAACTTCCACAGAGAGTCACACTATAAAACCTCTTTCTAACTATTACACATAACGAAAACCTCATCTTACTCTTTCTCTAGACTTATATCTTTAGACTGAAAAGCACTCCACTATCATCTCCCCCTTAGCTCAAAAGCTACTAATTCAGGCCTATGAACCTACTCTCAAATCTAATCTATAAGCACGATATCCTGCATAGTTGGCATTTCACTACACAAGAATGCATAAACCCTCTCTGAAGATACTATAGTTCTTGCTAGGACTACTTTCTGGGACCTCTCTTACTTCTTATGTTACCTCTATGTCTTTCACTAAAAGATTCACACTCTTTCTGTCTTACTAGAAGCATAACCCTAAAACTGTAGCCACTCATATAAAACAATTAGAACTTATTCTAAGAGTCTCAATACCTCTTATACGCAATCCCCTTACTATAGGTCTTAAGAAATCCATCTAACACACTTTAGCATTCGTCACACTTAGCCATTTAAGGGTACTAACAAATCACACACAACATTTCCAAACGTAGAATCTCATTCAACCACAACTACCTCGGGTTCCCCTATTTCTTTATAAACTTAAGGCTCTTCCTTATCCATTGACATAGCCACAATTCACTATTTCATCTCTAGTCCACATATAAATAAGGCTTACATACTCCTACTTCTCATAATTTATCAATTTAAGCTCTTCCACATGCCATATCAAGCCTACTAGATCTACTTCCACAATATGCATTACTACCCCCAAACAAATAATCTTTCTACCTTGGTGATCATTCACAATTAAAACTTAGAATCTACCACTCATCTCAGATGGCCGTGCAACTTTTGATATACTATAATGACTTACAGATACCAGATGAGAATCAAGAAATACTAGTCCTCTACAACCTCATGATAAATAGTCGATCTTAATCTTACAGTCTATAAGCACAACTCCTTTCACACACAGTACTACTTATTCGATCATTTGTCTAAATTAACTTCATAACTCTATAAACATCAAAGGGGTTCTTTTTTTAAAAGCCACAAAGTGCAGCCTAGATGTATCAATACATAACTACTCTACAGTTCTACACAAAACCTATTTTGATCTATACTAACACAACGACAAGCTTTAAAATACCATAACCTACAACTCTTCCTATAAACACTACCATGAAATCTACACTGCACTTATTGCACCTCAGTCAACACTTAAGAACAAAACACCTAATCACTCACCATCTCCCAGGTAACTTCACTACCCAAAAATCTAGATGCATACTTTGCCCCCCCTTATGGGTGCTTTCTAAAAAGAGAAGGGTCTGAATACTTATCTTATTCTGGCTCAAATGCACGATGCATAAGAACAAGGAGCAATCTTTTGAATCAATAAACATAAATACACTAATGGGTTCTTTCCAAGCCCTTGTGCGACCTCATAACTTTATGTGGGCTCTATTTGAGAAAATCACCTTGATAGAAATCCGAGATTTACTACTTCTACCACCTCGAAGATGAGGCATAATTATAGGAATATGTAGAAATACACGAATTTGCATGAATTTCTTAAGGGAAAGATTTATTGCATGACCTAGAGTAAGAAATAAATAGAAACTTTTCTTAAATACATGTAATCTCTCATTTATAGAAGTGGGGACCTTACAACCATAAATAAGATCCTACTGACATGGCTTCATAGACTCCCTATGACACTTGAACTCTGTACTCTGATACTAAGTTTGTCACGCTTCGAGCCTACACTCTGGATGTAACAGGAACTCGGAACCACGAGTGGCCCAAGAGAACCACTTGGCCTGGCATAAAACTAGCAAAGCTATATTTTGATAAAAAAATATGGAAGCTAAAAGCATGGGCTAACTTTTGTAAAAAATGAAAGAAAATAACATAAAATTTTATTAACCGAAATATTAAAATGTTTAAAAACTAGTTACAACTGACTTGACTAGACTATGTCTATGAAGCCTCTACTATATTCTGATTACAACTACCTTTATGTAACAAAATGAATCGATGACTGGAATACTACTAAGTCCTCAGGAATAATGAGAACTCACTCAAGCTGATTGTATAGCCTACTGAAGAGTCTGTTCATGAACCTGCATATCTTAAATCTGGGGGCTACATCATCTAATGATGTAGCGCCAAAAAGAGGTGCCAGTACTTTCAATGTACTGGCATGTAAAGCAGTAAAGTGAAACAGTACTAATATCTGAATTGATAAAGCTGGAAGATTGAGACATAAATAATATAACTGTAGACAGAGCTGCATAACTAAAAAGAAGAATGACTAACCTAAATGTTGAAACTTAATTTAATATAAGTAAAACTTTCTTAAAAGAATTTCTTAAAAGTAAAACTGAAACTGAAAATTGAATAACTGAAGTCTGAACAAAACTTGAAAATAATGCTTTCATAAAACTCTCTTTAAAATGGTGTCCTCGATCCAATCATATATTATTTCAAAATAAATAATTTTTCTTTTTGGGGAGTTTCTCTTAACGGACATAAATCATATGAGCATCATGGAGTACAATGTCTTGTCCACATTGCCAGAACCCAACGACTTGACCCAGTTAGCAGATCCATCCTATACCTTGCTGAGGTATAAGATGAAATATAATCTGGGGATCCCAAGCCGAGCCCAAAGGCTATAAATAATAAAGGAGTTTCCCTATTTGCGGATGATCTTATCCTACAGTGGCAACGTAGTTTTGGAACATTTATTGTCTAAACCCATACCCATCTCTTTGCTAAATAGTCCTCTCAAAACATACTAACGACTCGTAATATAGTATTAAAATATTTCTTAAAATCATGCTTGACTCAAATATCGTATCATGAACATATCTTTTTCTGTGAGACTTGGCTCTAAATATCTTTAACTTTTCTGAACTTTAACTTTCAAGATACGATAAACTTCTTCTCTTTTAAAGACATGATATTAGCTTAAAGATTTGTTTATAAACTTTTCATGAACATAAACTTGTAACTTTTAAACAAGCTTTCGGGGAAAACTTAATCAATCCTTTAAACCATCAAATAAACTTTTAAATTCATAAGAGGAAATTTAAAAAGATTCTTGAAAAATTCAATAGACATGAACTAGAAGTCAATTCATGGAAGGAAATCCAAATTCATTGAATTTCTGAGGATAAGCATGGAATATTCAAAGACTAGTATCAACACATAAGGAATTAAACTTAAGGATCTTGACTTCTCAAAAATCATAACTTGATTCGTGGATTGAAACTAAAATTGAACTTGGTTGTGGGGAGGACAGAGTTCTTACATACCGTGGAGAAGAAGAAATTTGAAAGGAGATTTGGGAAAGGACCTTGCTTGACTTCTAGCGTTATTTTTCTCTTAGAACCCTTGAGTTTGGAGTTGGAGAGGAGGAGAGGAATAAGATGTGAGTTTCTAAGTGTTTCATCTGCCAAAAAGGTTTTTAAAACATTTATAATGAGTACCCAAAAGTCCTAGGATGAAATTTCCCTTAAAAGGATGGAGTGGGAAATTAAAAATCTAAAATTCCATCCTGGGCATAGGTCTGGTGCAGTGCACCACTCACTGTGCCAGCCTGCCAAATTTTCATTGTTCTGAAGCTTCGGGTCAGGTGCGGGGCACCAGACAGTGCGCTAGCTGGATTGATGCCCAATAAAATGCGCTTAATGTTTTACTCAAAACTTGGGTTGATAAGCGGTTGGTGGTGTTGGAAAGAAGACTCAAAAACCTGTTGGCTAATGGGTCACATAACTTTTTATATTCAAGGAGAAATAATTGTATGAAATTGACCTTAGTAAAAACTCATACGAAAACTTAATTGGTAGAGGAACTTTCAACTTAGCTTTGTTCTAGAGGTTTCTTATGACCTTAATTCACTTCCAATACACTTCTTACACTTAAGGACCTTCATCCCTAGATAAAATATTATCTATCGAGTTTGGGTCTATTTACATACCTAGAATGATTCAAATTTAGTGTGAAAGTTCAGGGTGTTAAATATTAGGGATCTCGAGGGTTTACCCCAGCAGGCATAAAGGTAATTAGTGGTGTAATGGAGAGGTCTAAGGATAAGTGGAAGCCAAGAAGGTTACTTACACAATGTTACTGAAAAGCTTAGATGACGAGGAATTGGGAGAGGTACAAGACAACAAAGAAGGAAGCGAAGTTAGCATGCCATTAGCAAAAACAACAACTTTTGAGCACGTGTATGACCAAGTGAAGGTCATCAAGGACGAGAATGATGAAGTGTTGGTAGAAGAGGTATACATTAGACAGAGATGTCAGACGTATTTCCATAAGTTTTTGAATAAAGAAGGGGATATGGCTATCGTGTTGGGGGAGCTGGATCATTCTGAGAGTTGTAGAGATTTTGGGTATTGTAGGTGCATAAAAGTTGGGAGGTTAAGAGGGCTTTTCATAAGATGAGAAGGAGAAGTGCGATCGGGCAAGATGGGATTTTGGTGGATATTTGGAAGAATACAGGAGAGGCAGGTATGGAGTGACTAACTGAGTTATTTAATGTCATCTTCAAGATGACTAAAATTCCAAAAGAATGGAGGTGGAGTAATGCTGTCATTGTAAAAGAACAAGGGTGACATTCATAATTGCAACAACCACAGGTATATCACGATACTAAGCCATACTATAGAAGTTTGGGAGAGGGTGGTCAAAAACAAGATAAGAACGGGTGTGCAAACCAATGCGGAGTCGTGCTGAGCTGATCAACTGTAGAAACCATTCATCTTATAAAGAGATTGTTTGAGAAATATAGGGACAAGAAGAATGACTTACACATGGTGTTCATTGACCTTGAAATAGCCTATGAGAAATTCCTTAGAGAGGTCCTCTAGATATGTCTGGAGGCTACAAGTGTACTTGTGGCTTATATTTGGGCAATTAAGGTCATTTACAATGAAGCCAAGAACCGAGTTAGGATAGTAAAAAGAAACTCAAAACACTTCCTGGTCATGATGGGGTTGCACCAGGGATCAACCCTTACTTTATTATTTTTGACTTAGTGATAGACGAATTGATGCGACACATTAAGGGGAGGTGTTATAGTGTATGCTATTCACAGATGACATAGTATTGATTGATGAGAAGCTTGGCGAAGTTAATGATATAGACTAGAAGTTTTGAGATAGACCCTAGAGTCTTAAAGTTTTTAGGTTAAGCAAGACTAAGATAGAGTATCTGGAGTGCAAGTTCAGTGATTTAATACATGAGGCAGAGGTGTAAGGAAAGTTCGACGCACAAATTATACCAAAGAAAGGAATATTAAAGTATCTTGGGTCCATAATTCAAGAAGATTAGACTATTGATGATGATTTCGAGAAAGGTGGGTTAAATGAAGGCTCACATCCATAGTACTGTGTGATAAAAATGTGTGCCAAAGATTAAGGTAAGTTCTACAGAGTGATGGGTTAGATCTACATTATTGTATAGGGTAGAGTGTTGTCCAATCAAGAATTCCCACTGTAGCGAAGATGAGGATGCTCAGATGGATAAGTTGGCATACTAGGAGAGATATAATTAGGAACAAAGTTATATGGGGCAAGGTGGGAGTGACCTTTATGAAAAACAAGATGAGGGAAGCAAGGTTGAGATGGTTCTAACAATATGTGAAAAGTAGGTGCGTGGATGCGCCTGGAAGGAGGTGTGAGCAGTTGGTTGTAGAAGGAGTTAGGAGAAGTATAGGTAGGCCCAAGAATAAAAGGGAAGGTTATTAGATAGGATATGAAACAGTTTTAACTTACTTAGGACATGACCCTATATTGGAAAGTATGGAGGTCGAAGACTAGGCTAGAAGTTTAGTAGGTAAATGAATGTTATCGCACTTTTATGTGGCAGGTAGGGTCTAGCCTCATCCTCTCTCCTCCTTATTATTACCCCTCTATCCCATTTATGTGACACCCTTTGACTTGGCACAATAATTAAGAAAAAAAGGAAGACTTTTGAAATTTACGGTTCAAAATAATCCTTGAATAGTTGTGTGGTTGTAAATCATTTTATTAAGAGTAAAAGAGGAATTTCAAAGTTAAATGTTTTCTATTTATAGAAAAGTGACATTCTTTTTGGGATGGACCAAAAAGGAAAGTGTGTCACATACAATGGGACAGAGGGAGTAGTATTTAGTAATTGCGTAGTTTTTTATTCTCCCATGTGTATTATTGTCTGATGCTTCATTTACTTTGCATCTTGCTATTTTGTTGTAATATTTTCTTGCAACCTTGTTTCAAATACTTCTCTTTTGAGTCGAGGTCTATCAGAAATAACCTCTCTATCCCACAAAGGTAGGGGTAAGGTCTGCGTACATCCTACCTTCCCAAGACCCCACTAGAGATTACATTAGTTATGTTGTTGTTGTATATTTTAAGGATTTTATTGATAGTTATAGATATAGTGTCAAGCATATTAACTTCAGTTTATTCATATGTTCTCCAGTTGTGTGGCACACACTTGCATTTCTCACTCAAATCTAACTTTCAGTACTGCAAATCTTGTAATGGTTTGAGAACCTGGTGGATCTTAATGGGTATCTTATTACTAGAAGACCACAAAGATAAATATGTTAACGATGTCAACCTCTTTTATTTTGGTTTCATCACTCCTATCTGGAAGGAAAAGAGCTTACAAGGAACGGTACCATAGCCATGAGAAGTATGCAGTTGAAGACTTATTACATGACACTCCAGTACAGTAAAAACACCTATGGAGTGTCGGTGTGGAGACCTAGAAATTTGTGGAACCAACTTGCCACAAATATTGTTTATAAGGTAGGAAATGCAGCTAGAATTTTGTTTTGGAAAGAACTATAGCTAGGCCAGGAGACCTTGATGACTTTCTTTCCTAATTTATACATCCTCAGTACCAAAGCAGACGCAAAAATAAATGAGGTATGGTCCCCCCCAAGAGTGGAACTCGAGTTTTAAAAGGCTACTAAATAACTGGGAGATTTGAAGGGTTGTTGAGTGTTGAGTCCTTACGCACACGCAAGTGTACGTGGCCGTACAAGTAATATAGGATGTGAGTCCAGATATCGTACCCAAGGGATTTGACGAATTGATTTCTAGCTTGAATCCTTATACGAGCTATTCAGTAGGTAACCGACAATAAAGAGTGATTTGTGTGTTTTGAAAGTAAACAAATAACAAATTGTAGACAAACTTTGATTTGAGGTTGTAATTCAGATTTGAGAAAAGATCCAGGGTCATGGTATTTCGACACTCCAGTTGAGTTTTCAAACCGTACGTTTAGTTGATTTCCTGAGTTACTAGTTGCGGGTTGATTTTAACCATGTTGAGCATTTTGCCAACAACTCTAGGTCTCCTCGACTATTCCTAACACCTATATTCCTATGGTCGTTGGTCGATAGTGAAGGACATATGATTTCTCTTCCGTATCAACTGGGCAAGGATAATGGGTATATTCCTATCCACGTTAGCAAATTGTTCCCCCTTCCCTATAGAGTTCACAACCAAGCCCTACCTTCCCTTATTGCGTACATAAACACCCTATTCCTAGTCAAATTTATTCACCATAGATAGTGTTTGATAGGTGATCTAGTTAACAAACAATTAAGAGCAAAGAAAGATAAATAACTCAATAATGGAAATTCGAACTAAACAATATGATAATTAAATGTCAACCTTCATGTCTTTAACCACAACCCTAGATACTAAAGGTTTAGCTATTCATGAATCTCTTTGGAGGAAGAGATTTCATGAGTTTACAAGAAAAGAATCGAAAATAATTTTTTTTTTAAAAAACTAGACCTTGTTCTTGAGCTTTGCCGTAGGTTTTGCATTCCCCAAATCAGTTGTTATTGATAGAAAACGTGGGAGGGGCATATTTATAGAGTTTAGGAAGCCTTAGGACTAAGAAAACCAATCCCAATTGGGTAGGAGAAGTACCCGCTCGCGCCACTGCCCAAAAGCGGAGCAGTGGCGCAAGGCACAACAAAAACTTCAGCCCACTTATGAAATCCGTGCCACCCCTTGATTTTGAGGTTGTGGCACAGGCCTATGCTGCAGGAGAACTTCAGAATCAGTCCCAAATCCGCGCCACTTCCCGATTTGGGTCAGTGGAGCAAGGCACAACAAGATATGCATTTTTTTGCTCGTTTTGCGTCGCTTTGCGGCGTCACTTCTTCCTTGGTTTCTTTTGATTCCTTGGTGCTCTTTTTCCTCTTGTTTAAGCTCCAAATACCTGAAGATACTCCTACATAAAAAAACACCAAACATAAGTGTAATTCATAACATTTACGCTCTAGACGACATCAAAAAGAGGACAAACGAGAGGCGAATGATTGTATAAAGGTGTACTTTTAGCCTCTCATCAACACCCCACACTTAAACTTTTGCTCGTCCTCGAGTAAGATATACACTCATGACCTAGATTCTACTACAAACTACACAAATTTACCACAAGAATTTTCAAGCTAAGACTAAAATGACTAGATGGCAAGCGCTTAGCACAACATGCTTCATTCATTCATAGCTCATAAATAACTACTTCAAGACCTCCTAGCCTCAAGAATTCACTCTACGATCATAGTAAACACTCATAACTTTCCCAATCAAGAAATCAAGCATTTCACCTATCTTTCATCAACCATGTGCCCTCACCACAAGAGAGTTACCCATGTTCACTCACAAGAATACAATTTATCACATGAATGGGTACAAATAGAATTACACTCACTCTCACAAAGAAGTTCACATGCAAGATTTGATGAACCATAGGGTTTCCCTTAGTGTACTACTCCACTAATATAAGAACGTTAAAATCAAGATCAAGTAGGACTTTTCAAGGTTGTAATGTAGGCTAAGGTATGGGTAGGAATTATTTTGGCTAAAATACTGACTATCTTCCCTAAGCGCTTTAATACATCGCATTTTTTCACTAAGCACCTTCCTCAATCAACCAACTTCTTTCTTATGTATACTTCTTGCCCATAAATTTCTTTGTCTTATCATATCTTTAAGCATGTTCACACACCACTATTAATTAAGGAGTACTCAAGCACATTTTTTTTCTTTGTTCTTTTTCTACTCCCTACTAAAGTATATGCATTTTTATTTCTTGCACCCTTAGACTTTTCTACAGGTTTCCATCCTCAATTATTTCCCTTTTTTCTTTCTTACTCCCTTAGACTCTTATTTTTCAATTAAAGCACTTAGGAGTTTGGGATCAAATTCATGGTCAATTGAAACAAAAGGATTAAGCTTTAGATGTGGCTACCAAAAGAATAGGCTAAAGGCTCAACGGGGCTAACTAGGGACATCTTTTGGGTAGGTAAAGCAAATGATTAAAATTGGCTAATCAAAGAAATGCCTATATCATCTCCCAAACTTAACATTCTTCATTTCATTTTGCAAACACACCGGGCAACTTCTAGACATCAATATGAAAGCATGGAATATCACAAAATTCTAACACACATGGCACATGTTTAACTCAAGAAGGATCCATACAGACTCCCCATAAAGTAACCAAGTTCAAATTTAGACCAAACGTCATATAAGAGACAAGTAAAAGAGCCTGGTGTCTCAAAAGAAGTTATTCAATTCTTCACATAGCATGTTTTGAAATTCAAAAGCAACTTGAATTATTCAGTCAGTTATAGTTCCTAACAAGAGCACCTAGAATTCAATTGGTCCTAACGACTCTCTAACTCCTAATGACTAACTCTTCCCTCAAGACGGTCGTCAACCATGCATCGTCGGGAAGAGTCATTCAACCTAAAAAAACTACTCCTAAAATTAAAAAATAAAAAGATACTCGGTTCAAAGGGCCCCCTCAGAAGAGAACTGAAAAGAAAAACCAAGGGGTGGATGAAGTATGCCTCTAAAAAGAAATTAAACGTTAAAAAACATCCTAACTAAAGAATAAATAAAAAAAATCTTTTTGTGTTTTTAGACTTTTTCATTTTTTTTCCAGTTTTTCATATAGCTTAGCAAAATAAAAAGAAAACTTAACAAACTATGGCATACTTCACCCTTAACAAATAATGGAAGATATCTCACCCCACACTTAAAGTCATGCTTTGTCCCCAAAGCAATAAATAAGATAAAAAAATTGGGTTAGAAATACTTCCTGAGGCCCTTTAGGGCCTAGCTAGCAGCATGCTTCTTCAAAATGAATCAAAGGGGCGAACGACCCCACGCTTAAGCTTCGAATATGCTCCTTAGCTTTTAAATTCGGGAACTCAGACTTCCCCAAACCTGCAAAAAAAAAAGTGACACTATATAAAAAAAACTAAACTATTACAAAATTGGGTTGCCTCCCAATAAGCGCTTGATTTAACGTCGCGGCACGACACAAGTCAAAAATCAATCAATTTCTCTTAATCTCTTCCTCCCCCTATGATAGCGCTTTTGACTCTTCTTCACTATTGGAGGATCACTTTCTTCATTCACTTTCCTCTTATTCTTAACATCTCTTTTTGGGTCACTGTCCAACCATCTAAACACATGCTCATGATCCCTCAACAACTTGAGCGACTCTTTTTGCTGCACCTCAGAAAATTCATCAGTAATATTCAAAGTTTCAACTTTTCAAACCCACTCTCTTCCACCCCACACTTATTTTTGACCACCTCTGTGATCATGTAACAATCTCTGTAATGTGAAGGGGTAGAGAGTGACTTATATACCTTGAACGTCGCTTCCTCATCATGAACTCTCATCTTCAATTCTCCTTTTCGCACATCTATCAAAGCTCCACCATTTGAAAGGTATCCTAAAATAATAGGTACCTGCTCATCTGCTTCATAATCCAAAATAATAAAGTCGGCAGGAATCACAAACTTACCTACCTTGAAGAGCACATCCTCAATTAAGTCCTCTGGATATACCTGAGACCTGTCTGCTAGCTGGAGAAAAGTAGTGGTGGGGCGTGGCTCTCCCAAGCTTAGTGTCTTGAAAACAAATAGAGGCACTAAGTTAATACTCGCCCCAAGATCACACAATGCATGCCCAACCTCATCTTCACCAATTTGTATAGGGAGGGTGAAGCTCCCAAGGTCTTTGAGCTTTTGAGGAAGTTTACTCAATACTCTCGAACTACACTCTTCAGTGAGTGCAACCATCTCGAACTCTATCATCCTTCTTTTTCCAGCCACCACATCTCGTAAGTACTTAGCATACTTTGGTATGTCCATCAAAGCATCAATCATAGGAATGTTTATGTGAATCTGCTTGAAGATATCAAGAAGCTTCTTATAGTTAGCATCTTCCTTGCTTTTATGGAACCTTTGGGGGAATGGTGGTAGAGGTCTTTCTCTTACCATCTCAAGTTGCTCAACAATCTCTTTTTCAGCTAACTTTTCTAGTGTACTCTCTAGCTCTAGATCAGGAGCTGATGCAGGAATCAACGCTCGTGGAAATGTAGGTGGATTTTTGTAGTTTTCCAGCCTCTCTCCCCAATGACCTTTTCTCTTTGGAGGCTCTTCTTCTTGCAACTCTCGCCCATTTCTCAAAGTGACGGCCATAACCTGCTTGGGAATCTCTGTATCACTAGGCAAGGTACCTTGAGGCCTATCATGAAGTGTGGTGGCAAGTATCCCCATTTGAATCTTCAATTCATTGATAGCCTTCTTGGTTTCAACATTAACTTATGCCTGTGCATGCTGAACTTTTTGTTGTTGGGTCATAAACTACTTTAGAGTTTCCTCCAAAGAACTACTCACTTGTTGACCCTACTGTACATATTGTTGTCTCTGGCCCTGCTGAACTCCACCCCAAGAGAAGTTTGGGTGGTTTCTTTAATTCTGCTGCCCCACATAGAAGATAGACTCAGGATTCAATAGGCATCCCGAATAAGCATGATTCTCACCACACTTTTCACAAAATAATGCAGATGCCTGAACTTGTTGTACTTGCTGAACCTGGCTCACGTTTGGGTTGGCTACAAATTTGTTTACCGTGTTGACCAACTGACTAATGTCAGACTGTATGGAAGCTACATCATCCAATTCAATCTTACCCGACGTCTTCTGAGTTGCGTTGAATATTCTGCTTGGTTCTGTATAATCTTTGTGCCCTGTAGACATAAGGTTAAGCAACGCCTCTATTTCATCATAGCTCTTGGACAAGATTTGCCCTTGAGCTATAGCATCAAGAAGTGATTTCGAGTCTGGCCTTAACCCTTCAATAAAATTATGCCCAGTGATCTTCTTGGGCTGCTGGTGGTGCGGAAAATCTCTCAAATATCCCTTGTATCTCTCCCAAGCTTGGGGAAGAGATTCTTCGTCTTTTTGAACAAATCCAGAAATTTTGCCTCTGAGATCTTTTGTTCTTCGAGATGAGAAGAACCTATTGAGGAACCTTCCAGACAATATATCCCATGATGTGATAGAACTGGCAGGTTCACTCTGCAATCACTGTTTCGCCTCTCCAGTCAATGATAAAGGGAACAACGTCAACTTTACATATTCATCACTCACATTCTGGTAGTGGAAGTAATCACTTAAGTCAACGAACTCTTGCAGGTGCTTGTGTGAGTCTTCATGTGGTTTACCCTCAAAGTGACAAGTGTTCAACACTAGTCGCACCATGACTTCTCTTAGCTCATAGTTCCCTGTGATGGTTGGCTTGACAATCGCTTTAGAGGCATTTTCCTGATTCGGCCTTTCAAAGTTAAGCACTGGGACATGTGGTGGAGCAGCAGGCTGGACTGCAGCCTTATTTTCAATACTATTCGGATAAATTGGGTCATTCACGTGGTCACCCATAGCTCTCAGACCTCTAAGAGTGAGTTCAAGCTCGTGATCAATGGGAATCAAGGGATTGCCTTGACTTCGAGTGTTTAGCATAAACTAACATGTGACCTGAAGTAAACAAAAACAACAAACAAAAGTGAAATCTGAATAGTTCAACAAAAATTCAAAGTAGTATCAATTTCAAATCAAATCCCCGGCAACGGCGCCAAAAACTTGTTGCGTCTTTATTCACATGCAAGTGTACGCGGCCGTACAAGTAATATAGGATGTGAGTCCAGATATCATACCCAAGGGATTTGACGAATTAATTTCTAGCTTGAATCCTTATACGAGCTATTCAGTAGGTAACCGATAATAAAGAGTGATTTGTGTGTTTTGAAAGAAAACAAATAACAAATTGTAGACAAGCTTTGATTTGAGGTTGTAATTCAGATTTGAGAAAAGATCCAGGGTCATGGTATTTTGACAATCCAGTTGAGTTTTCAAACCATACGTTTAGTTGATTTCCTGAGTTACTAGTTGCGGGTTGATTTTAACCATGTTGAGCATTTTGCCAACAACTCTAGGTCTCCTCGACTATTCCTAACACCTATATTCCTATGGTCGTTGGTCGATAGTGAAGGACATATGATTTCTCTTCCGTATCAACTGGGCAAGGATAATGGGTATATTCCTATCCACGTTAGCAAATTGTTCCCCCTTCCCTATAGAGTTCACAACCAAGCCCTACCTTCCCTTATTGCGTACATAAACACCCTATTCCTAGTCAAATTTATTCACCATAGATAGTGTTTGATAGGTGATCTAGTTAACAAATAATTAAGAGCAAAGAAAGATAAATAACTCAATAATGGAAATTCGAACTAAACAATATGATAATTAAATGTCAACCTTCATGTCTTTAACCACAACCCTAGATACTAAAGGTTTAGCTATTCATGAATCTCTTTGGGGGAAGAGATTTCATGAGTTTACAAGAAAAGAATCGAAAATAATTTTTTTTTTAAAAAAACTAGACCTTGTTCTTGAGCTTTGCCGTAGGTTTTGCATTCCCCAAATCAGTTGTTGTTGATAGAAAACGTGGGAGGGGCGTATTTATAGAGTTTAGGAAGCCTTAGGACTAAGAAAACCAATCCCAATCGGGTTAGGAGAAGTACCCGCTCGCGCCACTGGCCAAAAGCGGAGCAGTGGCGCAAGGCACAACAAAAACGTCAGCCCGCTTGTGAAATCTGTGCCACCCCTTGCTTTTGAGGGTGTGGCGCAGGCCTATGCTGCAGGAGAACTTCAGAATCAGTCCCAAATCTGCGCCGCTGCCCTGTTTGGGTCCGTGGCGCAAGGCACAACAAGATATGCATTTTTTTGCTCACTTTGCGTCGCTTTGCGGTGTCACATCTTCCTTGGTTCCTTTTGATCCCTTGGTGCTCTTTTTCCTCTTGTTTAAGCTCCAAATACCTGAAGATACTCCTACATAAATAAAACACCAAACATAAGCGTAATTCATAACTTTTACACTCAAGACAACATCAAAAAGAGGACAAATGAGAGGCAAATGATTGTATAAAGGTGTACTTTTAGCCTCTCATCAATAAGCTACGTCAAGCTTTAAATGGATTTCAAGGTACAAATTCAGAAGTAGATGAAATGATGTTGAAATATAATAGTGATGCAAAACCTATAAGTTAGTAGGCTATGTAACAGAAAATTGATAGTGTTGAATGGGGGGAGTGGCTGGTTCTCGAGGAAAGGTCTGGAAAAATAGGGTACCAACTGGTGAGAGATGGCTGAAGTGCATTGCTTTTTGTATTAAAACTATGAGGTTCTTAATTCTAGTCAATGGAAAACCTATTGGTTTTTTCCCTAAAAAAGAGGACTCAGACAGGGAGATCCTCTTTCCCCTTTCGTCTTCATACTAGCCATGGAAGGTTACAACAACATGATGAGGGTGGCCATTCATAACAGTTGGCTAAAAGTCTTCAAGATAGGTAATCTTTTGGGGGAAGAAATGCAGATATGTCATCTACTTTATGAAGATGAGACTGTTATCTTCTGTGAAGCCAAGGTAGAACAATTTGCTTTTATCAGGATGACTGTTGTAATTTTTCAGGTTGTTTCTGGCCTATGATATAATTGGAGAAAGAGTAGAAAATTTGGATCAAATAAGTTCTACATCTTCAGAGTCTAACCTATATGTATTGGGATGAAAAATAGAGCAACTTCCCACAGTCTATCTAGGCATGCCTTTGGGAAACAAACACAAGGAGTTCGATATCATGTATGGGATTATAAAATGAATTGAGAAAAAACTAGCTAATTGAAAAGCTCAATATATTTCTCTAGGAAGGATCATCACTCTGATAAATTCAGTCTTGGACTCCATACCAACCTACATAATGTCTCTATTCCCTATCCCTTATAAGGTGGAAGAAAAACTTGGTAAGTTAAGGAGAGATTTCTTCTGGCTAGGCAACAAAGAGGGCAAAGATATGCATTTGGTCAAATGCAAAACTGCATAGTTATATAGACAATAGTCAGTCTGGTGGACTTGGTATTAGGAATTCGAAGTTGCAGAACCAGTTCCTTCTAACAAAGTGGCTATGGAGTTTCACCACTGAGGAACATACACTTTGGAGGGAGGTAATACTAAAATAATAGGGCCAGAATGGGAATTGGTGTTCCAACATAGTGTCCATTGTGGAGAACAATCAAAAAATTATGGTCTTATGAGGCTAGGAATATGTACTACAAAGTGGAGAATAGTATCAAGATCCTTTTCTGGAAGGAGAATTGGATTGGATATGGACACTGATGGTCTCATTCCCAGACTTGTTCTCTCTGTGTACTAATCTAGATGCGAAAGTAGTCGATGTTTTGTCCCCTCGGCGATGGAACATTATGTTCAGAAGGCTTTTGAATAATTGGAAAGTGGGGAGAATAGTTGAGCTCTTACATGATCTTAGTAGATGCAAATAAATATCAACAGAGGTAAATTCAATAATGTGGAAGTATACTAGATATGGAAACATTGTGTAAACATTTTTGTATACCAAGGAAATGAAGGAACAACCCGGTTGCAAACTAGGTCTCTGGAAGAAGATTTGGAAGAATAGGAAACTAACCAAGTAAAAACATTTTACTTTGTTGGTATCTAGACAAGCCTGCCTTACACATGAAAAACTCAAAGGGATAGGTTTTGTCTTTCTCTCTACAATGAAGCTGAGGAGACTAATAGCCACTTTTTTCTACGTTGTAAAGTTATAACACAGTTATGGGCATTATTTTTTGGTCTTACACAAACTCAATGGAATATGCCAGAACACACAACAAATTTTCTTAGTTGTTGGATCTGGAGAAGGGGGAGCAAAAGCCAGAAAACTAGAACATAATACCACTATGTATATGATGGTCAATATGGAGAGAAAAACACAAGATATGTTTTGGTGACATGGCTAACTCCATACAAAAAATCAAATGAACTGTGTTACAATATTTTACTTCTGGTGTAAAGAAGAAGGTTTATAAAAAGTTGCCCCAATACTATATTTTATAGGCTCTTTGTAATCTATTATATTTTTCTTTTTCTTTTGTTGGAAACTAATTTTTGGAGGTCTCTAGTATGTCCTTAATGCTTCCGTGTACAACATTACCATTCTAAAATATATACATCATCTAGAATGCAAGGACCACGATTGCCAAAAGATTAAATAAATTGGGACTAAATGTGCTTGGATGACAGGGATCGAGGCCCAAATCTATAATTTATCCTAGATGACCCCAGTTCCTGTTAGACTAATGGCAGTTGTGCTCAAAATCAATTAACATTTGGCTCGAGAGGTGAGAAAAATAAATTACTCTATGTTTTACGTTTAACACGTAGGCAATTTAGGAAAATTTGGGTATTTAGTGTTTCATACATGTGAGTCTTCAAAGTTTATTTATTGCACATCAGACATAAATTCTAAGAACCACTGAATCAAGCATCTTGTAAAGCATGATATTATTGATACACATAAAAGGTGGGATATAGGTGGTCAATAGAACTTACGCTAAATGCCACAATGGAAACATGGACCTTTTTGTTTACCCATAAAATTTGGTTCTAAATTATTCCAGTTCAAATAAGGTTGAATGTACTAATGCTAACCATAAGAGTTTGAGGTGCTATCACAATCTAAAATTTCTTAGTGAGGTGACGGATCATAAGATATATAGAAAGTTACTAAATTGGTAGATTACAGCTGGTCATTTATATGAAAATAGATGAATCGTGATAGAGTTGTCATTAACTTTGATCTATTCTGAACTATTATGTTTTCCCTTATGACAGCTCATCAACTTTGATTATTGTAATTTCTCAACAATTTACATTATAACTCCAATGAAAAAAGTCCTAGATTGTCCATCAAAAGAAAAGGGGGTGGGGATTTTGGTGGGTGGGTGGGTGGGGTGGACTGGGTGAGGTTAAAGCTGAATTTCGTAAATATTCATAATTTTGGGCCTTTAGTCTAGTGGTCAATGCTTGTTAAGCAACCAATTTTAAGGCAATTGATTGTTAAATAGTTTCAACTTTCAAGATGATAACTAAAATATATAAGATGATATTGACTCATCTAAACAAGATTTTCCTTGTTCTTGAAATGCAAATAATCTATTATCGTCTTAGCAATTGTTTTATTGTTTAATGGACATAGGTATGAATGTTTCCTTTTTTAGGCGAGAGTTTTCCTGCTATTGTGATGCAGCAACAACACTTATTTTTTCCATCTTACCATGATTGCCCATTTATCTGTCGCCATTGACAGAATTTCGTGTATCTAGGCATAGGGATTAACAAAATCGAACTGCAAACCGAACCAAACCATAAACCAAACTGAACCGCAAAAAAAAACGAGTAGTGATTTGGTGTTGGATAAAAAACCCGACTATAATTAGTTTGGTTTGATTTTAACTAAAAAAAATAAAATCGAACCGAACCAACCCAATATTACATATATATATACTATTTTTAAAAATGTTTTATACATAAAAATATTTATTATGATGTAATTTATAAATATTTTTTAAATTTTTCATAATTTTTATCATTCAACATATTATTTCAAGTTTAAAGTTAGAATTTAAATGACCCAATAAGTTTTTATAACCCATAGATATTAGTAACTCAAATAAAGCTCAAATCAATACTAATGCTAACAAAAAATTATTCAATTCAACACTAGGAACGACAATCATGTTAGATATCTATTCTTTAATTTTGCATAAATACATAAGCTAATTTGATTTTTTTGTTTAATATTTAGTCATGTAGTTAATACTTATTAGACTAATTTTAGTATGACTTGATACTTTTAAATTATGATTATTTTTATTATGGCTTATAATATTCAATATTATTCTATGCGATTTCATTATTTTTTTGGTTGAATATTTTATTAATGTCATCACTCATTTATATATTGTGTTATTTTTTTAAAAAAATACCTTAGATAGTTGTATCTTGCTACGACTAAAGAAATATTTAAAGCACAAGTTAATTATATACTTATATGAAGACTTTACCGGAAAAAACCTGAAAAACCCAAGAAAACCGAAATAACCCAAAATAACCCGAGGTTGAAAAATCTGACTTTTATTGGTTTGATTTGGTTTATAAATTTAATAACCTGACACTAATGGTTTGGTTTGGTTTTTTAAAAAAACGAACCAACCCGGTCCATGTACACCCCTATCTGGGAATATGGATTTTTCTTTATGTCATGCTTTCTGACTTCCAATTAACAACCACTATTATGCCTCACTTCACTCTAGTTGAGGCGACTCCTTGAATATTCATTATCTTGCTTCATTTAAGCTTATCTATCTCATCATGCTTAGTGATGTAAAATTACTTATTTCGTATTCAAGATTACTAACAAATTACACATGCATAATATATAGAACATCAATGGCTTTATGTACTATGTTATATACTTCTCTGTGATACTGAAAATTGTATTTTGACATGGGAAGAGGAGAAAAATGATGATCTTAGTTGTGTGCATATTCTTCTTGTATCCATTTAGTGACATGATGCTGGAGGTATTTTTTTGGTTATGACACTTGCATAATCGGATATAGAATTCGGTTATAAACTTCACTACTGCTAAGAGAAAATGTAACACATGGTGCCCGAGCAACTTTGTTTTTATGGTTCTTAATGGGTTAGCAAACCTAGCGTTTAATCTAAAAATTATGACGCATTGTATCAAAGAATCTCAGTGGCTCTTTCTTATAAATAGCTATGAGTTGGTTCTTGTTTGCTTAGTACGATATTGGGAAAAATCCAATCTAAAGATGATCATTTTAGGAAGCATATGCTTGGCTCATCTCAATTTTTAACTCTATCAACTTGTTTGTCTTCCAGCTCTGTGACATCAGGTGTCCCCTTGCCAGATCTTCCTTCTTAACTTCCTATCCAACATAACTTGGATACAATTGTTGGTCATAAAAAAAAAGCTAGATACGATTGTGTTTGACAAATTGATACTAGTAATAATGGTATTTTCCTTGCTAGCTGGTTTACTTAAATGTGAAGTAGGCACATTATTTTCAACATATAAGAAATTGGAGGGAGTCCTTTTTCCCGAGTACATGGATGTATAAATTCTAGAAGTCAATGATGTCTCAGTGTGTTGCTTTAAGGTTATGTTGGTTGTTTTTCACTGTTCTCATGTCTTGTGAAAATCAGTCTTGATTCAATCAGCTAATCTAGTGAAAATATTATTTATTGCACTTGTGGTAAAACTTTTTTAAAAAAACCATCAAAAGAAATTCGGCAAAGAAATCCATTTCATAAACATCAAATTTTTAGGAAAACTTAAATATGGAAAAAACCCCAAAACTATCTGATAGAAGTTGAAAACATCTGAAAACTAACATCTACATAGGTCTATGAAACCTCTAAGTACATGAGTCAATATCTACTAGGACAAGGCCCCAGCTATACCTTAATACATGAAGCACATCTAATCATCAATATAACAAATGTCTTTTTGAAGATGGAGGGCTTACTATTAGGTGATACGAATGGACCTAGCTACACGGAAATCACAAATGTACATCTTCGATCTTGCATCATGAAATGATGTAGCATAAAAGATTGGTAATACAATTAAATGTATTGGTATGTAAAACTGGGAAAGGAAGCATAACATAGAATATATTTATAAAACTGAAACCATAAACAAAATGAAGGAACACGAGACATTATGGACATAAATTATTAACTGAAAAGACTCATTAACATCATTTAATTTACTTCTAAACTAGATGTTATCACCGACATAATATATACACCACGACCTATGTTGGTCTTATCAACACTAGACCGGGGGAGTCCCAATCCACATTTTCCACATGGATCAGACTATAACATCATATAGGTCTGCATAAATCATCCTCATAGAGGAAATATCTAAGTTTGTCTGAATTACCAAACGAACCATCTGTCAAGACCCTAGTCTACACCCTAGATGTAACACAATGCTCAGAGTCACAAGTGACCCCAAGCTAACTCATGGCATGGCATAATACTAAATAAATTACATACTTTAGAACTGAGCGAAAGCTAATTGATAAAAATGTAAGTCTTAGAATTCAACTGAGAAATCTCTGAAATAAGACTAAGTCTGAAAAGTAAAACTCAATCTGAAGTAAGCTAAATATCTTACTCTATGTCTGAAAGTCTCTACTACTGAGGAGCTACTTGTAATACCCCAGAACTCCCCAGCCCAGACTTAGCTCAGAAAACCAGAAAAAGTAAAATTTCTAACTGTCAGTAGAACCACGAGTCACTTCCACGAGCCGTGGAACAATCCACGAGTCATGGACTGGACTCGTGGAACTCAGAACAGAGGACTGCTCCTCTGAAGTCTGGACCACGACTCATGTCCACGGTCTATATAAGTTTCCACGGACCGTAGATGCCATCCGTGGAAACGTATTTTAGTAGCCCAGCTTTAAGTCTTCAGGAACCACGACTGGGTCCCACGACCCGTGAAAGCTTTCACGAGTAGTGAATCTAACTCATGGAACCAAACTTCAGAGACCCAGAAATTTTATCCCAGGAACCACGAGTGGGTTCCACAACTCATGGAAGCTTCCACGAGTCGTGAACCCAACTCGTGGAACCCATTCCAGTAGCTCATATTTTCTGCTCAAGAACCACGACAGGGTTCCACGAGCCGTAGAACCCGTCCGTGGAACCTGAAATGTAAATTTTCCAGCAACTTTTAAGTTAATTTCTTAAGGTTATTTTAGACCTTTCCTTTCTAATTTAGCTCTGACTATAAATAGTCTTAGGCTTATTTTTCTAAGTCTAATTCCCCAAAACAAAGTCAGACTTTTCAAAAATCAATTCAAGTCAGAACAGAGCATCTTCTCCAAAGTTCCAGGCTCTCTTCTCCAAGCTTCAACTCCTGATTCTTGCAGGGATTTTCATCCACCAGGTATGTGGGGATTGACTAAGAGCTTAGTCCGCCCTTATGCCAAAAAACCTCAGATCTTTTCAATGATTCTCATTACTATAGAACTAGGGTTCTTGTCCTTTTTACAGATTTCTCCAAGAATCATGCTCATGATTTATATATGATCTTTTATTTTTTTTAATATCACATACTGATTATCTTGCATTATTTACAAGGTCTTTAAGAATAATGGACTTAGCCCTAAATTATAGCATTTGCTTAAATGTGTCAGTTTCCTTCAAAATTCAACCTAGTCTATTAGTATGAGTTCTTAAACCAAAAATTGGTCAGTTTTAGTCTACTACAGCACTTCAGAAAAATAAAGACTTTAGACTAGTCTAGTCCTGGCCCCGAAACTCAGGATGCCAGTTTTGAATTGAGCTATATTGAGTTTGGAAGTAGTATTTAGCAACGGGTTGGACTAGGGTTCAGCGTACCCTCAAGTCCCAGAACTATGTGCCATCATAGGTTTGTAAGTACCCTCTGTTGGGCATCAGTCTTAGTGATCACGCCATAGTCATGCCTTTATACCCTGGCAAGGTATATTGGGTCCTCTCGATAAGGCGTATACATCAGACTCCATGTTTAGCTCACGTGGTTTATGTCGGTTAATAAGCTCTCCCACAGTATTATATCCAGTAATGTACTTTAGGTCCTCAGTTACATATATTTTCAGTTTTCAGCATACTTTTATGATACTCCTGCATTTCACCTATTTTATGCATGATGACACATTTGGGCCTATGTGATACAGTTTAGTTCAGATTATAGCTTTCAGTATTTTTAGCATATTTACATTTCATCCAACTTTGCATATCGCTCATGCTTAGTAAATCTGAAGTACTGACATATACCCTATGCTGCATCCTATTATGATGCAGGCTCAGGTTCTCAGGTTCAGTCATGTGATTAGCTCTTACCGGTGCCACAATCAGATTTATCAAGGGTGAGTCCTCATCCTCCGAGGACATTTTTATTATGCTTTTTCGATTAGTAAGATATTGTTAGTTCCAGTATTTTGGATCTAGCTGGGGACTTGTCCCAGTAGCTCATTAGTATTAGAGGCATTCACACGTAGAGTTAGTATTCAGTTGATTTGGGTTGTATTGTTTGAACTCAGTCATTTCTCTCAGATATTATTAGATACATTCTTTTAGTTTTATTTATTTCTTAGTTATGATTCCGACTTTTTTAGAATAATATTCAGTATGCCTGTGATATACCAGATTCAGGGTTAGCTTGGGGTTACTTGTGACCCTAGGTCTCGTGTTACGTTTAGGGGGCTAGCCTCAGGGCATGAAAAACTTGGTATCAGAGCATCAGGTTCAAGAGTCCTAGGATGTCTGAAAGCCGTACTAAGTAGAGTCTCTCTCATGGGTGTGAAACGCGCCACACTTATGAGGGAGAGGCTACAATGTGTTCTAAGAAAGACTTTACTTCTTTTGCTATCTTTATCGTGCAATTAAGTGTGAAGCAACTTCTTCCTTCTAATCCATTATTATGCGTTTCATATCATGCCTTCTCGTCGAGCTAACGCACGCAATGCTAATGCAGTTCCTCCAGCCCCAGACCACGAGGTTACAAATACAGAGTTCTATAATGCAATTCAGTTATTGGCTCAGACAGTTGCCAATCATGCTAATCGGCAGGCCCCAGTTCCTGCGAACCCCACTGGTGGATCAGCTATAGCCAAGGTTCATGATTTCATTCGTATGAATCTGCTAGAGTTTTTAGGGTCGAAGGTTGGTGAAGACCCATAGAATTTCATTGATGAGATTAAGAAGATTCTTGAGGTGATGCAAGTGACTAGTACTGATAGTGTTGAGTTAGCATTCTATCAACTAAAGGATGTGGCTCACATCTGGTTCATGCAGTGGAAAGACAACAGGAGTGTAAATGCAGCTCTAGTGACATGGGACTGTTTTATTGGAGCTTTTCTGGACAGGTTTTTCCCGAGAGAGTTGAGGGAGTCTAAGGCCCAGGAGTTCATGAACTTAAGGCAGGAGGTCCATTACAGTCTAAGAATATGGGATGAAGTTCACTCAGCTCTCCAGGTATGCTCCACATATGGTAGCTGATCCAAGGGCTCAGATGGGCAAGTTCTTATTTGGAGTATCCGATATAGTGAAGATAGAGTGCAGAAATGCTATGTTATTAGGATATCTACATATCTCCAGACTGATGACCCATGCTCATCATATTGAGGGAGACAAGCTCAAGGAAATGGCTAAGGACAACAAAAAGGCTAGGACAGGTAATTATGAATATTCTCAGCAGAGGTCGGGCGGTGGGAGTCGCTAACAGTTTCAGGAGAGGTCCGTAGTCCCAGTGCCTTCATCAGCTAGTGATCCATCTCCCAGGCCTCGACATAACCAGAAAAGAGGAGCATCAGGCTCTAAGTCTCAGGGCAGTGTTACAGGTAACCGCACTTTTCCAGTTTTGCCAAAATAGAACCATCCAGGTGAGTGTCTTGCTTGCATAGAGGGGGTGTTTTGGTTGTGGTCAGCTCAGTCATAAGTGGAAGGACTGACCCTCTGCCAGGAAAGTACAGAGAGGTGAAAAAACTCAGTCTACTAGTTTGGAAGCTCCAGCGGGTTGCCCCACTCAGCATGGTGCCTCGTTTGGTACAAGTGGTGGTCAGTGTCAGAACAGATTATATGCTCTTCAGACTCGACAGGATCATGAGGATTCTCCCTATGTGGTCACTTGTACATTGCAAGTCTTTCATTTAGATGCTTATGAACTGTTAGACCCAGGTGCTACACTTTCCTTTGTAACTTCCTTCATAGCAGTAAACTTTGGTGTCAGTCCTGAAATCCTCCCAGAACCCTTCTCAGTCTCTACTCCAGTTGGTGACCCAGTTATAGCTAGACGGGTATACAAATATTATCCTATCACAGTCTCCCCAAAAGTCACCTCGACAGATTTTGTAGAGTTAGAAATGGTAGATTTTGATATCATACTAGGCATGGATTTGTTACATTCCTGTTATGCCTCAATCATTTGTAGAACTAGGGTCGTTCGGTTTCAATTTCCTAACGATCCAGTCTTAGAATGGAAGGGTAGTAACTCAATGCCTGTAGGTCATTTCATCTCCTACCTTAAGGCCAGAAAAATAATTTCCGAAGGGTATATATATCACCTTGTTCGGGTTAAGGATTCAAACTCTGAGACCCCAACCCTTGAGTTAGTTTCAGTGGTGAATGAGTTTCCAAAAGTGTTCCCAGAAGATCTTCATGGAGTTCTTCCTAAAAGGGAAATCGACTTTGGAATTAATCTCCTTCCAGATACCCAACCTATCTCGATTCCTCTATAGAGAATGGCTCCAGCTGAGCTTAAGGAATTTAAAGAACAGCTGAAGACCTTCTAGATAAGGGCTTCATCAGACCCATCATCTCTTCATGGGGTGCTCCAGTGTTGTTCGGGCGTAAGAAAGACGGTTCTCTCAGGATGTGCATTGACTACCATCAGTTGAACAAATTCACAATCAAGAATATATATTCCATGCCCAGGATTGATAACGTGTTCGACCAGCTTCAGGGCTCTAGTTGCTTTTCCAAGATAGACCTCAGATCCGGCTATCATTAGCTCAGAGTAAAGGTAGTGACATCCCGAAGACAGTCTTAAGGACTCGGTATGGTCACTATGAATTTGTAGTTATCTCTTTTGGACTAACCAATGCTCCTGCAGTTTTCATGGACCTAATGAACAGGGTGTTCAGACAGTATTTGGACTTATTCATCATTGTCTTCATCGATGACATCCTCATTTATTCTCGAAATGAGGAGAAGCATGCGACTCATCTGAGGGTCATTTTGCAGACTCTCAAGGACTGCAAGTTATTTTCCAAGTTCAATAAGTGTGAGTTTTGGTTGAAATCAGTCACTTTTCTTGGTCATGTGTGTCTAGTGAAGGCATCCGAGTTGACTCTCAGAATATTGAGGCAGTAAAGGACTGGCCTAGACCCACCTCTCTGACAGACATCAGAAGTTTATTGGGTTTGGCTAGTTATTATAGGAGGTTCGTAGAAGGATTTTCAACCATAGCTTCCCCATTGACCAAGTTGACTTAGAAGAAGGTCAAGTTTCAGTGGTCAGACGAGTGTGAGAAAAGTTTCTTGGAATTGAAGAACAGGTTAACTACAGCTCCTGTTTTGACTCTACCAGAGGGTTCAGATGGTTATGTGGTCTATTATGATGCATCCAGGGTCAGCCTGGGTTGTGTTTTGATGCAACAGGGTAAGGTCATAGCGTATACTTCCAGACAGCTTAAGGCCCATGAGAAGAACTACCCGACTCATGACCTCGAGTTTGCAGCTATTGTATTTGCCTTAAAAATCTGGAGACACTACTTGTATGGTGTTCATATTGATGTGGTCACAGATCACAAGAGCCTCCAGTATGTGTTCACCCAGAAAGAGTTGAACCTTCATCAGAAGAGATGGCTTTACTTCCTCAAAGATTATGATATGAATATGCTCTACGATCCGGGTAAGGCCAACGTAGTGGTTGATCCTCTCAGTAGACTGTCTATGGGTAGCATATCACATGTTGAGGAAGAGAAGAGAGAATTAGCCAGGGATGTTCATCGGCTTGCTCATTAGGAGTTTGCCTTATTTACACGTCAAATGGTGGTGTGATAGTACAAAATGGGTCAGAATTGTCATTGGTAGCGTAGGTTAAGGAAAAGAAAGATAGTGACCCTATGTTACTTCAGTTGAAGGGTGCAGTTCATTAGCAGAGAGTTGAGATTTTCTCCCAAGGGGGAGATGGTGTGCTCCGTTATCACGGTCGCTTATGTGTTCCAAATGTGGGTAAATTGAGGCAGAAGATCCTTACAGAAGCCCATAATTCCATATATTCCATTCATCCAGGTGTCACTAAGATGTACCATGATCTATGGTAAGTCTATTAGTGGAACGACATGAAGAGGTACATCGCAGATTTTATGGCTAAGTGTCCCAACTATGAGAAGGTTAAGGTAGAACATCAAAAACTAGGAGGTGTGACTCAGGAGATTAGCATTCCTACTTGGAAGTGGGAAGTGGTCAACATGGACTTTAATACAGGATTACCTCGTACTCGCAGACAACATGATTCCATTTGGGTGATAGTGGACAGGGTCACTAAGTTCGTTCACTTTTTGGCAGTAAAGACTACAGATTCAGTGGAGGATTATGCAAGACTCTACATCAGTGAGATAGTCAGGTTGCATGGGGTTCCCTTGTCTATCATATCAGATAGGGGTCCTCAGTTTACATCTCAATTCTGGAAGTCCTTTCAGAAAGGTATTGGTACTCAGGTGAACCTTAGCACAACATTTCATCCGCAGATGGATGGTCAGGTAGAATGTACCATTTAGACCTTGGAGGACATGTTGAGAGCTTGCATGATCGATTTCAAGGGTAGTTGGTATGATCACCTACCTCTCATAGAGTTTGCCTATAATAATAGTTTCTACTCCAGTATTCAGATGGCCCCATATGAGGCACTCTATGGGCGTAGATGTAGGTCTCCAGTTGGTTAGTTCGAAGTAGGTGAGGTAGCCTTGATCGGACAAGATTCGGTTTATGAGGCTATGGATAAAGTTCAGATCTTCGGGGAGAGATTGAAAATAGCTTAGAGTTGTCAAAAGTCCTATGCATATGTGAGGAGAAGGGACTTAGAGTTTGAGATCGACAATTGGGTTTTCCTAAAAGTGTCACCCATGAAGGGGGTAATGAGATTTGGCAAGAAGGGAAAGCTCAGTCCTAGGTATGTAGGTCCTTACAGAATCCTGAAAAGGGTTGGTAATGTGGCTTATGAGTTGGAGTTGCCAGCAGAACTTGAAGCGGTTCATCCAGTCTTTCACATCTCTTTGTTGAAGAAGTGTGTGGGTGACCCGGCTTTTATAGTACCTCTTGAGAGTGTGGCTGTGAAGGATAGCCTCACCTATGAGGAGGTTCTAGTTGTGATTCTTGACTGTCAAGTTCGTAGGTTGAGAAACAAGGAAGTAGATTCAATAAAGGTTTTGTGGAGAAAGAAGTCCATAGAGGGAGCTACTTGGGAAGCAGAAGCAGCCATGATGTCCAAGTACCCTCATCTCTTTCCCTCCGATTCAGTTCCTGTTTGAGGTAATAGTTCCTCTCTAGTCTTTCAGTTAAATCGGGTGTAAATTCAGTCTTAGTACCTTGTTCCCTCAATTATACTCACATTTCATCATAAATGCATGTTCATGGAACTCAGTTCAGTTAGATAGCAGTTTCTAGTACTCGGTGGATAGGGATTGCAACTCTTTCCCTCCAAACTCAATTTGTTTAGTCTGCATTTGGGGACGAATGATCCCAAAGGGGAGATATTGTAATACCCCAGAACTCCCAAGCCAAGACTTAGCTCAGAAAACCAAAAAAAAAATAAAATTTCCAACTGTCAGTAGAACCACGAGTCACTTCTACGAGCCTTGGAATAGTCCACGAGTCATGGACTGGACTCGTGGAACTCGGAACAGAAGGCTGCTCCTCTGAAGTATGGACCAAGACTCATGTCCACGGTCCGTAGAAGTTTCCACGGACTGTAGATACCATCCATGGAAACTTATTCCAGTAGCCCAGCTTTAAGTCTTCAGGAACCACGAGTGGGTTCCACGACCCATGGAAGCTTCCACGAGTCGTGAACCCAACTCATGGAACCGAACTTCAAAGACCCAGGAATTTTATCCTAGGAACCACGAGTGGGTTCCATGACCCGTGGAAGCTTCCACGAGTCATGAACCCAACTCATGGAACCGAATCCAGTAGCTCATATTTTCTACTCAGGAACCATGACAGGGTTCCACGTGCCGTGGAAGTTTCCACGAGCCGTAGAACCTGTCCGTAGAACCTGAGATGCAAATTTTCCAGTAGCTTTTAAGTTAATTTCTCAGGGGTGTTTTATTCCTTTCCTTTCTTATTTAGCTTTGACTATAAATAGTCTTAGGCTTATTTTATTAAGTCTAATTCCCCAAAACAAAGTCAGACTTTTCAAAAATCGATTCAAATCAGAACAGAGCATCTTCTCCAAAGTTCCAGGCCTAGGGTTCTCTCCTCCAAGCTTCAACTCCAGATTATTGCAGGGATTTTCATCCACCAGGTATGTGGGGATTGAGTAAGGGCTTAGTCCGCCCTTATGCCCACAAACCTCAGATCTTTTCAATGATTCTCATGAATATAAAACTAGGGTTCTTGTACTTTTTATAGATTGCTCAAAGAATCATGCTTATGAGTTATATATGATCTTTGCATTTTTTTTAATATCACATAATGATTATCTTGCATTACTTAGATATTTACAAGGTCTTTAAGAATCATGGACTTAGCCCTAAATTATAGCATTTGCTTAAATGTGTTAGTTTCCTTCAAAATTCAACCTAGTCTATTAGTATGAGTTCTAAAAGCAAAAATTGGTCAGTTTTAGTCTACTACAACACTTCAAAAAAATAAAGACTTTAGACTAGTCTAGTCCTGTCTCAGAAACTTAAGATGCCAGTTTTGAATTGAGCTATATTATGTTTGGGAGTAGTATTTAGCACCGAGTTGGACTAGGGTTCAGCGTACCCTCAAGTCCCAGAACTACGTGCCATTGTAGGTTGGAAAGTCCCTTCTGTTGGGCATCAGTTTTAGTGATCACACCACAATCATGCCTTTATACCCTGGCAAGGTATATTGAGTCCTCTCGATGGGGCGTATAAATCAAACTCCACTTTTAGCTCACGTGGTTTATGTCGGTTAATAAGCTCTCCCACAGTATTATATCCAGTAATGTACTTTAGGTCCTCAGTTACATTTATTTTCAGTTTTCAGCATACTTTCATGATACTCCTGTATTTCAGCTGTTTTATGCATGATGACACATTTGGGCCTATATACTATAGTTTAGTTCTGATTATAGCTTTTAGTATTTTTAGCATATTTACATTTCAACCAGCTTTGCATATCCCTCATACTCATTACATCTGAAGTACTGACGCATACTCTATGTTGTATCCTATTATGATGTAGGCTTAGGTTCTCAAGTTTAGCCACGTGATTAGCTCTTACCGGCGCCACATCAGATTTGTCACGGTGAGTCCTCATCCTCCGAGGACATTTTTATTATGCTTTTTGGTTTAGTCAGATATTGTTAGTTCCAGTATTTTGGAGCTAGCAGGGGACTTGTCCCAGCAGCTCATTAGTATTAGAGGCATTCAGATATAGAGTCAGTATTCAGTTGATTTGGGTTGTATTATTTGAACTCAGTCATTTCTCTCAGATATTATCAAATACATTCTTTTAGTTTTATTCATTTCTTAGTTATGCTTCTGATTGTTTTAGAATTATATTCAGTATGCTTGTAATATACAAGATTCAAGGTTAGCTTGGAGTTACTTGTGACCCTAGGTCCCGTGTTATCTCTAAGGGGATAGCATCATGGTGTGACACTACTGGGACAAGTCCCCAGCTAACTCTAAATGTAGAAAACTAAAAAGTTCTAATGATAATGTCATAAAATCCATTCTCAGATGATGAGGACTAACCACTGGTAATTGCTGAATTGGCACTGGATCGAACTAACAACGATGTTGAGACTGAACATCTGAACTCGATATTTAATATGATATAGCGCAAAGAAGTATGTAGTATATACTTTGAATATACTGAGCATGTGAGATATGCAAACTATAAGATAACTAGATATGTTGAAAACACTGATAATGGTACTGAAATGCAACTAAGTGCAAAATTGAACTATAGTACAATGACCCAATCATAACCTGAGTGTGATAAATATGAGAGACAATCTGAAGTAAAAAGCAGAATGAAAATGTAATTAAACTTAAATGAGGGTCATGTACAATTTACTAAGTCTAAATTTGTGGGAGAGCTTGTTAATCGACATAAACCACGTGCCATAAATGTGGAGTTTGATGTATATGCCTCATCGAGAGACCCTAATATACCTTGCTGGGGTATAAAGGCATGACTATCGTGATCACTAAATTTAAGCCCAATTGAGGGGCTAAATAAACTTATAGTGATATGCGGTTGGAGACCCGTGATGGGAACCATGGTCCATTGTCCATTCCTCGCCACATGGACCTGGCCCGTGTTTCTCAAGGATTTTGTTAAACTGCAGGCCTAATTTCCATGAGGGCAGACCATGGTCCATGGACTATTCCACGATCTGTGGATCCCTCTCATAGATCTCAGGCAAAATGTTAGGCCTCAGGTAGTTTTTCATGGGTGGAGTCCACGGTCCATTGTATTTTCCATGGTCCGTGGAATACTCTCGTGGTCACTGTCTGCAATTTTGATAGACAAACACTTCTTTATAAAATATTGATAACATTTTACTCCAAACTCCATTTAATGCACGGTAGATGACATTGGAAATAAGACTCAATGATCTTTAATTTGGTGGGTACTAGGCCACCTAACACTTCATATTATATGAGGAATGATCATTTGAAGTTGACCCTGGTTGAGTTTTAACTTAGAAACTTTCGGGGTGTTACCATATCTCCCCTTGGGACCATTCGTCCTTGAATGAAGACTAACTAATTTGAGATTGGAGGGAAATTGATGTAATCCCACAAACTAAGTTCTAAGAGCTGAAGTACTGACACAAATACTAATTTCTAACTGAATTGTAACTAAACTAGATTTGTGAAACATGAATGCATATTAGGAGTATGAGAATAATTAGAGGTAAAATACTAAGGAGAAAAATATTACCTCAAACTGGAATTAAACTAGAAGGAAATAGGCGAGGGTTTTTGTTCATCATATTGCTTCTATTTCTCAAGTAGCTCCCTCAACTAGCTGGTTCCTCCAAAAAACTTTTACCGATGCGACTTCCTTATTTCTCAACTTATGAACCTAACAGTCAAGGATCTGAACTGAGACCTCTTTGTAAGAGACACTATCCTTCACACCCATACTCTCTAATGGATCACCAATGCAACTCTTCAACAGAGACACATGAAAGACTGGGTGCACTGATTCTAACTCTGTGGGCAATGCTAAATCATAAGCCACATTGCCAACTCTCCTAAAAATCCTATAGGGACCAACATACCAGGGATTAATCTTTCCCTTTTTACCAAATCTCATTACTCCCTTCATAGGTGAAACCCAGAAATACTCAATCATCAACTGCAAACTCTAAGTCTCTTCTCCTCATATCTGCATAATGTTTCTTATTACTATGAGAAGTCTTCAACCTCTTCCTAATGAAATGAACTTTTTCCATAGTTTTATGGACTGAGTCTGGACCTATCAATGAAATTTTACCTACCTCTCACCAGCCAATAGGTGATCTACACCTCCGTCCATAAAGTGCCTCATACATAGCCATCTCAATGCTAGAATGAAAGTTGTTATTGTAGGTAAATTATATAAAAGATAAGTGATCATCCCAATTACTTTTGAAATCAATCACGAAAACTCTCAACATGTCCTCCAGAGTCTGGATGGTATGCTCCACCTGATCATCTGAAAGCAGATGAAATTATGTGCTAAGATTCACTTGAGTACCAAGACCTTTCTGAAAAGACTTCAAGAACTGGGATGTAAACTGAGTACCCCTATCTGAGATGATAGACAAGGAAAATCCATGAAGTCTTACTAATTCACGAATATAGAGTATGGCATAATCCTCTGATGAATCAGTAGTCTTAACAGGCAAAAAATGTGTTGATTTTGTCATTCTATCGATCACTACCCAAATAGAATTGTGTTGTCAGCGAGTACGTGGTTAGCCTGTAACAAAGTCCATATTGAACACTTCCCACTTCATACTAGGAATTTTAATATACTGAGTCATACCTCCTGATCTCTGGTGTTCTACTTTCACATGTTGGCAATTTGGAAACTTAGCCACAAAATCTTTAATGTCCCTCTTAATGTCATTCCACCAATTGACTTCCCATAGATAAATGTACATCTTAGTGGCACTTGAATGGATAAAGTATCTATAGATATGAGCCTCTGTCAAAATCTATTGCCTCAAATCATCAACATTTTGACACATAGCCGACCCTGTAATGGAGCACACAATATCCCTTTGGGAGAAAACCACTATATTTGCTAATGGACAACACTCTTCAGCTGGTGCAAAATAGGATCAATGTCCTACTTCTCTTTCACCTGAACTACCAATGAAGATTCTGACCCATTCTGAACAATGACACCATCATCAGCTGAATCTGTAAGGTGAACCCCTAGACAAACAAGCCTATGAACATCCTTAGCCAACTTATTCTTCTCTTCTTCAACTTGTGACACACTACCCATCGGTAACCTTCTAAGTGTGTCAGCTACTATATTGTCTTTTCCCAGATGGTAAAGCACACTCATGTCATAATTCTTAAGGAGCTCAAGCCACCTTCTCTGATGAATATTCAACTCCTTCTGGGTGAAAACATATTGGAGGCTCTTATGGTCAGTTAACACATCCACGTGGACACCATACAAGTAGTTTCTCCAAATTTTCAAGGCAAAAACCACTACTGCTAACTCAAGATCATGAGTCGGATAATTCTTCTCATGAATCTTAAGTTGTCTAGAAGTGTAAGTAATTACCTTATCACGTTTCATCAAAACACAACTCAATCCAACTCTAGATGCATCACAAAAAATAATAAAGCCATTTGAGCCCTCTAGCAAAGTCAAAACTGGAGTTATAGTCAATCTAGTCTTCAGCTCCTGAAAATCTTTTCACACTCATAGGACCACTAAAACTTGACCTTTTCCTGCATCAACCTAGTCAACGGGGCGGCAACAGAGGAGAATCCTTCAATGAACCTCCTGTAGTAACTAGGCAAACATAAGAAGCTTCTAATGTCTGATGGAAAAGTGGGTCTAGGCCAATTCTTTACTGCCTCTATTTTTTGTAAGTTTACTTGAATGCCTTCACTGGACACCACATGACCAAGGAATAAAATTGACTTCAAAGAAAACTCACACTTATGGAACTTAGCAAATAACTGGTGGTCTTTGAGAGTTTGCAGCATAACTCTCAAATGGTCTGCATACTACTTCACACCCTGAGAATAGACGAGGATGTCATCTATAAAGACAATGACAAATATATCCAAGTACTACTTGAATACCCTGTTTATCAAGTTCATAAAAGGTGCATGAGCATTTGTTAATACAAAATACATAACCACAAATTCATAGTGATCATACCGAGTTCTGAAGGTTTCATTTAGAATGTTACTTTCTCTAATTCTGAGCTGATGACAACCGAATCAGAGGTCTATCTTTGAGAAACAACTAGCACCCTGAAGCTAGTCAAATAAGTCATCAATCCTAGAAATAGGATACTTATTCTTAATTATGACTTTGTTCAACTGAAGATAATCAATGCACATTATGAGAGAACCGTCTTTCTTATGCACGAAGAGAATTGGAGCACCTCATGGAGAAATGCTGGGTCTGATAAAACCTTTGTCTAAAAGGTATTTCAATTGATCTTTCAATTCCTTAAGTTCGGGTGGAGCCATTATGTAAGGAGGAAAATATATGGGCTGCATATCTTGAAGAAGGTCTATCCCAAAGTCAATCTCTCATTTAGGATGGACTCCAGGCAGATCCTCAGAAAAGCACTTCAGGAAACTCACTGACAACTGGAATTGACTAGAGAGATGGGTCTCGGACTCAGAATTCTTAACCCAAACTATATGATAGATGCATCCTTTCGAGATCATCTTTCTAACCTTGAGGTAAGATATAAAATGACCCAAAGACATAGAAGAACTACCTCGTCACTTTAAGACAAGCTTATTCGGGAACTAAAATTTTACAACTCTGATTCTGCAGTCGACTCTGGCATAACAGGTGTATAACCAATCCATACAAAGAATGATATCAAAATTTGTCATATCTTACTCTACTAGATAAGCTGAGGTGACTCCGTAAAAGACTCAGACTGCAAAATTGCTATAGACCCTCTATGCTAAGACTGACTTACCAACCGGAGTGGAAATAGAAAAGGGTTATAAAAGCTACTCGAGACTGACTCTGAATTTACATGCAACATATGGGTTCACAAAAGATAATGAATACCCATGGTCTAACAAAGCATACACATCATGAGAAAAGACTCGTAATATACTAGTGACTATATCTGGTGAGATCTCTTGGTCCTGGCGAGAAGACATGGCATAGAGAAGATTTTGATGTTGACTGCTTCCTGTACCAGAAGTAGTAACCTTTTGGGCTGTGCAACCTTCTTAAGCTAATGAAGTAGTATAATAGGCCCTATTATCCCCATTAACAATCCTTGCAGAGGGGAAATTCCTTAACATGTGGCTGATTTGACTCCATCTAAAACAACCATCTTGGCTAACAAGACATTCAACTGGATAGTTCTTACCACATATAGGAAATACTGGATAAGTGTGGCTTCCTGAAACACTTCCCTGAGACTTTGAGCCTGATGTTCTATTCTTCTTATCATGTCGAGGTCTGGGAGATGGATCACTAGGTGATGAAGTTGCTTCCCCAGATGGCTTTTTCTGGAAAGAAGACCTGCTCCCAGACCCAGGCCTCTACTAGTTGTAGTCAAAATTACCTATTATGGACCTCTTGTTCTCTCTCTCCCTCTCCTTAAGTGTTTTCTCCTCAATCTGCTGAGCATGAGTCATAAGTCTTGAGATGTTCATATCTTCAATCAACATAGTGGTTCTTCCTTCCTTCTTCACCAAGTCAGAAACACCGGAAACATACTTACTCTTTTGGGCCCTCAGCTCGGCCACCATCGCTGGAGTATTAGAGAGTTGAGTGAATTTTAACCCATACTCTTGCACTGACATAGATCCTTACCTCAAATTTATAAATTCCCCAGCCTTTGTCTCCCTCAACTCCCTTGGGAAGAACCTATCCAGAAATTCCCCCAACAAAGCAATCCCAAGTAATAACAGCTACATCCTGCCCCTACTATCCTTGCACTGAGTGAACCAAATATAAGCCACATCCTTGAGCTGATAGGAAGCTAGCCCAACACTCTCTGTACCAGTCACCTGCATAACCTCAAGAATATTCTTCACCTTATCAATAGAGTTCTGTGGATCTTTACCAACCTTTGACCCAAAGAACTCTAGCAGATTCATACAGATGAAATCTCTATCTCTAGCAGCAGCTAACCCCCCCATCCGGGTTAATAGGATTAGGTGCCTACTAATTAGCCTAGGCAGTCAAATCTTGTACCAACATTTGGATGGCATTTTGGAATTTGGCGTTCATAACCTCGTGGTATGGAACAAGAGGATTGACATTCCTTGCATTGTTTCTATATGGAGGCATTATCTAAAATGTGTAAAGCACCGATTAGGAAGATACATAGAGTTAAACTCTATAGCATGATCAAGAATATGAAAAAGTGAAGTTTTTTTCCTAAAACATTTTACAACCTCCCTCTCATAGATGTGGCGCATTTCACACTCATAAGAGAGACTATACATAACATGGTTTTTAGACACCTAGGGACACCTAAAACATTGATGCTCTGATACCAAGTTTAACATAACCTAAGTCTACACCTTGGACGAAATATGGTGCTCAGAGTCATACTAATATAACCCATGGCATGTCATAATACTGAACAATTCACATACCTTAAAACTGAGCAGAAGCTAATTGCTAAAAATATAAGTATTAGAAATTCAACTAAGAACTCTTTGAAATAATACTGTCTGAAAAGTAAAACTCAATATGAAGTAATTTGAATATCTAACTCTATGTCTGAAAGCCTTTACTTTCGATGAGCTTCCAGGACAAGTCCCTAGCTAACTCTAAATATGAAAAACTAAAAATACTAAATATAATGTCATAAATTCATCCTCAGATGAGGAGGACTCACCACTGGTAACTGCTGAAGTGGCATTGGATCGAACTAACTGCGGTGTTGAGACTGAACACATGAACCTGATATCATAATACAACATAGCACAAAGAAGTATGTGTTCAGTACTTTGAATGAACTTAGCATGTGATATATGCAAACTATAAAATAACTAGACATATTGAAAACACTGATAACGGTACTAAAATGCAAACTAAATGCAAAACTGAACTGTAGTACAATGACCCAATCATAACTTGAGTATGATAAATATGAGAGATAATATGAAGTAAAAAACATAATGAAAATGTAATTAAATTGAAATGAGGGTCATGAACAATTTACTAAGTGTAAATCCGTGGAAGAGCCTGTTAACGGACATAAACCACGTGACATAAATGTAGAGTTTGATGTATATGCCTCATTGAGAGAGCCTAATATACCTTGCTAGGGTATAAAGGCATGACTGTCGTGATCACTAAATTTAAGCCCAATTGAGGGGCTAAATAGACCTATAGTGATACGCAGTTCTGGGAATTCGAGTAAAAATAAAGATCCTAGTCCAACTCGGTGCTAAGTACTACTCCTAACTGAAATTTTTTGATAGCTCGTTTAAAAATGATCTTCTTAAAATTAGGTCAGAACCTAACTAAACTGAATTGATTCTGAAAGACTAAATGCTGAAAAAGTTGACTGAGTTCTACTTAATATGAATATTGACAATATTAGTTAAAATCTAAAGGAAATACTAGATCATGAGAAATTTCTTAAAATTCAAGCTAAATTCGTTCTTCCAAAAATCTAGGGTGAGAAACTTATTTACCGGATTTTATACAAAAACCATTCTAATAAATATAATAAGCATATAGAAGTATCAAGACATCAAATTCATAGGAAATCACATGCTTGGGTGAGAACCCTAAAAACATGAATTGTAAGAATCGTAATTGAAGCTGAAAACTTTGGGCATGAGGGTGAAAGAGAATTCTCATTGAAATCCCACATACCTTTTTGTCAAGAACCTGGAGCAATCTCGAAGGTGTGGAAGCTTTGGAGAAAAAACCCTAGGCTTGAGGTTGAGAGAAAATTACTTCTTTTACTTTCTTTCTGATGTTAGTCGAGAGAATGAGGGGAGGGGGATCGACTTAGTCTAATAAAATCCCTAAAATAGGCTTAAAACGGTTTGGTACAAGATTTAAAAAAGTGGGAAAAGTCCAAAATACCCCTAGGAAATGAAACTAAAAACTGTAAAAAAAATCAAAGCCGAGGAACCATAGTCCGTGATCCAGTCCACGACTCGTTGACCTGGCTCATGGTTCTCAGGGATTTTGTCAAGCTGCAGGCCTAATTTCCATGAGGATAGACCACGTCCCATGGACTATTCCATGGTTTGTGGTTCCTTCTCATGGATCTCAAGCCAAATGTTAGGCCTCATGTAGTTTTCCACGGGTTTGTGGGTCCTTCTGGTAGATCTCAGGCCAAATGCTAGGCCTCATGTAATTTTCCACGGGTAGATTCCATGGTTGATGGTCTGTTCCATAATCCGTAGAACCCTTTCATGGTCATTATCTATCATTTTAATAGAAATGACAGACAAACACTTCTTGGTAAAATGATGACAATGTTTTATTTTAAACTTTTTTTAATGCAGGGTTGGTGGCATTAGAAAGAAGCCTCGAAGATCTTTAATTTTGTGGGTACTTGGCCACCTAACACTTTACATTCTAGGAGAAATGATCGTTTGAAGTTGACTCTGGTTGAGGTTTACCTTAGAAACTGAAGAAAGTTGGTGCCCACTACTTATCTCAGGAACCAGGTCCTTAGCACAATTCCACTTAAAGCAGTAAGTAAATTAACACACAAAATTTACGTGGAAAACCTCCTAACTCTAGGAGTAATAACCATGAACTCAAATTTACTCACAACTTCAAGTTTATGATTACAACTCTATAATCAAAGGAACTAACTCTAGCACCTAGTCTCAAACAATACACTAATATTGTTTCTTCTCTCAAACTCAAAAACTCTCTTAATATCTCTCAAGAAGCCAAACCTACTTATTGTTAAAAGCCTAACAAACTCACACACTATCTCTTAGCAACTACGCAGGGTTGCACTAAGAACAAATCTCTCTTTGTCTTTTGGAATAGCTTGCTTGAGAATAACTCCTTCTCTGCTTTTCGCAATAGGTGATCGATTTCTTTTTTTGCTTCGTTGCTTATATAGAAGTCTAAAGCCTCCTCTTCTTGATAGAAAAGGTGCAGTCCTTTACCTTTAGGATTTGGTTGCCGCCTTTGAATCCTTTCCTTGTTGAACATGGATACACGCCTTCTTCATGGATACACGCCTTCTTTCACTCTCTTTCCTTGTTTGACATGGACATGGTAACTACCTTTTATAATTAGTTTCCATAAATAGATCTTTACCAAAAATGGGTTTTGTCTCATTATTAAAATATGTTTGACAAGGTTTCTTCAATTTCCCCCTTTTTGATGATGGCAAACTCTATCCTATTTTTGAAAAAAACTTTAGCAATACAGGAACTTGTTTGAGCAACATTTTAATCAAAGCAATCAAGGTTCAGTAATAACAACTCACACACTGTGTCATACTAACCATCATCTTCCCCCTTTTGACATTATTAAAAAGTTCACATGATAATAGATAGAAGCTAGTGGATACTGCAGGTTAAAGCAAGGTTACTCCCAACACCCAAGTTTAAGCAAAAACATCAAGCATGAGATAGTAAAACCACAAGGTAAGCACAATTTAAGCCATCCATTGGCCCAAAACAAAATATATCAAAATTTGTTACAAAAAGAATTATCTGTTAATGAGAACCAATCACAAGAAGATTTAAGCAAGGGGGAGGGGTATAGTGTAAGGACAGTTAAAGAGGATCAGGGGGCAGGCTTTGGGATGAGGTTCATCAGGGACTGGATGTTATCAAGGTGCTTTGATTGTTATAGTATCATCTTAGTCCTTAAAGAGTCCACTTGACCCGGGGAAGCTGCCAGACACTCTTGCAAAGCTACATTCTCCTTTTTCAGCAAAGAAATCTCCTCATGTGCAGCTTCTAGGTCATGTAAGGATTGAGTCATGGGACTAGAACTCTTCTTCTTGGGAGCTTGTGCAGGCATACAGTCACATTCCTCCAGGGTGAAAGGAGTGATCATATCATTTTTGGTAGCACCTACTCCCTTCCTTAGAGGTACATCAAAGCTCCTGAACACCTCTGTCAGCAGGAATCCATAGGCTAGGCCATGAGGACCAGTCCTGGGGGAAGTTACCCTACCCATGTGCTTGATCTTTAGTGCTAGTAGGTTTACCCTCTCATCTAAGTCTAGGGCATCCATTATTCCCATGTCCCTAAATCTAGCCTCATGCCTATATTCTCTTCTAGGCAATATCTTTTGTTCATAATCTCAAACAGGAGCTTGTGGATGGGATACATTTCCCCCTTGAACACTTTCCTAGCTATCCTTCCCTGAGAGAACTTCCTAGTTAAAATGCAGTCCTCATCTATTTTTCATACATATTCATTAAGACCCTCAGAAGGTACAATCAGGATTTCTCATAAACTTGCAGGGTCAAATACAATTTCCACCCCTTTCACGTGTGAGCTCAAAACCCACCCATCCAACAACTTCAGGTTAGCATAGAATTCTATCACCTCTTCTCTATGCACCATAGGCTTGTCAGTCCAAAACAAGTGATCCCAACCATGAAATCTAGCCTATCTAGAAGCTGAAGAATGAAAGGATTTTGCAGTACCTCAGCATCAAGAATTCTCTCTTTCAAGAGAGGTTGGGTGGAGTAGTAGCCAATGGGCTCCAGTCTCAAGAACATCTCATAATTTTTGTTAGTTTTTCCAGGCTTGGGGGTGGCAGTTTCTTCTCCATCTTAATCTTCTAACTCTTCCTTATCCAGGTCTATGGGCTCATCATCATCTCCTATCTTCTTCTTCCCTCGAGCCACTCGGGCTTTCTTTTTCTCAGCCTCCTTCTAGGCATCAGTCGCTATTTTTATGGCAAAGGGTCTTCTTGGTGGAAGAGAGGGTGAAGGCAAAGGATCATTGGAGAGTTTTGACTGAGGTTTCTTTTGGGGTTTCACAGCAGCCCTCTTTTTTGATCCATAAATGATATCGGATTCAACCCTAGTATACTTAGGTAAAAGATGGATATCTCCATCGCTATCAATTTCCTCTTCATCATGAGTGGAGGGTTTGGGTATTATAGATGGAGGGGCAATTAGGTCAATTCCATTTTAACCCCATGAATAGTTCAGGGAGTCAAACTTTTAGAGTTGAGGAGATAAAAGTTTAAGGGGAGAAGGTGATTGTGGAGGGGAAAAGGAAAGAGTGGGAGATAGTGATCTTCAGGGATGTTCCCCCTTAGTAGGTGAACCCGATGGTGAGGGGAAGTCCTCATCATCAGAATAGTCTACAAGAGACTGGAGAGGAGAGAGAGTGGGTTTGGTTGTCAAAGAAGCCATAGAAGAGGGTCTGGGTATTTAGGAGAGTTTGGAGAAGATAAGAAAAATGGGAGTATCAGAAAGGGTTTTATGAAGGAAAATGAATTCTTGAGTGAGGTGTTTGATGTGACGGTTGTCAAATTTTTAAAAGGGGAGTATATGATTGCAAATGCAGTTTATTTGATTTTCCCGCTTAAGAGTTTGTCTTATTTGAGTAAGTGGAGTTCTTCGAGGGATCAAGCTCTCATGACAGACCAATATCAATTTATGTACTTTAATTTTGACAGGTTTGTAAAGGATATACATACCTTGAGGATCAGATTCTTGCGTGCTTTCCCTTCCTTTTCATTGATTTACTTCTTTAGCAAGTGTGAGATGCAAACATCAGATCCTTTAAGTGTCCTCTCTCAATGTGGTTGTGTTCGTATGAGGAACAAGTATGAGTTAATTGCCACCATCCATTGTTCACCCATTATTATCTCACCATTTTCTCCTAATTCAGCAGTCTCTTCAGATTTTTTTCAGTTTCAGGGCCATATTTCCACCTTGAAGTTTTGCAGGAGAGAGGAAATTGTCAATGTTTCCAGTCAAGTGTCTAGGTCAAGCATTATCAAGGTACCTAAGCTTGCTCATTCCTCTCTTCCTTTCCTGTAAAGCAATCGGTGACTCATCTTGGGTACCCAGATAAGCTTGGGTTCCTTTTTATGAGTGAAAGGATGGATCAGGTCTCTCATGGCCCAGTATGGAAGCTCTCTTTTGATGGAGAGCATTCTTCTCAATTCCTTGGACTTGAGCCTGTTGACAACTTTCAAATTTCTTGGATAAATTTTGAAATGAGTTAAAAGTTGACTCCTGATTTTAGTTGATAAAGTTTAGATTCCTTTGATCAGTTTTCAGATTAATTGGACATTAGCTTTTGAGATGTCCTTCCTTACCACATGTAGTACACACCATATTCATAGAGTAGTTTGCCTTGCAGACCTCAGGTCTAAATCCTAGCCCATGCTTGGAGGTAGTCTGACTGTTCTGAATGTGAGAGAGAAGAGTTGAGGATTTTGTTCACTTCTGATTGTTTTCAAACTCAAGTTTGGATTTATTCAAATCTCTTGTTAGAGAGTTGTTTATTTGAGACAACTCTAAGAGCCTTATTTTGAGATTTTTGATGTCTTCTTCCAAGGATTGTTGAAGAGCAGTGGCCTGATTTTTACCTTTGTCAGAAAACTCTTTGAGGGAGTTCTCTAAAGAGACATTGTCTTCCTGAAGACTCTCACTTTTCATCCTTAGGGATGCATAATCATTTAATAAACCTTCTTTCCCATAACAAACTAAGTAATATGCATCTATGAGAATTGTTGAGAGAGATTCAAGCTTCCTTTTAGAGTAGGTATGTAGGTTGGGTTTGAGGTCAGAAAAGCATACCTTGGTCTCATCTTGATTGGTGTCAATGTCAGGATTAGAGCATGCTATGAGGGAAATGGTTGCTTCAACTGACTCTTCTCCTTCTGAATCACTTTCATGGTCACTCATAGCTACGAGGGCCGGAGTGTCTTCTTCCTTTACTTCGACCAATGCAAGTAGTGATTGATTGTGGGGATCCTCCTCATCAGACTCATCATTATGTTCTCCTATAGAAGCTAGAGCCTTTTGAACTGCTAAGTCAGCCTCTTGACAGGTCATCTTCCTATGAGATAGAAAGGAGAACTCATTACTTTGATATCTAGGCTTCTCTATGGAAGTCTTCTTATGCTCTATAGTCTACAAAGGACAGAATTTGATGAAGTAATTTGGACTGCCACACTTATGGCACAATTGAGCATCCCTTTCCTGAGCTTTGGGAGGGTTCCTTTGAATGTTTTGTCCTCTTTTGAACACTTTTTTAAACCTTCTAGTCACTAATGCAAGATTTTCTTCCTCATAATCAGCAACCTCAGTTGTCTTTAGAGAGATAGTGTTGTCCTTTTTGTTAGTTCCCATGTCTTTCCCTTGACTCTTCTTCATTTCATAGGTGGTTAAATTTCCAATGAGCATCCATGTCCAAGGTATCTATTTCTCTAGCTTCAGTGATTGCTTCAACTTTGTTCTCCCAGGATTCAGGCAGTACACTTAGGAGCTTTCTAACAGCCTTTCCAGTAGGAATGTCTTCTCCCAAAGAGAACATTTCATTGAGAATAGCAGTAAACCTTGTGTGCATATCCTGGATGGTTTCTCCTTCATTCATCCTAAAGAGTTCATATTGCCTGTTTAGGTTGTCTATTTTAGCCTTCTTCGCAGCAGTGGTACCTTCATGTTCAGTCTGCAGAGTGTCTCAAATTGGCTTGGCTTCTTGATAGGAAGAAATATTGTTATACTCATCAGGTTCAATACCACATATCAAGATCTTTATACCTTTGGCATTGTTTTGAATGGTTATCTTGTCAGTAACATGCCATTCCTTCCTGTCTTTGGGAACTGGTTCCTTTCCATCTTTAGCTTTATTCATAGGGATAGTGGGCCCATCAGAATAACATTCCATAAGTCATCACTTTCACTCATGAGATGGTCAATCATCCTATTCTTCCACCAGCCATAGTACTTTCCATTGAACAGTGTTGGTGTTTTTTGAGATGAGCCTTCTTGAGTGGTTGGAGGGGCAGCCATTGGATCCTTTTCAGGTGTTAACCTTTAACGAAAAGTTCTGCTCTGATACCAATTGAAGAAAGTTGGTTCCCACTACTTATCTCAGGAACCAGGTCCTTAGCACAATTCCACTTAAAGCAGTAAGTAAATTAACACACAAAATTTATGTGGAAAACCACCTAACTCCAGGAGCAAAAACCACAAACTCAACTTTACTCACAACTTCAAGTTTATGATTACAACTCTATAATCAAAGGAACTAACTCTAGCACCTAGTCTCAAATAATACACTAATTTATTTTTCTTTCAGACTCACAAACTCTCTTAATCTCTGTAACACCCCATGATATGAACCTGCTACGGGACTGTACTCAGCAGAAAAATTTAGAAAAAAATTCAAGTTTCCAGGAACCACGAGTCAAATAACGGGTCGTATTCCAGGACCATGAACCGTCATTTGACCCGTGGATCCAAAGACCATGGGAGTACCAATTTCTCCCTCAAAACGGGGATCACAGACTAGAGTTTAGAACCACGGTCCGTCCTGTCACTCATGGTTCCCCTTAATCAGAGGACCATTATTTTAATCCTAGAAACCATCATTCAGACTATGTACCATACTTTAGAATAACGGTCCATCCTTTGACTTATGGAATCCGCAGACTAGAAGACCCTTAGCTAGAGTCCCAGAAACCATGAACCATATGACGATCCATAGTTCAGAACGACGGTCCATCCTGTGGAGTCATGTTTTCCTCAGATCAGAGAATCCCCAAGACTACTACACAGGACCACGACTCAGTTGACGGTCCATCGTCCAGGGCTACGGTCCGTCAACTAAGCCATGATCCCTGAGTTGCAATTTTCAGTAGAGTTCTTTTAAATTTCTAAGGGGTATTCCAGATTTTTCCTCCCTCTTTTAATGCCTAAGATATGACTTTTTGACTACCCTAAGCCTAGTTTATTAGTCAAAAACTACCTAAAACACCTATTCTCCTAAAATCATCAGACTTGGAAAGAAAAAAAACAAAAGAGGCGACAGTTTTCTCTTAAGAACAAGCAGAGGTCTTCTTCAAGTTCAGCCCCAAAATCCAAAGGATTTCTCCATAGTTTCTTCACCAGGTATATGGAATTTCACTAGTGGGTTCCTTTCACCCATTAGATCCCTAGAATTCAGTCAGTTTCTTCAGTGTCTCCATGCTATATTCAGACCTAGGGTTCCTAAATCTTAGGGATTCATTGTAATTTAGCTGCTATAGTTTTCATGGTATTAATTACATGTTTCTTGGAGAATTAGTATAGTTTCATGTATAGAACACAGAACCCCTAGCTTGTATCAATTTTAGTTTTTCATAAAGTATGCATGCTAGGCAGCTTAGACAGACAATCATGCTTCAGAATTCGAATTCCATATCTTTCAGTATTTATATGTTGCATTCTTAGACGATTATCAGTATTTGAGCTATCCAGCACCTCAACTTGCATTTTTATTGCTTATATTCAGTTGGGAGTAGACTTAGTACCGACTAGACGAGGGGGTGGAGGCTTAGCTGTCAGATTAGGCTGAGACCTTTAGTAGCGGTCCCCAAACTAATTTGTAAAAGAAAACATGAATTCTTGACCCCCAACATATCCCTACTACTAATTTAGCAAAATGGAGATTTCATAAATCAAGTGACCATTCATAATCCAAGTTCAAATGATAAATAGAAATAACTTCATAGAAAAGGGGTAACAAGAGTAAATCTTTAGTTTTCTTTTGAAAAATCATTCTTAACCCTAGATCCTAACTCATATACATATATACGTACGTAGTAAGAAACTAGCAATTTATAGCTTTTGTTTGAAAGGGGATTATTCAACATACCATAAAGAAGAAGGATTTGGAAAGTCCTCACTTGAAATCCCTATAATTTCATGAAGAATCACTCTTTGAAGTAATGGGGAAATGGAGTGGAGATGAAATGAATTCTATCTGAGGAAATCTGGCCTATAAGGCTATAGGGGAGGTTAAAGTCATGGGTTGGGGGTTTGGAATTTAGGAAATGAGAAAATACCCCTACAAGGCTGTGTAAAGAAAAGAAAAATAAGAAAAAAAAACTTCATCGGACAAGGCCTGGGGCACCGTGCCACTCAGAGCACCAACTGTCAGGGCTCTGATTATCAGGCCCTGGGGCATCACACAACTGAGAGCTCCACAAGCCCCATTTTTCCCTTGTTCTAAAGTTGTGGTGATGGTGCCCCCTGCCTGTCAGTGCCCCATCAATATAATTCACCTAGAACTTAATATAGGCTCCATATGTAGGGTGTTACACTTTGGTCTTTCGAGCCTCTAATCATCTTTCAAGAATGGCCTCACACCTACATCATTGAGCGGGGATGTGGTAAACCATTCCAAAAGCATTTATATGTCTTTCCATTTTGTACCAAGTAAGGTGTTCTAGGTATATTCCTATCCTAGACATAAATTAAGCATTTGATTTACCAACGACGAGATCTTACTCCATATATCCTTTGTCCTATCCCATGATTCCTCTTCCGAGTACACAATAAGAATATATATTTATTTTAATGATGGTCAAGCATCAAAATAGTAAGCTCAAAAATATGAGAACAACTAATATGATAAATAAACTTTGCTGAATCAATCATCTACTACACAATCATGCGTTTAGCCGTAACCCTAGAACAAGGGTGCTTAGCTACTTATGTTCTAACAAAATTGCAAGAAGTTATGTTGTTCATGCATAACTAAAGAATTTAAAATTATAAAAGTAAGAACCTTAATAATAATGTCTCCTCTCTGATGTATGCTCAGCCAAAACATGATCAACCCTTTTAAAACGCCCAAGGTTATATTTATAGTGGTGGAAAATAACCCTCTTTCCTTGGTGGACTTGGACTTGACTTTTAAAAGAATCTAAGGCCGAAAATGCAAGTTTGTGAAGCATCTTCAACGCGGTTCCCTGTCTCTGCGATGTGAACTTAAACGCAGAGTTCTTCCTTGGAGCCTTGCCTTTGAACGCGCAAGAGGCACATTTTGCAAGCATTTTGAAGTTCTCTAACAGGTGCAATACGGACCTTACCTTATCTTGAAACTCCCTTTTTTGATGTACTTGAAACTCCCTTTCTTAGGGATGACTTGAGAAACTCCCTAGGTACTTGAAACTCACTTCCACACATCAACTACACGAGGAACATCATTGAACTTGCACTCCATGTACTTTGTCTTACTCTCGCTCAACCTAAAACCTTTTGACATCAGTGTCTATATCCACACCTCCAGCTTGTCACTAAATCCTCTACACTTCTCATCAATCAGCATAATGTCCTTTTCAAATAACATGCACCAAGGAACCTCTCATAGAGTATGTCACGTTAGAACATCCATCGCCAAAGAAAATAAAAAGGGGCTAAGAGCCGAACCCTGATGCAACCCTATCACAACTGAAATATGACCCGAGTCTCCTCTTACTGTACTCACCTGAGTCTTAGCTCCATAATACAGGTCCTTAATAGCCCTAATGTACATGATTAGAACACCTCTTGTCTTCAAACATTAGCATGGAACCTCTCTCAGAACTTTATCGTATGCTTTTTCTAGGTCAATGAACACCATATGCAGGTCCCTTTTCCATTCTCTATATTGATCCACCAATCTCCTCACAAGGTAAATAACTTCCGTAGTCAATTGCCCGGCATGAAACCAAACTGGTTCTCGAAAATAAAAAGCCTCTTTCTCACCCTCATCTCCACCACCCTCTTCTAAACTTTTATAGTGTGGCTCAGCAGCTTGATACCCCTATAGTTATTAAAATTCTGAATATCGCCCTTGTTCTTGTACAACAGAACTATCACTCAATTGTGTGTTCATGTCTAATCTTAGTTAAGGTTTTAAGCATTAATCACAACCTCAGATTTTGCATGTATCATTATGCAAGTTATTGTTTGCGACTCATGAGGTGTAGTTGGCGTTGTATAACAGTGATATTTGGTTTTACCTTTTCTAGGATTGGAACCTTAGTAATCCGAGGTTGTTTCTCCAACTTTTCAACTGCTACACCACCCCCATTGTGGTTGTCTCTATTCAAGTTATTGTATGTTGACCATTATCGATGATTACTTTTCCTATTTCAAAGTACATGGGAATTTTGAACTGTTTTAGGAATTTTAATGTACTTTATACTGTTATACCAAATTGTCTCATGTTTTACTATGATCATATGCTTGTGTGTTGTATGCAATCACTAAAGATTTTATAATCAACCAGTAGAGTTTTACCAATTCATCTTCTCTAAAGTTCCACTTTAGGAATTAAGCATATGAATGTCACTGATATATCTTATTATTAACATCCAGGATTATAAGATAAGGGGAGATAATCCTGAGATAATTTTTTAGTACTCATAATATCTTGTTTGGTTGCAAAGTTTGGGATAGCTTATCCCAGGATATATGATTAGTCTTGGGATCAGTTATCCCTTCCTTTGGATGGAACAATAATCCTGGGATAACTTATTCCGGGATAAAATAGTTAAAATAACAAAAATGCCCCCTAAAACTCTTTTTATATATTACTAATATAAAAAAGCTAAATAAGGTGGAAGGTATTTTTGTAAACAAATAACTTATTCTTAGAAATTATTCAATACATATTATTTTTAATACAACAACAAATACTCAATAAAAAATAATACCAATATAACTAATCCCGATATAACTAATCTCAATATAACTAATCTTATTATAACTTGTATTCAAACCAAACAACCACCAAAAGTATAAGCTTTTATCTACATCTCCAACACCTTATCGGACTTGAATCCTGCAATTTTAAAAAATGTGAAGGGCTTTAAGGATGAAGAACTAGAAAACATACTGACTTATAAACAATATATTCAGAAAGATAAAATGTATGGATTGTAAAACATCTAGAACCCTTTTCATAGTGAAGTAGTACCATTCTTTATATTTAGCTCAATGCTTCAATAAGTCAACAAAAATATTATAAGAAAATGCCTTCAAGAGACATTTTAACATATGATCACATGAATGTTAATATCTAATATGTCGAACCAAAAGAATCTATATAGAGATCAAGTTTCATACACGGAGGTAACACACTAATATCTTTTCTTGTGAGTTTGCATTCTCTTAATGATATTGTGTTCCAATGGTTCAACCATCCTCGAAAACTATGCCGGATTTTGAGTTGACAATGCAAAATTATGTATATAACGGACAATACAATAACTAGCCTACAACCATAACCCATCAGAACCGCCTGCAAACTGATCATTGGTGAATCTCCTCCTTCTTCTTGATCTAGCTCAAATGGAGTTGTCTCTTGTGGTACCCCATCACCACCACCACAATCTTTTGAGAGTGGAAATCCACTTAGTTTATCATCCCCTTAGTATGAACTCTCAAATGTATCAAATTGTTTTCCTTTGGGGATGCATCCAAAAATATGATTGTGAGAGAGATTTAAGACTGCAAGAAATGTGAGGGATGCAAGTCATGATTGAAATAACCACTTCCTATGTACCTTTGGGTTCTCATAAAATATATCATCGATGAGATATCAATTTATATCGGTTCACAATATGACATAACTTATTGAGATCTCATCACTTCTTTATTTTCAGGTACCTAAACATTTCAAGAAATTTCATGAAGTGTTATGTCGTATTCAGAGCACATTACCTCCTTACGATAATCATTTGCTCATTCTCTTTTCAAGAATTATTTTATTTCAAATTGATTGATCTACTGCCATGCTTCATTCATATTGTAGACTCTGTCCTTCAGGGACACTCAATTAGGAGAATTTGCAGCTATATATAATCAAACTAATAATTTTGGGTCAGCAAATACTTCTAGCATTTGACTGAAATTATCTTTTGAATGAAGACCGTACTAATGATAATTCACAACATATTTCATAAATGATAATTCTCTCCCTCTAATGTTAGGAAAAATAACATACATCCTCTATCTTCTTTGAGAAATCCATCTTTGTGCATCATGGTATATCCATTAATCAAATATTGCACATAAAAAATAATTAGATAAAAAATATTTGGTTCCTGACCCTGAATCAATTGAGAGAAAAATTAATCATAATTTATTAGTCTAATGCCTACAAGTAGGGGTAGGCATGGTACGGTATGGTACGGTGTTTGAAATTTTGGTATGGTATACCAAACTAATTCGATATGATTCGGTATTTTAAAGTTCAATTTTGGTATTTTACGATATGATAAATCGATAACCATAGTTTGCTCAACTTCGATTAATATGTACTCGTATAATAGAGTATTATGACTTTGACTTTTCAAAAAAAATTGTCAATTGTATCATGCTAACACATTACACATGTAGAAATGTATATTCAAAAGAAAGTACAAACAACTCCTTTTGTTAATCAATTACATTTCAAAGACCATTCAATCAAAATAGAGTAGTCAAAGTTTTAACTTCTAAACATTTAGTTTTTACTAATATTAGACTGTATATTTGTTAGTATTTTAATAATATATATGTTATTTATGTAATTATATACTTCAGTATGGTATTCAATATTTTAGTATGTTATTTTTAAATTACGAATACCATACCAAATATCAAAAAAAATTAAGATGATTTCATATATATACCATACCAAATATCAAAAAAAAAATATTGTATCATATATATACCATACCAAATACAATAATACCAAAACTACGGTATAAAATTTTTTGGTCTGGTATAGTAATTCGGTATATACCATACCATATCCACCGTACCCCTACATACAAGTCTTGTTGTATGCAATATATATTATATCTTAGACCAACACATCAAGTTCTGTTCTCATAAACAATGATTAGCTATTTATTGGAGGCATTCAATGACAAACCAGCTTAGATGTACATCCAGTTTATCAAGATGAATTATCTTGATTACATAATCTGAAAATTATGCTCTTAACTCAATTAATTTGCAAAAATAATTTTGCGAATGTCAAACTGCAAGTTGACAACAAATGCACATGTGATCATCTTATTGATGGATCTATTTAACATATTACATGACAGGTGAACGGGCCCATATTCACGTTTTATACTTTTCAGAATTTAGAGGATTCAGATTCAGTCCTAACATTAGTTGATCTAATCAACTTATCATGAAAATAAATAACATAAAGAATTGTTGAAGAATCTTCTAGTTCTTCAGTATATGTCTAATACTCAATGTGCACATCTCTGAGATGACAATCTCATTCGTGCCAAAAGATAAATTATTTGTATTAGTAACTCAAAGTTACCATAACATGTGATATTTCCTTTAGTGAACTTCTGATTTACTATGATTGAATTTTATATCAATAAAATTCTAGTTTATTGTGGCATGTGATATCATCATGCTCAGGTAACTTTTCAATTACCATAAATATTTAGAGATATTCAATCTTTCAATTATTCTTCCTCTTCTGGAGGTGGGTCGTGATATCTTCACAACTACGAACACGTTAGTATTTATAAGCTTTACTTAATGATGTCACATTCACTTTAGGGAATGAATCTGTATTTATAACAATAAAAATTCTCATTCCCAGAAATGAAATATAATCGTTCCTTAAGCATATCAATTTATGATAGCTTTATCCCTTTTTACGTTCATGTGCATTATTCAACCACTTGTCTTATTTCAGTCATTCACTTTAAAGAATGAGGCAATTTAAACAGGGCATGTTTCATCACTTTTCAGCGGTTTGCACTAGTATACTTATTATTACTAGAATATGGAAGAATCAGTATCAAACTTTTAGAATATGTAATCATGCACATCAAAGTTACCAGTTACAAAATTCAAATGATTCTAAACAAATTATTTTCCCTAGTGTGATGCAGAATAAGCTATACTCTGTCAATTATCCAAATATTGTTTCCTTTTTTTTCTGGTCCAAAACTATTTTTTTTCTCACAAAACGTATTTGTTTGAGAGAAAGGATTGTGATAAAATCAAGTGCTACCTTTTAGATGATTTAGTCATTTACAATATGTATTGTTACATTAATTTAAGTCACCATATACATCCACTAATACTTAAACCGAGCTTATCAAAATATGTAGTTATTTTGTGGTAATAAAAGAAAATTCTCAAATAAAGTGCATCTGCAAAAACTAAATTTAAAAATAAGAACAATACTTCCCCTTTACCTTCTTTGAAGATAGGGAGTGAGAGTTGATTTTGAAAAATTCAAATGGAGGAAGACAAAACTCAGGCTCATGATCTAAATAGAATTAGAGGCTTTCGTACCGATAACATGTTATAAAACAATAAACTAAGAAGAAAGAAGAATATAGTAGAGAGCGAGAGAGAAGTTCTTATTTTTCTTGAATGATTGAGAGATTAACTACAATGAAGGAAAATTCTTTTATTTATAAGGAAAAATTAACTTGGTCCCAAAGTTAGAGTTCCTACCTTTTCTCCAAAGAAATCGAAAAAATAGACATTTATTATAATACAAATATATTTAGAACAACAGGTTAATAAAAAACAAATCTTTCAATTACTAAAGCACAAAGATGTTTAATTGAATTAATTTATTTCATTAATAAAGTTGCAGAAGCAAAAAGGAGGAAATTTCATTCACTTTTTCCACAACCAGAAACAAATCAAAGAACAAACCAAAATTCCTTCAAACGGAAGTAAAAGGAAGGCCAAAAGAGCTACACTGATGGTGCCATCTAAATGATATATTTGTAAATTCTTTTTCACTTATATACATATAATTTCTTTTTATCCTAACCTAGTGTTTGTCTTTGCAGGTACATATACTTTCTATTCATTTCAAAACATCCCATCAGTAGCAAAGAGGATCCTAAATCTAGATAAGAATGGCATTCCACAAATGAGGTGCAGGCAGATATAAAGCACACAAGATCACAATAGATGAAAAGTACAGGTTACTCAGCTCAGTGCATATAATAATATTGTGAAGCTAAGAAGAAAAAACAATTGATTAAATATGAAGTAATATTCTATAGTCTGAAGTTAATTCACTTGTATTACAACCCACGCACCTGGTGAGAGCTTGAGGTGTCCAAAGTGGTAAGTAGTCAGGACTTAGATGATACAAGCATTGATATCAGCTGTCGTTTTCTCAAAGGGTTCACCAAAATAGACACAGATCCATCCCAACAAAGGATTTCCTCAGATGCAAGATGCATAAAAGCAAATACATTCAGAACTACAATTCAACGATATAATTTTTAGGTGATGGTATCAATCCCCTTGTGGGGTTCAACCCACCAAAAGCTAGACGGAAGAAATGAAAGCTGAATAAATGCTTTAACTAACCTAGAAAATCCTTGTAAATGACCATAATTCTAAGTTCTCAGCTAAAAACCTCTATCAGTATGAAGTTCTTCCTTCACACAAGAACAACAAGATTTGGAGAAGAGCAAAGAATGAAAAAAATTCTCAACTACAAGATCAGATTCACCTGATTTATAGTTGATGATTCATAGTGATATCTCCAAGATTGATGATTCCAGTGGCTGATGAATCCCCTTTCAATATCATCAGGTCAATGAGCTTTGGCGAGCACTGGTGAGATTCAATCTAGAAGATTAGCTGAGGCTCTTCACTTTCCCCTTTTGACTTTTGGTTTTCTTTTATTTCCTTTGTTTTGCTTTTTCAGTTCTTGCCTTTGTTTCTTATTTTGAGCTCTGGAACTTTGGGCCTTAGTCGAGTTTGTACAGACGTTTTGGTTATAAAATCTGCCCAATGGGTATTTAACAAAAAATATACATATATAAACACATATTGTAGATTGTTAAATACATCGAATACTTGATCTTTATGACCCTTCCAAAAATGACAAAAGTATAAAGTATTAGACCACCCATAAAATTGTAATGCTCTGTAAATCCTAACACTCCTCATTTTACTTGTAAAGCTTAGGAAAAAGAGCTTATTGGAGTTTAGGATCATTAAGGATGTTGTTAGATCAATCCGGGGAATTTTTGGGATTATGAAACGCGAAAAAAATATATTTTGGTGTCTAAAAATATTGTATTACGAAAATTGAATTTCGGGCTCGGACCAGTAAACATCCATGATAGCAGCGTGTCACGGAGCCTGGTCTCCATGTTGGCCAGTGTGCCACGGAGGTCAGTCTCCGCGATGACACCATGTTACGGAGCTGTCTTCCGGCAGCCTCCTTTTTTATTTTCTACACATTTTAAAGGGGCTTTTTAGTACTTTTCTTGGCCAAAACCGTCCCGCACTATTCTAAAATAATCCTAAGTCCCTAAAAGCATCCCATTCATCAAAACTTATGACACTTTCCACTCCAAAATTTCTTGGGACAAGAAACACTTAGGGTTCAAGCTTCAAAGGTCAAGCTATTGTAATCCTTGAATCTCTCTCCGTCAAAAGGTACGCAGAATGATCCTACTTCAAAGTATTTTCTAAAAATCTTGATTTACAACCCTTACACATATATTTTCATTATGTTTGAATATGAACATAGGGTTGTAAGTATAGCCTTTCTAACTTTGATGAAATTTTATGAAATCATGATTTCCCTACCTGAAATCATGAAATCATTATACTTATGTGTATATGAAATTGTACTGGAAAGGGGACTTGAAAGGGGTTTTCACTTGTTTTCTTAATATCTAAGTTTTGAATTAATTTACGGATTTCGAGACATATTGCTACACTAATAAACTTTATGAATGATATGGAATGAGATTGAAATCACAGTTTTTTCTTATGTATACTTTATAAAATGGACATATCGGATTGTTGACGTATCTTATGGGTCTTATATTGATAAATTGAGTGACTTGCAAGCCTTGGTATGATGATACCATTAATGGACTATGCCCTTAACGGAAATTGCTTTATTTGTTATTGTACGATGTTTTTAAATGATATTGAAAATGGTAACAACTTGGGCTCTAAGAGAATTTGATGGTTAACCGAGAAGGTGGGAGGCTAAACATCTCAACACCCGAAACCTGTGTTTTGCTGACATAGGGATGGTTCAATCCTAATATTGGATGACCTTACCTTTTCCTCTACGAGGATAACTATGCTAGCCATATTGAATAGAAATCTTGACTCATGCGGCAAACTTGAGTTGGGGCTTAGCCTGTGAGCGTTGATCAGACCCACATGGCCCATAGTGTTAAATGGGAGTCGATGATACCATCTATTTCAAAAGTAATAGATAGAAAGTACATTGTTTTCCCCCTTTTGAAATCTACTATGAATATTTTATTACTTATTATATTGAAAGTGTTTAACTGATAAATTTTCAGATTTAGTATATTGTATTTATTTGATGTTCTGTGTACCACTACATTCAATGTACCGACCTTCTTCGAGTGGCTACATAATTGTATGATGTAGGTTTGGGGGCACCTCCACATGGTACTACTCAGCACTAGAGTCGAGCAGACCGATCCATCTTAGGTCAGCCTCCATCCTTTTGAAAGCCCCTCTTATGATAGACTTTCATAGTGTTTCATTTTCTTTTTATGGTATTGTCGGGGCCTTGTCCCGGAGTAGATAATTTCTTTTCTTTATGGAATAGAGGCTTCGTAGACTATGTATGGATGGATTTTCATGGTTTCGCTTTGACTAACTTATATTAAGTTAGACATCTTAGTACTGTGCTTTCCGCAACTCCTTATTTATTATTGAATGTGCTTGATACAAATGTTAAGGGGCTTTCTCAGGCCTTCACCAGTCTGGGATGCCCGTTATGTCTTGGGCATGGTCTTGGGTCGTGACAAACTTAGTATTAAAGCACAGTTCATGGTCTTAGGGTGTCTATGAAGCCATGTTGAGTAGAGTCCATTTTAGGGGGTGAAGCGCGCCACACTTATAAAGTGGAGGCTACAAGATATTTAAGAATGTTTCCCTTTCTTCATATTCTATTTCGTTCTAAATGAGTCTAGTTCTAGGAAGATTCTTCTGACTCTTGAATTTCTCGCATTTGAGATCATACCTCTAAGAAGGACTACCAGAACAAGAGCTACGGTCGGAACCTCAGTCCAAGCAGGGATAACTGCTGAAGAGGTTCGTCCTAATCATGGAATGCAGACCCGCTATGGCATCCACACTACTGATCCCCTCGTTCCTACTAGGACCCCACCAGTTTTTTTTGCTACTGCTCCTACTACAACTCCTGCTACTAATCCTGTTACGGTTCCTACTCGAGCTTCGAGGACCGGTGCTACTCGGATCTAGACTCCACAGGGAGAAGTTACCGATGTTGAGTTTAGACAGACTATGCAGATGCTTGCTCACCTTGTTTCCTCTCAGTCTAGTCTATCAGTAAGTGTTGGTGCTAACATCGGATTTTCAGATGCTACTAGGGTGGGTCAGTTCATGCAACTAACCCTACCAGTATTCATGGGGTCCATTGTCGAAGAGGATCCTCAGGATTTTATGGACGAGATGGAGAAGATATTCAGGGTTATGCATACTAGCGACACTGAGGGAGTAGAGTTGGCAGCCTATCAGCTGAAAGGGGTGGCTTATCAATGGTATGGCGAGTGGGTAGAGATGAGGGGTGAGGAAGCCAAGCCTACCGTTTGGTAAGACTTTTCTGAAGCTTTCCTTGACCACTACTTTCTGCAGGAGTTGAGGAAAGCTAAGTATGTGGAATTTGTGAATCTGAGATAAGGTAGTATGACAGTCAAGGAGTATGTTCTTAAGTTTAACGAACTATCTCGTTATGCTTCGAAAATGGTATCCGATATAAGGGCTCGGATGAGGAAGTTTATAAATGTCATCTCTGATGACTTGGTGTTGGCATGTAAAGCAGCTATGTTGAACAAGGATATGGATCTGCCTAGATTAGTGGTATACATACAACAGGTTGAGGAAGAGAAGAAGAAGCACGCTAAGGCGGAAGAGTGTCAGAATAAGAGGACAAGACCAGTAGATCTGGAGGCAGACCGTCAGCATGCTAGTACGGCAGACAAACGTTGATTCAGGAAGAGATCTTGGGGACATTCTTCTTCATCCGTTAGTGCACCTGCCCCTAAACCCTCGTACGACCAGTGATTTCAGCACAATTATGGTTCTAAGATGAAATGTACTCAATCTCAGGGAATTGTGGCCCATTCAGATCCATCCTATGCTCCTTGCACCACTTGTGGTAAAGTGCACCGTGGTCAGTGTTTAATGGGCAAGGGTGTGTGTTATAGTTGTTGAGAGCCCGACCATATCAACAAGGAATGTCCCCAGGCTAGGAGAACTTTCTGGGGCAGCAAGGCTCCAGCCACTACTTCATCATCCCCAGCTGCTAGAGGAGCTACTTCAGGTACATGCGGGGGTCGAAACCATCTCTATGGACTATCTACTCGCTAGGAATATGAGGCCTCGCCTGATGTTGTCACGGGTATGTTATGGATTTTCTCTCGTGATGTTTATGTGCTACTTGATCCTGGTTCCACTTTGTCTTTTGTGACTCCCTATGTTGCTGTAAATTTTGGTTTTCCCCCGAGAATATCCCTGAACCTTTTCTAGTTTCCACACCTGTCAGTGATTCTATTATTGCTAGAAGGGTCTATAGGGATTTCACTGTGACTATCTTACTTAGGGATCATGTGGTGGATTTGGTAGAACTTGATATGATAGAGTTTGATGCAATTTTAGGGATGGATTGGCTTCACTCGTGCTATGCTAATATGGACTGTAGGACTAGAAAAGTCAAATTTTGTTTCCCTAATGAACCAGTCCATGAATGGGAGGGTGTCCCATAGTGCCTAAGGGAAAGCTTATCTTCTACCTTAGGGCCTGAAAGATGATATCCAAGGGCTGTTTATACCATTTGGTATGGGTTAGGGACTCTAATGTTGAAAGCCCCCTACTCTAATCCATTCCCATCAATGAGTTTCCCAAAGTGTTTCTTGTAGACCTTCCCGGGGTTCCTCCCAATAAGGAAATGACTTTGGGATAGATCTTTTGCCGGACACTAGACCCATTTCCATTCAACCTTATAGAATGGTTCCCGCAGAATTAAAAGAGTTAAAGGAACAATTAAAAGACCTCCTTGATAAGGGTTTTATTCATCTTAGTGTCTCTCTTTGGGGTGCTCCCATTCTCTTCGTGCGTAAGAAAGATGGGTCTCTTCATATGTGTATTGATTATCACCAACTAAACAAAGTAACAGTGAAGAATAAGTACCCTCTCCCCAGAATTGATGATCTCTTTAACCAGCTTCAGGGTGCTAAGTGTTTCTCCAAAATAGATCTTTGTTCGGGTTATCACCAGTTGAAGGTTAGGGAGGCTGCTATTCGTAAGACCACCTTCCATACTCGATATAGCCACTTTGAATTCGTAGTCATGTCCTTTGGTTTGACTAATGCTCCTGCAGCATTCATGGATCTTGTGAATAGGGTGTTTAAGGAATTTCTTGATATGTTTGTTATTCTATTCATTGATGATATCCTGGTTTACTCCCAGAGTGAGGAGGAGCATGCAAATCACCTCTGTATCATACTTCAGACTCTTAAGGAGCGGGAATTATATGCCAAATATTCTAAGTGTGAGTTTTGGCTAGACTCGATGGCTTTCCCCTGCCATATTGTGTCTAGTGAAGGAATTAAAGTGGATCATAAAAAGATTGAGGTGGTGAAAAAATAGCCCAGACCCACGACTCCGATGGACATTAAGAGCTTCTTGGGTTTGGCAGGATACTATAGGAGATTTGTGGAGAATTTTTCCTCTATAGCTTCCCCATTGACAAAGCTAACACAGAAAAAGGCTAAATTCTTATGGTCTGATGTTTGTGAAAGTAGCTTTGAGAAATTGAAGAATCTTTTGTCTTCTTCTCCTGTCTTGACTCTACCTCAGGGCATTCAGGGGTTCGTGGTTTATTGTGATGTGTCCAGGATAGGAATTGGGTGTGTACTTATGTAGCATGGGAAAGTTGTGGCTTATGCTTCCAGGCAACTGAAGGTGCACAAAAAGAACTACCCGACCCATGACCTTGAATTAGCAGCAGTGGTTTTTGCCCTCAAGATTTGGCGTCATTATTTGTATGAGGTGCACGTGGACATCTTTACAGACCATAAGAGTTTGCAATATGTGTTCACCTAGAAGGAGTTGAACCTCAGGTAGAGAAGGTGGCTCAAATTGTTGAAGGACTACGACATGAGCTTGCATTATAACCCAGGTAAGGCTAACATAGTTGTTGATGCTCTTAGCAGGTTGTCTATAGGGAGTCGTTCTCATGTAGAAGAAGAAAAGAGAGGATTGGTGAAAGATATTCATCGGCTTGCCAACTTAGGAGTTCGGCTGTTAGACTCCAAGGATGGTAGGATTATGGTGCATGAGATGGCTAAGTCATCCTTGGGTGCTAAGGTGAAAGAGAAGCAAGCTAATGATCACATACTCATGCAAATTAAGGAGGACGTGGGGAAGCAAAATATTATGGCTTTCGAAATAGGAGGGGATGGCATCTTGCGGTATCAAGAGAGAGTATGTGTGCCAAATATGGATGGCTTGCACGAGAGGATCTTGGCTGAGTCTCATACTTTTAGGTACACTGTCCACCATGGCTCCACTAAGATGTATCATGACTTGAAAGAATTGTATTGGTGAATAATATGAAGAGGGAGGTGGCTGATTTCGTTGCCAAGTGTTCCACCTGTCAACAAGTTAAGGTTGAACACTTATGGCTTGGTGGAACAAATAAGTTAGTAATCTACCGAATTATTGAGCCTATATCCATGAATTATTGCTATGTTTTGAATATATTTAGAGGTTCTTATGACCTTTATTGATATCTATGCAGGTACTTTTGATAAATGATGAGAAACAAAGAAATGGACCCAAAAAGAGCTCAAAAGGAGTGAAGTGTGAAATGTTCGAAAAAGTTGGAGATTTTGACCTGAAATGCGGTGGTCGTGCGACATGCACAAGCTGAGGTACGAACCGCACCTTATGCGCATGAAGCTGCAAAAGCCACTGAAGAATCTGTTAAGGGGTGTGGTCGTTGTGCGATGCGCACATACCAAGGTGTGAACTGCACCCCCGTTGCATGAAGCTCCTGAAGTCAGCTGAAGTCACTGGTCCAACTGAAGATGGTGTGTAATGCGCACATCATGACATGCGAACCGCACGTCATGTCGCACACCACCCGAAGGGGAAATTTTGTCCTAAATTTTAGTGATGTTTTAGGAAACTATAAAAGGCAATTTAGGAATAATTGTAAGTAACATTCTTCAGTCCTGAATACTTTAGAGAGCTTTTTTCTTTGAGAACAAGTTTTCCTCCCCAAAGAGAAGAGGGTTTGAATCCATTCTCTTGGTTAACCCTTTGTGTATTCAAATTGAGCTTAGAACTTAGGATTCAGCTCCAATGAAGAGGATTTTGACTTACCCATTTGGTATATCACTCTCCTTTGCTATGATTGGCTAATTTCTCTTATCTAGGGGTGTGTTGATGATGGGTTCTTGACAAATGGGTGCGGGTATTGTTAATTCATCTTTATAATTGCTTATTTGACATGGGTCTAGTAGTTTCACCATGTTTTAATCTTAAAATTAGTGGTTGCAAACATTAACTTTCATTACTTGACTATGTGATTGCTTGAAAGAGGACTTCATTATTTCGGATGTGAAATTACTAATGGGAACGTGGGAATCCATCTAGATTTGAGGCTAGAAATAGCTCTTATTGAAGGAATCATCCACTTAAGGGTCTAAGCTAGAGATAGTGTGACCTCTCCAAGCTTAGATTGGTTGTTTGTCGATCAAACCGATATGCTCTAACCGAGATCATCGGATATTTGGTTGTTGATCAAAAGATAGCAATCCATACCCATAACCAATGCTATTCATGTCAATCAGCAAGAATGAGTGTGAATTGATAATCACCCTATCCCATGATTAAAGCCCCATCAGATACACATCCCTAGTCGCTTACTCAATTTGGTATACCCGCTTTCGCTTATTTGCTTTTATTTTATTTGCTTTTATTTGAATTGTGATTGTAGTGACAACATCCCAATTCCCACAATTTTTTACTTTTCTCATTTTAAGAATTTACTCTTATTGTGAAATCATTTTGCACAATCTTCATTTAGCTAGCTCCAAGTCCCTTGGGTACGACCCTGACACTCATTGAGAATTATATGTTTTGTTGCACAATCGCCTTGACCTCCAACTTTGGGGAGCATGATTTGAGCGTTCATAAAAAATGGCACCGTTGCCGAGGACTTAAGTTGATAGCTATTTTTGATTGTCGATTTGAAGTCACTTTGAGAGTGCGTGTTTCTTTTACTTTTGTTTGTTATTTGTGTTGTGATTAAGCTGGCTAGCCAAGACTCCATCCAATTACGCCTATTCCCTTTTTCCTTAATGGGGGAAGCCATGACGTGGTAGGAAGAGTTTCCAGATGACTCTATCACAACTTGGGCCGAGTTGGTTGAGGCATTTACATCGAGATTCTTTCCTTCATCTCGAATGATGAAGCTAAGAGATGATATTACCAACTTTAGGCAGCTCCCGGATGAGCCTCTACAAGAAGTTTCATTAAGATTCAAAAAGAAGCTTCTCTTGTGTCAGAACCATGAGTTGTCGAACAATGTATTGCTACAAAGCTTCTATTGGTCGTTGAACTCTCTAAATAAGTCAGTGGCTGACAACCTCGGAGGTGGCACCTTCATGGACTTAGAATTTCCTATTGCCTCGACTTTGTTAGAGCGACTGACAAAAACTAATCAAGCTTGGCATACAAGAGAAGTTGATGTGCCAACTTTGGGAGGACCTTCATCCATCTTGGTTAGTAAAATGAGGAAAAAGTATGAGGAGCGTGATCAGACAATGGCCAGAATGATGACACAAATTAATTTGATGGCCAAGCATGTAATAGGAGTTGGTGGTGCTAAGACAGATAATGCAGTGAGTAAACCGAAAATCAAAGCGAGTGATGATAAGTTAATGACAGTGGTTGATGGCAAACTAAGCTTTGTGTCGGTGGGTTCTCATCCCGGGTTTTATCGCACGAGGGAGGAGAACCAAGCTTAGATTCGAGACAAAGAAGAGACAGAAATTGGCAGGATAGTGACAAAGATAATTATCATTTCAATCATCGAAGTTCGAATCCCTATATCCCTCCGAACAAGGCAGAATCTCTCTACCAACCCGGCACAAGCAATCCATGCCATTCCAAGTTAGAGGACATGTTGTCCTTGGTTCTTAAAAAGGTGGATACCACAAATACGGGAGTGAGCGAGCTAAAAAGTGATGTATCAAGACTTCATCAAACTATGAGATCCTACTCAGCCTCGATCAAGCATCTTGAGGCCTAAATGAACTACCTCTCAAGCCAAATGAACCCGAGGATAAAACGGACGTTGCCTAGCGGCACCATCACCAACCCAAAGAATGATTGATTGGGGTAGAATCATCGTGTCGCGACCTTAAATCAAGTGTTGCTTGGGAGGCAACCCAAGTTTCTTTATTTGTTTTTTGATATCTTTTTTTGTTTTTTGTAACACCCCGGAAACGTATCAAGCTTTTAAACTCAGACTTGCAGAAAAAAATTGGACTTCCAGGGACCAATGGTCAAGTCCACGAATCGTGGAAGGTTCCACGAGTCGTGGAAGTGACTCATGATTCCAGTCCTGCAAACCATCCTCAGGTCTGAGACCAACGAGTCAGTTTCACGACTCGTGAACATTTCCACGAGTCATGGAACAAAACCGTGGAACTCAGACAGAGAGTGGTAAAGTTCCCTGAGTTCCATGACTCAGCCCTAGGACTTGTGGAAGCTTCCAAGAGTCATCTTATGAGACCATAGGAAACATCTAGCAGCCTAGAATTTTGGCTCAGGAACCACGACTCCATTCCACAAATCGTGACTGGTTCTATGCTTCGTGGGAGGGACCCGTGGAACCTGAAGCCGGGTTTTTAAGTCAGTTTTTCTAAGTTAAATCCCTGGAGTATTTTAGTCAATTCCCACCCTTTTAACTCCTAAGTGAGGTCGTTTTGACTACTTTAAGAAGGGTTTTCACCCTTATTACCCTAAGTTCCTCCTAAACTATTCATTCACCTCCCAAAAGAAGAAAAGTTCTTCCTCAAGCTTCAAGTCTCCAAGCTCCAAGTCAAGTCTCCTAATATTTTCTATTGAAGTAGGTAATCTTCATCCAAAGTATGTGGGTCTTGAACAATGTGTTTCTTTCACCCTTGTGCCCAAAATCCCCAATTCTTATGTTGAATTATGAACTTATGAAATGAGGGTTTTGATCTAAACTTTGGGGAAAGCTTATGAAATCAGTTCTTATATTTAAATTCATGGTTTCTTATTGATTTTACATTATTTGATTATGACTCTCTTATTGGTTTTGAAATCCTAAGCATGAAAGTTAATTTCTAGCATGAAACTATGAATTTACAATTTTCAAAAGAAAGTTGGCATGATTATATATCATGGCCTCTATGTATTTATGAAATTGCATGCGTAATTCTTTAAGTATGAATTTAGCAAGAAAAGCATGTTTTGAATTATGGCTATGCTAAGTCTATATATGTATGAATTTGAATTACATGGCATCAAATATGTCTTATTGCTTTTCGAATAGTTTTGGCATCAGATATGTCACCAGTTATGAACAACTTTGACATCAGATATGTCATTGGTTATAAACAGTTTTGAGATTAGATATGTCATCAGTATGAACAGTTTTGGCATCAGATATGCCCAGTATTATATGAGCTTTATGTATATTTTTGGAGTAGTATTAGCACCGAGTTGGACAGGGTGAGAGTACCAAAAAAGGTACTAGAACTACGTTCCCCCGTAGGTCTTAAGTCCCCTCTGTTGGGCATCAGTCTTAGTGATCATGCTACAGTAATGCCTCTATACCCTGGCAAGGTATATTGGGTCCTCTCGATGGGGCGAATACATCGAATTCCATGTAGCTCACATGGTCTATGTTGGTTAGATAACCTCCTACAGAAAATATTTTATGCTTTTAAAACTTGCATTTGACTCTCATTCAGATTTCAGACTTATTACTTACGATTATGTTTCATCTTATAGAAAGTATTAGAGTCATTGCGCTCAGTTTATCTTTAAAAGCATGATTTCAGTTATTTAAAGTATACTTAGCATGTTTTCATCATGTTCATGCATTTCTCACATAGTTAGTACATTCCATAGTACTAACGCATATTGCGTTGCATCCTTTGATGATGCAGATTCAGGTGTCCCTTCACAGCTTCGTGGCTAGAATTCCCGTCCACTCACACTCAGCTTTGGTGAGTCCTCAGAGTACGAGGACTAGACTTTATTCTAGCTTTTCTATGTTACCTTTCCTTCCAGATTTATGAGTTTGTTGGGGTATTGTCCCATCAACTTCTTATGCTAGTAGTGGAGGCTTTTCAGACATAGTGTCGTTGGGTCCCGTTGGATGATTGTATCTCTCGATTTGATTTTTTATTTATGATATTTTGAGTCTTTATCTATGATTGCTTCCTCTTATATTTTGTTATGCTTGAGAATTCTATGACCAAGGGTTAGCTTGGGATCCTTGTAGTTCCAAGTCCCTTTTACATCTAGGGGGTAACCTCAGGGCATGACAAACTTAGTATCACAGCCTCAGGTTCAAGAGTCCTAAGATGTCTGAAAGCCGCATCGAGTAGAGTCTTTTTCATGTGTGTGAAGCGCGCCATACAAATGAGAGGGAAGTTATAAGATGTTTTAGGAAAAATTCACTTCTTTCATGATCACGTTGTGCGATAGAGCTTAACTTTAATATTCCTCTAGTCCTTATCTTAAGCGTTTCAGACTATGCCTCCTTGACGTGTTATGCCTCCTCGACGTGCTATGCCTCCTCGAGCCGCTCAGAATGTTGCTCCTCAAGTTTCGGTTCCCAATGTCATGAATGATGAGTTTAGGAATGCTATTCACTTGCTAGCACAAACTTTGGCTACACAGGACAATCAATAGGCTCCTGCCCCCCGTCCATCCTTAAGGAGGGATAGCGGCCCGAGTTCGTGACATCATCCGTATGAACCCACTGGAGTTTTGGGGTTCGAAAGTGAGTGAGGACCCGCTCAACTTTATTGATGAAGTGAAAAAGATCTTTGAGGTTATGCAAGTGGTTGGGGTTGATTATGTTGAGCTTGCATCCTATCAACTCAAGGATGTGGCTCACATTTGGTTCATGCAATGGAAGGAGGCTAGGGTGAGGGATGCGATCCCCACAACTTGGGAGTGTTTTGAGAGAGCCTTTCTTGATAGGTTCTTTTCCCTTGAGTTGAGGCAAGCAAAAGTCGAGGAATTTGTGAACTTGAGATAGGGTTTGATGTCGGTGCAAGAGTATAGTTTGAAGTTCACTCAGTTGTCTAGATATGCTCCCTCCATGGTAGCGGACCCGCATGATCAAATGTGCAAGTTCATATATGGGGTTTCTAATATGGTGAAGAAGAAGTGTAGGTCTACTTTATTGTTGAGTGATATGAACATTTCCTGACTCATGACTGATGCTCATCAGATTGAGGGTGACAAGCTTAGGGAGATGACAAGGTCGAACAAGAGGGTTAGATCCGAGGGATCAGGTTTTGGTCATCACAGGTCCAGAGGTGGACATCATTCTTCTGTCCAGAAGAAATCATCAGGATCCATTTATTCTTCTGCTAGTTCTCCAACTCAGGCTTAGAAGCCTCGTTATGATCAAGGTAGTAAAGGATCTAGTTCCTATTCCCAGTCTCAGGGTAGTGTTACTAAGGGACCTTCCTACCCAGCTTGTGTTAAGTGTGGGAAGACTCACCCCGATGAGTGTTTGGCTGGTAGAGAGGGTTGTTTTGGGTATGGTCAGATGGGCACCGTGTTAGATATTGCCCTTTGTCTAAGAGGGGAAAGGATATGGTAGGACTCAGTCTACCCTAGCAGCTTCAGGTGGTAGACTAGCCCCGCAGGGCGCAGCTTCTAGTTCTGGTGGTCAGAGCCAGAACTGTCTTTATTCTATGTCCTCCCGCCAGGATCAAGAGAGTTCTCCATATGTGATTACCAGTATGTTGAAAGTCTTCTCTCTTTATGTGTATGCCTTGTTAGATCCCGGTGCCTCCTTATCTTTTGTAACCCCTTATGTGGCTTGTAAGTTTGAGGTTTGTCCTGAATTTATTTTAGAAACCTTTCATGTTTCTACTCCTGTTGGTGAGTCAGTCCTAGCCAAAAGAGTCTTTCAAAATTGCCCTATCTCAGTCCTTCATAGAGTCACTTTAGCAGATTTAGTAGAGTTGGAGATGACTGATTTTGATGTTATTCTTGGTATGGACTGGTTGTATGCATATTATGCCTCAGTTGATTGCCGCACTCGTGTGGTTAGTTTCAAGTTTCCTAATAAACCTGTCCTAGAATGGCAAGGTAGTCCCTCTTCCTCGAAGGGTCATTTCATATCTTATCTTAAGGCTAAGAAGATGATTTCTAAAGGTTATGTCTATCATATAGTTTGGGTTGTGGACATGGAGTCTGATACCCCGACTATTCAGTCTGTTGCTATTGTGAACGAATTCCCAAATGTATTTCCGGATGATTTACCCGGAGTCCCTCCCGAGTGGGAGATTGACTTTGGGATAGATCTTTTTTCGGATACGAATTCTATCTCTATTCCACCCTATAGAATGGCCCCCGTGGAACTCAAGGATTTGAAAGATCAGTTGAAGGACTTGCTTGATAAGAGTTTCATCAGGCCTAGTATCTCTCCTTAGGGTGCCCCAGTTTTGTTTGTTCGAAAGAAAGATGGATCTCTTAGAATGTGTATTGATTACCACCAATTGAATAAGGTCACAATTAAGAATAAGTATCCAATTTCTAGGATTGATGACTTGTTCGATCAGCTTCAGAGTGCTAGTTTATTCTCCAAAATCGACCTTAGATCCGGTTAACATCAGCTTCGAGTTCGGGAATGTGATATCCCGAAGACAGCCTTCAGGACTCAGTATGGTCATTATGAGTTTTTGTGATGTCTTTTGGTATAACGAATGCTCCTGAAGCTTTTATGGTTTTGATGAACCGTGTGTTAAAATAGTATTTTGATATTTTTGTGATTATTTTCATCGATGATATCCTCATCTACTCTCGGAGTGAGGAGGAGCATGCGGATCACTTGAGGGTTGTGTTGCAAACTCTCAAGGATAGACAGTTGTTTGGTAAGTTTAGCAAGTGTGAGTTTGGATGCAGTCTGTTGCTTTTCTGGGTCATATTATGACTAAAGATGGTATTCAGGTTGATTCTCAAAAGATAGAGGCAGTAAAGAACTGGCCTAGACCTACTTCCCCGTCTGATATTAGGAGTTTTTTTTGTTTGGTTGGTTACTATAGGAGTTTTGTGGAAGGTTTTTCTTCCATTGCTTCCCCTTTTACCTGATTGACTCAGAAGAAGGTGAAATTCTACTGGTCCGACTTGTGTGAGAAGAACTTTCAGAAATTGAAGACTAGATTGGCCATCGCTCCAGTGTTAGCTCTACCCAAGGGCTTGGATGATTTTGTTGTGTATTGTGATGCTTCTTAGATTGGTTTGGGTTGTGTTTTGATTCAGCGTAGTAAGGTGATTGCCTATGCCTCTAGACAGCTTAAGACTAATGAGAAGAACTATCCTACTCATGATCTTGAGTTAACAGTCATGGTCTTTGCTTTGAAGATTTGGAGACATTACTTGTATGGTGTGCATGTGGATGTATTCACCGATCATAAGAGTCTTCAATATGTGTTCACTCAAAAGGAATTGAATTTGCAACAAAGGAGATGGCTTGAGCTCCTTAAGGATTATGATATGAGTGTGATTTACCATCCGGGTAAGGCCAATATTGTGGTAGATGCTTTGAGTAGGTTGTCCATGGGAAGTGTAACTTCTATTGAAGATGGAAAGAGGAAATTGGTTAAAGAAGTTCATAGGCTTGCTCGGTTGGGATTTTGCCTTATAGACTCGACCAAAGGTGGTGTGATTGTGACTTATGGTTCCAAATCATCCTTGCTGGCTGAGGTGAAAGCCAAGCAAGACCAAGATCCCGTTCTACTATAGCTTAAGGGTGCAGTTCATCAGCAAAGGGTTGAGGTTTTCTCCTAAGGGGGAGATAGTGTGCTTCGTTATCAGGGTCGCTTATATATGCCAGATGTTGATTGGTTGAGACAACAAATTTTGTCTGAGGTCCACAGTTCTAGATACTCCATTTATCTAGGTGCCACTAAGATGTAACGTGACCTACATGAATTCTTTTAGTGGAATGGTATGGAGAAGGACATAGTCAGGTTTGTGGCTAAGTCTCCCAACTGTCAATACGTAAAGGTGGAACATCAAAGGCCAGGTGGTATGCTTCAAGATATTGACCTTCCCACTTGGAAATGGGAAGTAATCAATATGGACTTTATTACGGGTTTGCCTCGTACTCGAAGGCAACATGATTCCATTTGGGTAATTGTTGACCAGATGACCAAGTCATCCCATTTCTTGGTTGTTAAGACTACGAATACAGCGGATGATTATGCCAAAATCTACATTCGGGATATAGTCCGATTGCATGGTGTTCCCTTGTCTATCATTTCTGATAGAGGCCCTCAGTTTACATCTCAGTTTTGGAAGTCATTTCAGAAAGGTCTTGGTACCAAGGAAAAGCTTAGCACAACCTTTCATCCTCATACAGACGTCCATGCAGAGCGTACTATTCAGACTGGAGTGGATATGTTGAGAGCATCTGTGATTGATTTCAAAGTTAATTAGGATGATCACTTGCCTCTTATCGAGTTTGACTACAACAACAACTTTCACTCTAGCATCCAGATGGCTTCGCACTAGGCACTTTATAGCAAAAGGTGTAGATCTCCTATTGGTTTGTTCGAGGTTGGTGAGGCAGCCTTGATTGGTCCAGATTCTTTACATGAGACCATGGAGAAAGTTTAGCTTATTTGGGAGAGGTTGAAGACTGCTCAGAGTCGACAAAAATCTTATGCGGATGTGAGGAGAAGGGAGTTAGAATTTGAAGTTGATGATTGGGTATTCCTTAAGGTCTCACCCATGAAGGGTGTGATGAGGTTTGGCAAGAAAGGGAAGCTTAGTCCCCGTTATGTAGGTCCTTATCGGATTTCGAGGAGATTTGGTAGTGTTGCTTATGAGTTGGAGTTGCCAATGGAGTTGGAAGTGGTTCATCCAGTTTTCCATGTTTACTTGTTGAAGAAGTGTGTTGGTGATCCGACGTTGATTGTTCCTTTGGAAGATGTGGGTGTGAAAGATAGTCTCACTTATGAGGAGGTTCCCATGGAGATCCTTGATCATCAGATTCTGAGGTTGAAGAACAAAGAAGTCTCTTCAGTGAATGTCCTTTGGAGGAATCAGCTTGTTGAGGGTGCTACTTGGGAAGCGGAAGAGGCCATGAAGGCAAAATATCCTCATCTCTTTCCTTCCGACTCAGTTCTAACTTGAGGTACTAGTTTCCTCCTTAGTATGCCCCTCCGATTCTATTCCACCGGTTCCTCTCATGATCCTAGCATGCATACATGTTTAATGAAGTTAGTTTATCATGTTTTAAAGTTAAGAAATTCAGTTTTATGATTACTCTATGATTTCCATGTTTTGATGTTTGGTTGGGCTGTTTTCCCCTCAGTTTTTCCTTATTTAGCCTTTATTCGAGGATGAATGATCCCAAAAGGGAGATATTGTAACACCCTAGAAACGTATCTAGCTTTTAAACTAAGATTTTCAGAAAACATTTGGACTTCCAGGGACCACGGGTCAAGTCCACGAGTCGTGGAAGGTTCCACGAGTCGTGGAAGTGACTCGTGATTCCAGTCCTGCAGAACATCCTCAAGTCTGAGAACCACGAGTCAGTTTCACGACTCATGAATGTTTCCACGAGTCATGGAACAAAACCGTGGAACTCAGACAGAGAGTGGTAAAGTTCCCTGAGTTCCATGACTCAGCCCTAGGACTTGTGGAAGCTTCCAAGAGTCATCTTATGAGACCATAGGAAACATCTAGCAGCCTAGAATTTTGGCTCAGGAACCACGACTCCATTCCACGAATCGTGACTGGTTCTATGCTTCGTGGGAGGGACCCGTGGAACCTGAAGTCGGGTTTTTAAGTCAGTTTTTCTAAGTTAAATCCCTGGAGTATTTTAGTCAATTCCCACCCTTTTAACTCCTAAGTGAGGTCGTTTTGACTACTTTAAGAAGGGTTTTCACCCTTATTACCCTAAGTTCCTCCTAAACTATTCATTCACCTCCCAAAAGAAGAAAAGTTCTTCCTCAAGCTTCAAGTCTCCAAGCTCCAAGTCAAGTCTCCTAATATTTTCTATTGAAGTGGGTAATCTTCATCCAAAGTATGTGGGTATTGAACAATGTGTTTCTTTCACCCTTGTGCCCAAAATCCCCAATTCTTATGTTGAATTATGAACTTATGAAATGAGGGTTTTGATCTAAACTTTGGGGAAAGCTTATGAAATCAGTTCTTATATTTAAATTCATGGTTTCTTATTGATTTTACATGATTTGATTATGACTCTCTTATTGGTTTTGAAAGCCTAAGCATGAAAGTTAATTTCTAGCATGAAACTATGAATTTACATATTTTCAAGAGAAAGTTGGCATGATTATATATCATGGCCTCTATGTATTTATGAAATTGCATGCGTAATTCTTTAAGTATGAATTTAGCAAGAAAAGCATGTTTTGAATTATGGCTATGCTAAGTCTATATATGTATGAATTTGAATTACATGGCATCAAATATGTCTTATTGCTTTTCGAACAGTTTTGGCATCAGATATGTCACCAGTTATGAACAACTTTGACATCAGATATATCATTGGTTATAAACAGTTTTGAGATTAGATATGTCATCAGTATGAACAGTTTTGGCATCAGATATGCCCAGTATTATATGAGCTTTATGTATATTTTTGGAGTAGTATTAGCACCGAGTTGGACAGGGTGAGAGTACCCAAAAAGGTCCAAGAACTACGTGCCCCCGTATGTCTTAAGTCCACTCTGTTAGACATCAGTTTTAGTGATCACGCTACAGTAATGCCTTTATACCCTGGCAAGGTATATTGGGTCCTCTCGATGGGGCGGATACATCGAATTCCATGTAGCTCACATGGTCTATGTCGGTTAGAGAACCTCTCACAGAAAATAGTTTATGCTTTTAAAACTTGTATTTGAGTATTATTCAGATTTCAGACTTATTACTTACGATTATGTTTCAGCTTATAGAAAGTATTAGAGTCATTGCGCTCAGTTTATCTTTAAAAGCATGATTTCAGTTATTTAAAGTATACTTAGCATGTTTTCATCATGTTCATGCATTGCTCACATACTTAGTACATTCCATAGTACTAACACATATTGCGCTGCATCCTTTGATGATGCAGATTCAGGTGTCCCTTCACAGCTTCGTGGCTAGAGTTCCCGTCCACATACTCTCAGCTTTGGTGAGTCCTCATAGTACGAGGACTAGACTTTATTCTAGCATTTCTATGTTTCCTTTCCCTCCTGATTGTTGAGTTAGTTGGTATATTGTCCTATCAACTCCTTATGCTAGTAGTAGAGGCTTTTCAGACATAGTGTCGTTGGGTTCCGTTGGATGATTGTATCTCTTGATTCGACTTTCTGTTTATGATATTCTGAGGCTTTAGCTATGATTGCTTCCTCTTATCTTTTGTTATGCTTGAGAATTCTATGACCAAGGGTTAGCTTGGGATCCTTGTGGTTCCATGTCCCGTGTTACGTCTAGGGGGTAACCTTGGGGGTCACATTTTTGGTGTGTTTGTAGGGAATGCATGGATGGAAAAATGAACAAGGGAAAGTAGGGGAAAATGGGCTATGCGGTAGACTGTGCGGACCACAGAGGCAATTATGCGTATCACACAGCACACTGCATGCCAAACCAGAGTGCCTGAAAGAAATTTGAAAAACTGGAGGTGACGTGCACTAGGCTGTGGGGACCGCACGAGCCCAAGTACGCGTCACACCTCTATCGCACAGAAAAATACACACCTGGCAAACCAGGGCAGAAAAAGGGGTGATGTGCGAAACACCATGCGGTCCACTCCAAGGCTGGTGCAAATCACATGTCACGGTGCACAGAAGGTAAATTTTAATTTTAATTGACCTAAATTGTTGACCGACCCGACCCAGAGACGACTCGGCTAAACTTTTCTTCTTCTTTTCTTTTAAAACTGCCTCTCTTCTCCTTCTTCCACCATCTTTTCTCTCAAGCTGTAACACCCAAAAATTCTAAGCTAAGACCCAAACTATTTCCATGAGTGTCATGACCATTTCCCTAGTGTGGTAAGTGTTTTGGATGTGAATCATGTTCATAAGAAACTTCTATAAGCAAGGTAAGTTGAAAGCACCCCAACCAAATTAAAGTTGAAAACTTCTAGAAACTTCTAGAAACTTCATGTAAGACTAAACTAGTGTCATATTCAAATGATAATAAATCAAAAAATATGAAGAATTAAGATGCCTAGTCCAACCAAATTGAAGGTCTTTGAGTCTTCTTTCCAACGCCACTGACCGTGAATTAATCCGAGTCCAGATTAAAAAGTTATAGATATTTTACTGCAGTGCTGCCAGGGACTACGATGGGAATGATGAACCGTGGTTCTGAACAACGGTCCGTACTGTAACTCGTGAAAACAGATCTGCAGCTTAAAAGTTTCACCCTTAAAATGATGAGTTGGTTTACGACCCGTAGACCAAAACCACGGTCTGTACTTTGACCCGTGGTTTGTCAATTTTCAGCCTTTCTTCCAGATTTCCACGGGTGACTTCATGGGTCATCGTTTCAAATGATGGACCGTCCTGTAACTCGTGGAATCACCTTCAGAGAACCCCAGAACTGAAAATGTAGAACCACGACTAAGTTGATGGTCCGTCATTTAGAACCACGGCCCGTCAACCAATCTGTGGTTTGATATTCCGAGAAATTTCAGCAGCTTTTAATTTAGTTTTCCAGGGGTATTTCAGACCATTCCTTTTTCTTTTAGCTCCGACTATAAATAGTTTTAGGCTTATTTTTATTAAGTCTAAACCTCAAAATAAGTCAGTTCCTCTCAAGTCAATTTCAAGAAGAAAAGAACGCTCTTCTCCAAAGTTCAGACCTAGGGTTCCTCTCCAAAGCTTCAACTTCAGATTTCTCTTCAGGGATTATCTTCCACCAGGTATGTGGGTATTCAGTAAGGGTTTAGTTCACCCTTATTCCCAAAACCTCAGTTTTCTATTTTGAATTTCATGATGTTAGAAACTAGGGTTCTTACCCAATCATGCTAGATTTTACAGAATTCAGTCCTTATGATTTCTACATGAATTATAGCCTATTTTAGAAGATTTGCTCCATGTTTTCAATGACTTACATGGTATTTTACAGAAACTTTAAGAAATAAAGAATTTAGCGTTAAATTGTAGTATTTTCATGAGAAGTGGTTTTCTTCAGAATTTAACCTAGATTTCTAACATTCATTTTTAAGTATGAAATTAGCCAGTTTTCAGTCTACATGCTTTCTTTAAACTTCTCCAAATTCAACGCTCTTTTCAGAATCTAGTTCAGCTAGTCATCATTAAGTATAAACAAGCTTAAGTTTCCTCACGATGATTTTTAACTATGGGTTTTGTTTCAAGACAAGCATCCATGATTCCCAATTACTTTAGTCCAGTTGTTTTAAATATAAGAGAACTATGCATGTTTTAGCAGGCTTCGGTCTACCTTCAACATGATCTATAAAACATGTTTTAAATATGAACAACCTTGACATTTAGATATGTCACATGATACAGATCATTCTCATGCATTATTAGTCAGGCACTCAGTCAGCCAAAACTACATGATTAGAATGCTTCAGCTTTAGTTATATTTTGCATTCTCAGATTATATCAGTATTTTGAGTTATCCAGTATTTCAGTTGCATTCATAGATTTATATTCAGTTGGGTGTAGTCTTAGAACTGAGCGGACACAGGGATGAAGGCTCACCCGTCAGCTTAGGTTGAGACCTTTAGTAGCAATTCCTGAGTCCCAGAACTACGGCGCCACCATAGGTTCTAAAGGGGTCACCCATCAGATTAGGCTTGACACCCTTGTCCATTGTAGACATCAGTTAGTGGATCCACGTCAAATTTTTATGTACCCTTGGCTAGGTATGAACACCCTTCTAGTCAAGGTTATAGGTTGGCCCTACAGTTAGCTCAGCTTGGGATATATCGGTTAATAGTAGCTCCCATAGTCCATATTATTTATTGCATGACCTTGTATTCAGTCATCAAGTTCAGTTCAGTATTACACAGTTACATGTTTATATACTTGGTCATTACATCAGCTTATATCTTTTATCTTGCATTCAGTACAGTATATCAGTATCTTCAGCATGTTCATAAAAAGGAACTCTCCTTAAGGATTTACGTTAAATATGACTTTCAGCTCAGTTGCATTAGTCCATGAGTCACATACATACTTTACCTCTTGGATCCATAAAGTCTCAAGTAACAGTTGACTCATCCTTAAATAACATGATCTCTCAGTTACAGTCCAGCAACATGATTAACGCTCTCTTCAGTAACAAGAGTCTATGTTATATAACTTGATCTATGCACTTCAAATATTATACATGTTCCAGCTTTTAGCCATGCTTTTAGTATATCAGTATTTACTTATGATTTACAGTTTGTGCATTATTTTCACATGCTCAGTACATTCAAAGTACTGACTGCATACCTTCTGTGTGCTGCATTATTTTATGATATAGGTTTCAGTGCTAGCTCCCAGGATTATGGTCAGATGGATCACAACTTCCAGCCAGCAGAGATCGAGTTCTCCTTTTTCGTGAACTTCAGTTAGTTAGTAGCTATAGAGGTTACTTCAGTTATTTATACATTGATTAAATCCAGTTGGGGGTAATATCCCGGCTAATTGTAGTTCAGTGTTAGTAGAGGCTTCATAGACAGTCAGTCAGTCAGTTGTATCTTTTTTTTAACGCTATTGTTTACCAGTTTATAATAGTTTATTTTCTTGTAATATTTTTTGAAAGAGCCCAATACATTTCAGCTTCTGCATTTACTTTCAGTCTTTATCTCAGGAGTATGTCAGGCAATAGGTTCGCTTGGGGTCACTTGTGGCCCTAAGCAGCATGTTGCATCCAGGGTGTAGGCTCGAAGCATGACAAACTTAGTATATGAGCACAAAGTTCAAGTGTCCTAGGGTGTCTGTGAACCCGTGTCTAGTAGAGTCTTGCGGAATGGTACGGAGACGTCTGTACTTTTCTTTGAGGGGCTACAAGGCATTTAGGAAATATTTCCTTTTGTTCATACTCCGAATCGTGCAGTAAAGTTATTCCTTCAGAAACATATGCAGAATCATGCGTTGATCCAATTCCTCCAGTTATGCCTCATCTTTGAGGTAGTGAAAACAGTATAGTTCAGATCCTTGTCAGTGAGATACTCTCAGATAGAGCCATCAAAAAGTTAATAGACTGCACAAGGGCTTGAAAGGAGCCTACTAGTGCATTCAATTCTATGAATCCAAAAGCATGTATCCATTCCCACTCGTGCATTTGAGCCTACAGTAGAATGTGCTCTCAGACCCTCTTCCAGAAACTCTACCTTGAATGGCACCTTAGCCAAAATTCTGATATTTTCTAAGAGCTTGGGTAGTATAGTCACCTAACGTAATAGTTAGTATGAATATAGATATTATGGTCCATAAGTGATAGAATGACCCCAGAACTAGGTGTATGGATTCAGAATTATAGCAGCTATAAGATGTATATGTGACGCCCAGGTGAATTGGTAAATTGTGACTAAGTCATGAGATGAAAGAGAGAGCCTTAAGCATCAAAAAGATAGATGTGCACCTAGAGTAGTTGTTATTGTATGATGTTTATAAGATTATACATATACGATGTTGAGACCCTTAGTATGGTTTTTCAGTTGATCTTGGTGGATGTAAACTTAAAGATGTGATGTTAGTAGATGAATAAGTAAAAGGTCAGATTGCTAAATATTAGAAGAAGTGGTTATCCACACCAGTAAGAGTATGAATCCTCTAGTGATAGCCTTAAGGGTAAAGAGGAGGCTAAGAGATGCCTCAGGAGAAGACCTAGCAAAAATTTAGCATCTTTAGTTATAAGCCTAGTTTGGGAAAGAGATCTGCAGACTTAGAGAGGTGACTATCAAACTAAGGGGGAGATGATAGAATGATGAACCAAGTCGAGTCTTGCGACTTAACCAGTATAGGATACTAGAAAGGGTTATGATGAGATATGGATCCATTCTTATTCCAGCAAAATTTCCTAGTACTTCAGTCAAGATGACACTATACTCAGACGTATTTATGTCATACTCATGTATAAGTTCATGTACTCCCTACAAATTCATGTCCAAACTCATCTCCTAGAACAAACAGAAATTACTCCAGACAACGATTCCAGTCTTATTCCATAATTCTACGAATTCCATCTTCATGACAGGAGACTCGATATGGAAAGAAGATATTTAGGCTCATTCCTCAGAATCTATATGTGTGTTGATGAGAATTTCAGTTGCAAATAGAAAGTGTGGCATGCAGAGAAGTTGGTGTAGTTAAAAAGGGTGTTCCTAAGCTGAAAAGATGCCAACCATATTGTTTAAGGTGGGAATAGTCTTGTTCTTACTCCCTGCCCAGGGTGCTCATACCTTATGACCAGTAACTTCAGATGGCAAGATAGTATACTCCTCATATCAGACCAGTTCAGACCTGCCAGAAATTATTCGTAAGGACAGAAGGCCCTACCCTCAGTTCAGTCCATGCTGGTAAGTTCAGTTTAGAAGAGAATAGTTTTCTTGTATAGCTATTCCTCTCAGCTTTATGTTCCTTTTAGCTAACTACGATGTATAAGAATGCATTCGATCTTTATGAGTTTCAGCTAAGTCCCTACTCTCACTCCAGACCAGTTATCATGTTGGACATTCAGTTTCATGTCCTATCAGTGTTCTTATGCTATCAGTATGCATACATGCCTCACAAACCCAGCTCAGTTCATATTTCAGTCAGAAATCAGTTACCATGTCAGTACTCCAGCTTTTAGAACTTAGTTGGTGGGATTTCATCTCCTTCCCCACAACCTCATCCCAGTTAGTCTTCATTCGAGGATGAATGATACCAAGGAGGAGATATTGTAACACTCAAAAAAATCTAAGCTAAGATCCAAACTATTTCCATTAGTGTCATGACCATTTCCCTAGTGTGGTAAGTGTTTTGGATGTGAATCATGTTCATAAGAAACTTCTATAAGCAAGGTAAGTTGAAAGCACCCCAACCAAATATAGTTTTCATGTAAGACTAAACTAGTGTCATCTTCAAATGACCATAAATACAAAAATATGAAGAATTAGGATGCCTATTACCCACCAAATTAAATGTCTTTGAGTCTTCTTTCCAACACCACTGACCGCGCATTAATCTGAGTCCGAAGTAAAAAGTTATAGATCATTCACTGCAGTGCTTCCAGGGACTACGGATGGGAATGACGAACCGTGTTTCTGAACCACGGTCCGTACTGTACCTCGTGAAAACAGATCTGCAGCTTAAAATTTTCACCCTCAAAATGACGAGTTGATTTACGATCCGTAGACCAAAACTACGGTCTGTACTTTGACCCGTGGTTTGTCAATTTTCAGCCTTTCTTCAAGATTTCCACGGGTGACTTCACGGGTCATTTTTTCAAATGACGAACCGTCCTGTAACTTATGGAATCACCTTCAGAGAACCCCAGAACTGAAAAGGCAGAACCACGACTCAGTTGACGGTCCATCATTCAGAACCACGGCCCGTCAACCAATTCGTGGTTAGATATTCCGAGAAATTTCGGCAGCTTTTAATTTAGTTTCCCAGGGGTATTTCAGACCATTCCTTTTTCTTTCTAAGTCTGAAAAGTAAAACTCAATCTGAAGTAAGTTTAATATCTGACTCTTTGTCTAAAAGCCTTTACTTTCGATGAGCTACCAGGACAAGTCCCCGGCTAACTCTAAATATGAAAAACTTAAAATGCTAAAGATAATGTCATAAAATTCATCCTCAGATGAGGAGGACTCACCACTGGTAACTGCTGAAGTGGCATTGGATCAAACTAACTGCGATATTGAGACTGAACACATAAACCTGATATCATAATACAACATAGCACAAAGAAGTATGTGGTCAGTACTTTGAATGTACTGAGCATGTGAGATATGCAAACTATAAAATAACTAGACATACTGAAAACACTGATAATGGTACTAAAATGCAAACTAAGTGCAAAACTGAACAGTAGTACAATGACCCAATCATAACTTGAGTATGATAAATATGAGAGACAATCTGACGTAAAAAGCATAGTGAAAATATAATTAAACTTAAATGAGGGTCATGTACAATTTACTAAGTCTAAATTTGTGGGAGAGCCTTCTAACCGACATAAACCACGTGACATAAATGTGGAGTTTAATGTATATGCCTCATCGAGAGAGCCTAATATACCTTTCTAGGGTATAAAGGCATGACTATCGTGATCACTAAATTTAAGCCCAATTGAGGGGCTAAATAGACTTATAGTGATATGCGGTTCTGGACTGAGGGTAAAAACTAAGATCCTAGTCCAACTCGGTGCTAAGTACTACTCGTAACTGAAATTTTTGATAGCTCATTTAAAACTGATGTTCTTAAAATTAGGTCAGAACCTAACTAAACTGAACTGATTTTGAAAGACTAAATGCTTAAAAAACTAACTGAGTTCTACTTAATATGAATGCTGACAATATGAGCTAAATTCTGAAGGAAATACTAGATCATGAGAAATTTCTGAAAATTCAAGCTAAATTCGTTTTTCCAAAAATCTAGGGTGAGAAACTTATTTACACAATTTTATACCTAAACCATTCTAATGAAAATAATAAGTATATAGAAGAATCAAGACATCAAATTCATAGGAAATCACATGCTTGGGTGAGAACCCTAAAAACATAAATTGTAAAAATCGCAACTGAAGCTGAAAACTTTGGGCATGAGGATGAAAGAGAATCCTCATTGAAATCTCACATACCTGTTTGTCGAAAACCTTGAACAATCTTGAAGTTGTTGAAGCTTTGGAGAAAAAAGCCCTAGGCTTGAGGTTGAGGGAAGCTCACTTCTTTTTCTTTCTTTCTGATGTTAGTCAAGAGAATGAGGGGAGAGGGATCGACTTAGTCTAATAAAATCCCTCCAATAGGCTTAAAACGGCTTGGTACAAAATTTAAAAGACTGGGAAAAGTCCAAAATACCCCGAGGAAATAAAACTAAAACTGCAGAAAAATTCAAAACAAGGGAACCACGGTCCATGGTCCAGTCCATGATTCGTTGACCTGGCTCATGGTTCTTAGGGATTTTGTCAAGCTGCAGGCCTAATTTCCATGAGGACAGACCACGGCCCATGGACTATCCATGGTCTGTGGTTCCTTCTCGTAGATCTCAGACCAAATGCTAGGCCTCATATAGTTTTCCACGGGTTAGTGGGTCCTTCTCGTAGATCTCAGACCAAATGCTAGGCCTCATGTAGTTTTCCACTGGTAGATTATGTAGTCGATGGTCTATTCCACAGTCCGTAGAACCCTCTCATGGTCATTTTCTAACATTTTGACAAAAATGACAGACAAACACTTCTTGGTAAAATGCTGACAATGTTTTATTTTAAACTTTTTTTAATGCACAGTTGGTGGCGTTAGAAAGAAGACTCGAAGATATTTAATTCTGTGGGTACTAGGCTACCTAACACTTTACATTCTAGGAATAATGATCGTTTGAAGTTAACTCTAGTTGAGTTTTAACTTAGAAACTGAAGAAAGTTGGTGCCCACTACTTATCTTAGGAACCAGGTCCTTAGCACAATTCCACTTAAATCAGCAAGTAAATCAACACATAAAATTTACGTGGAAAACCTCCTAACAACAGGATTAAAAACCACGAACTCAACTTTACTCACAACTTCAAGTTTATGATTACAACTCTATAATCAAAGGAACTAACTCTAGCACCTAGTCTCAAACAATATACTAATATTGTTTCTTCTCTCAAACTCACAAACTCTCTTAATCTCTCTCAAGAAGCCAAACCCACTTCTTGTTACAAGCCTCACAAACTCACACACTATCTCTTACCAACCACACAGGGTTGCACTAAGAACAACTCTCTCTTTGTCTTTTTGAATAGCTTGCTTGAGATCTCTATTGCTTGAAAATAACTGCCTCTCAACTTTTCACAATAGGTGATTGATTTCTTCTTTGCTTCATTGCTTTTATAAAAGTCTCAAGCCTCCTCTTCTTGATTGGAAAGGTGCAGTCCTTTCCTTGTAGGACTTGGTTGTCGCCTTTGAATCCTTTCCTTGTTGAACATGGATACACGCCTTCTTCATGGATATGCGCCTTCTTTCACTCTCTTTCCTTGTTTGACATGGACTTGGTAATTACCTTTTATAATTAGTTTCCATAAATAACTTTTTACCAAAAATAGGTTTTGCCTCATTATCAAAACATGTTTGACAAGGTTTCTTCAATTTCCCCCTTTTTAATGATGGCAAACTCTATCCTATTTTTGAGAAAAACTTTAGCAATATAGGAACTTGTTTGAGCAACATTTCAATCAAGGCAATCAAGGTTCAGTAATAACAACTCACACACTGTGTCATACTAACCATCATCTTCCCCCTTTTGACATCATTAAAAATTCCACAGGATAATGGATAGAAGCTAGTGTATACTACAAGTAAAACCAAGGTTACTCCCAACACCCAAGTTTAAGCATATAACTCAAGCATGAGATAGTAAAACCACAAGGCAAGCAGATATATCAAGGTAAGAACAATTTAAGCCATACATTGGCCCAAAACAAAATATATCAAAATTTGTTACAAAAAGAATTATCCGTTAATCAGAACCAATCACAAGAAGATTTAAGCAAGGGGGAGGGGTATAGAGTAAGGACAACTAAGGAGGATCAGGGGGCAGGCTTGGGGATGAGGTTCATAAGGGACTGAATGTTATCAATGTTATCAAGGTACTTCTTGGAGAGTCCACTTGACCCTGGGAAGCTGCCAGACACTCCTGCAAACAGCATTCTCCTTTTTCAGCAAAGCAATCTCCTCATGTGCAACTTCTAGGTCCTGTAGGGATTGAGTCATGGGACTAGAACACTTCTTCTTAGGAGATTATGCAGGTATACAATCACATTCCTCAAGGGTGGAAAGAGTGATCATATTATTTTTAGTAGCACCTACTCCCTTCCTTAGAGGTACATCAAATCTCCTGAACACCTCTGTCAGCAGGAATCCATAGGATAGGCCATGAGGACCAGTACTAGGGGAAGTTACCCTACCTATGTGCTTTATCATTAGTGCTGGTAGGTTTACCCTTTAATTTATGTCCAGGGCATTCATTATTGCCATTTCCCTAAAGCTAGCCTCATGCCTCTTTCCTCCTCTAGGAAATATCTCCTTGTTCACAATCTCAAATAGGAGCTTGTGAATGGGATAAATTTCCCCCTTCAACACTTTCCTAGCTACCTTTTTCTCTTTCTCCTCAGAGAACTTCCTAGTTAACATGCAATCCTCATCTTTTTTCCACACATATTCTTTAACACCCTCAGAAGGTACAACCAGGGTTTCTCCTAATCTTGCAAGGTCAAATACAATTTCCACCCCTTTCACGTGTGAGCTCACAACCCACCCATCCAACAACTTCAGGGTATCATAGAATTCTATCACCTCTTCTTTATACACCATAGGCTTGTTAGTCCTAAACAAGTGATCCCAACCCTGGAAACCTAGCCTATATAGAAGCTAAAGAATGAAAGGATTTTGAAGTACCTCAGCATCAAGAATTCGCCCTTTCAGGAGAGTTTGGGTGGAGTAGTAGCCAATGGGCCCCAGTCTCAAGAACTTCTCATAATTTTTGTTAGTTTTTCCATGCTTGGGGGTGGAAGATTCTTCTCCATATTCCTCTTCTAACTCTTTATTATCCAGGTCTATGGGTTCATCCTCATCTCCTATCTTCTTCTTCCCTCGAGCCACCCGGGTTCTCTTCTTCTCAGCCTCCTTCTGGGCATCAACTGCCTTTTTCTGGTAAAGGTTTTTCTTGGTGGAAAAGAGGGTGAGGGAAAAGGATCATTGGATGGTTTTGACTAAGGTTTCTTTGGGGGTTTCACAGCAGCCCTCTTTTTTGATCCATGAATGACAGTGGATTCAGCCATAGTGTACTTAGGGACAAGACAAATATCTCCCTCTCTATCAATTTCATCTTCATCATGATAGGAGAGTTTGGAGATTATAGATGGATGGGAAATTGGGTCAGTTCCATCTGAACTCCATGAATAGTTCAGGGAGTCAAACATTTGGGGTTTAGGAGATGAAGGTTTAAGGGGAGAAGGTGATTTTGGAATGGCGAAGGGAAGAGCGGGAGAGGGTGATCTTTAGGGATGTTCCCCATGAGTAGGTGAACCTTGTAGTGAGGGGAAGTCCTCATCATCAGAATAGTATACAAGAGAGTGGAGAGGAGAGGGAGTGGGTTTGGTAGACGAAGAAGCCATAGAAATAGGTCTAGGTATTTAGGAGAGTTTGGAGAAGATGAGATCAAAGGGAGTATGAGAGAGGGTTTCGTGAAGGTGAATGGTTTATTGAGTGAGGTGTTTAAGGTGACAGTTGTCAGATTTTGAAAAGGGGAGTATATGATTGCAAATGCAGTTTATTTGATTTTCCCGCTTGAGAGTTTGTCTTATTTTAGTAAGTGGAGTTCTTCGAGGGATCAAGTTCTCATGACAGACCAATATCAATTTATGTACTTTAATTTTGATAATTTTGTAAAGTATGTGCGTACCTTGAGGATCAGATTCTTGTGTGCTTTCCCTGCCTTTTCATTGATTTACTTCTTAGCAAATGTGAGATGCAAACATCAGATCCTTGAACTGTCCTCTCTCAAGCTGGTTGTGTTCTTATGAGGAACAAGACTGAGTTAATTGCCACCATCCATTGTTCACCCATTATTATCTCACCATTTACTCCTATATTAGCAGTATATTCAGATTTTTTTTAGTTCCAGAGCCATATTTCCACCTTGAAGTTTTGCAGGAGAGAGGAAATTGTCAATGTTTCTAGTCAAGTGTCTGAGAAAGCATTATCAAGGTACCAAAGCTTTCTCATTCCTCTCTTCCTTTATTGTAAAGGAGTCAAAGACTCATCTTGGGTACCCAGATAAGCTTGGGTCCCCTTTTATGAGTGAAAGGATGGATCAGGTCTCTCCTAGCCAAGTATGGAAGCTATTTTTTGATGGAGAGCATTCTTTTCAATTCCTTGGACTTGAGCCTATTGACAACTTTCAAATTTCTTGGATCAATTTTCAAATGAGTTGAAGGTTGACTCCTGATTTTGTTAACAAAGTTTAGATTCCTTTGATCACCTTTCAGATGAATTGGACATTGGCTTTTGAGATGTCCTTCCTTACCACATGTAGTACACACTATATTCATAGAGTATTTTGCCTTGAAGACCTCAGGTCTAAATCCTATCCTATGCTTGGAGGTAATCTGACTATTCTGAATGTGAGAGAGAAGAGTTGAGGATTTTGTCCACTTCTGATTGTTTTCCAACTCAAGTTTGGCTTTATTCAAATCTCTTGTTAGAGAGTTATTTATTTCAGACAACTCTAAGAGCCTTATTTTGAGATTTTTGATGTCTTCTTCCAAGGATTGTTGAAGAGCAGTAGCCTGATTTTTACCTTTGTCAGAAAACTCTTTGAGGGAGTTCTCTAAAGAGACATTGTCTTCCTCAAGACTCTCACTTTCCATCCTTAGGGATGCATAATCATTTAAAAACCCTTCTTTCTCAGAACAAACTGAGTAATATGCATATATGAGAATTGCTAAGAGAGATTCAAGCTTCCTTTTGGAGTAGGTATGTAGGTTGGGTCTGAGGTCAGAAAAGCATACCTTGGTCTCATCCTGATTGGTGTCAATGTCAGGCTCAGAGCATGCTATAAGGGCAAGGGTTGCTTCAACTTGCTCTTATATTTCTGAATCACTTTCATGGTCACTCATAGTTAAGAGTGCCACAGTGTCTTTTTCCTTTGCTTCGACCATGGAAAGTAGTGATTGATTGTAGGGATCCTCCTCATCAAACTCAAAATTATGTTCTACCATAGCAGCTAGAACCTTTTGAACTGCTAAGTCAGCATCTTGAGAGGTCATCTTTCTATGAGATGGAAGGGTGAACTCATTAATTTGATATCTAGGTTTCTCTATGGAAGCCTTCTTGTGTCTATAGCCCACAAAGGACATAATTTGATGAAGTGATCTGGACTGCCACACTTATGGCACAATTGAGCATCCCTTTCCTGAGCTTTGAGGGGTTCCTTTGATAGTTTTGTCCTATTTTGAACACTCTTTGAAACCTTCTAGTCACTAATGCAAGATTTTCTTCCTCATAATCTGCAATCTCATTTGTCTTTAGAGAGATAGTCTTGTCCTTTTTGTTAGTTCCTATGTCCTTCCCTTGACTCTTCTTCATTTCATAGGTGGTTAAATTTCCAATGAGTTCATCCATGGCCAAGGTATCTAAGTCTCTAGCTTCAGTGATTGCTTCAACTTTGCTCTCCCAGGATTCAGGAAGTACACTTAGGAGCTTTCTAACAGCCTTTCTAGTAGGAATTTCTTTTCCCAAAGAGAAGATTTCATTGAGAATAGCAGTAAACCTTGTGTGCATATCCTGGATGGTTTCTCCTTCCTTCATCCTAAAGAGTTCATATTGCCTGTTTAAGTTGTCTATTTTAGCCACCTTCACAGCAGTGGTACCTTCATGTGCAGTCTGCAGAGTGTCCCAAATTTGCTTGGCATCTTGACAGGAAGAAATCTTGTTATACTTATCAGGTCCAATACCACAGATCAAGATCTTTCTAGATTTGTCATTGTTTTGAATGGCTATCTTGTCAGCAACATTTCATTCCTTCCTGTCTTGGGGAACTGCTTCCTTTCCATCTTCAGCTTCCTTCACGGGGATAGTGGGGCCATCCAGAACAACATTCCATAAGCCAGCACTTTCACCCATGAGATGGTCCATCATCCTATTCTTCCACCAGCCATAGTACTTTCCATTGAACAGTGGTGGTCTTGTTTGAGAGGAGCCTTCCTGAGCGGTTGGAGAGGCAACCATTGGATCTTTTTCAGGTGCTAATCTTTAACAAAAAGTCCTGCTCTGATACCAATTGAAGAAATTTGGTGCCCACTACTTATCTCAGGAACCAGGTCCATAGCACAATTTCACTTAAAGCAATAAGTAAATTAACACACAAAATTTACGTGGAAAACCTCCTAACTCCAGGAGTAAAAACCATGAACTCAATTTACTCACAACTTCAAGTTTATGATTACAACTCTATAATCAAAGCAACTAACTCTAGCACCTAGTCTCAAACAATACACTAATATTGTTTCTTCTCTCAAACTCACAAATTTTCTTAATCTCTCTCAAGAAGCCAAACCCACTTCTTGTTACAAGCCTCACAAACTCACACACTATCTCTTAGAAACCACGCAGGGTTGCACTAAGAACAGCTCTCTCTTTGTCTTTTGGAATAGCTTGCTTGAGATCTCTATTACTTGAGAATAACTCCTTCTCAGCTTTTCGCAATAGGTGATCGATTTCTTCTTTGCTTCATTGCTTTTATAGAAGTCGCAAGTCTCCACTTCTTGATAGGAAAGGTGTAGTCCTTTCCTTGTAGGACTTGGTTGGCGCCTTTGAATCCTTTCCTTGTTGAACATGGATACACGCCTTTTTCATGGATACGCGCATTCTTTCACTCTCTTTCCTTGTTTGACATGGACTTGGTAACTATATTTTATAATTAATTTCCATAAATAGATTTTTACCAAAAATATATTTTGCCTCATTATCAAAACATATTTGACAAGGTTTCTTCAGAAACTTTTGGGGTGTTACACCATCCCTACATTGGCAAAACATAGGTTTCAGGTGTTTGAGTCTCGGGGACTCACACCTTCTCGGTTAGCCATCTAATTTTCTTAAGCTCATATTTTAGTTTATGTTGATCACATAAAGAATTCATTCAAAAGTTTATCATGATCCCATTAACCTTCAATTTACATAAAAAGGGAATATGAAATTGGTATCGTCATACCAAGACTTGCAAGTCATCTATTCATAGTTCATAGCATCATTATGGAGGTTGTGAGGGTTCTTACATTCTCTTAGATAGGGTTCATTCTTTAATAGAGCAATGGACAATTCAAAATCCATAGTAAAAATAACAATGGTTGGGTATCAATAATTTGACTAAATCATCACAAAAAAAAAACATATTCAAAATTATACGAATCCGGTAATTCCTTAAACAATGAATCATACAAAAAAGGGTTCATCATGAAGCATAAATTTATAAATTTATAAAGTTTCTCAATCTAAAAACAAATTTATTAGTTCAACACAATTCAAGTGTACAAGAAAGAGTTTTCTATAAATGAAAAACATGAAGGAATTTAGACTTACCCAACTTTTAAAGAATATGTTTCTAACTAATATTGCATGCTACATAATAACTCACATGAGTTATACCCAATTTTCAGTTATGAGATGCAAATTGTTGAGTTATGTGTTTCTATCACTAGTTTTCCTAATTAAGAAAGCAGTATGAAAATGACACAGTGTTTTACGTGGAAAACACTTGGCTCATAAAGGTGAAAAAATCACAACCTGTACCTCTATAAGATTTAACCCTAAATTCACTAACGCACTGAGCCTTAATAAAATTTAGATTACAAGACACGTAACCTTGGAATTAACTCTAATCCCCATTTCACAAACCTCGCTAAGGATTGTGTTTCCAAGCTTAAAGTGTGACCCCAACTTTAAGATATATTCCAAGGCAATTTATATCTCACTGGATCTAAGAAAGAACGAAATTACAACTCAACAATCAACCCCAATGCATAATAGCTAGATCCTAGCAGAACTAAGTCTTCTAAGCTTGAAGCAGGTGCTTCAATCTGTTTCACTGTATCAGGATGCACTTTGATTCGTGAAGTCAAGAACTCATAAATCAAGATTTCACTGTGCTACTGACTTATTTCCTTTTCTTCTATGTAAGCGCTTAAACTTCTTCTTTTGAAGGAATCCCTCATTTATACTCTCTAAGCCTAGAGGCATAATCGAACTCTGACTCCTTCCACATCTTGGATTCTCCTATGCCTTGTTGTTGTCAAAGACTGTCTCTATCTCATGATATCTGAGTTTCTAAGTCTTTCTTCACTTTGATTCTTGTTGGACTTCTTTATTTCAAGTCTTCTAGACTTGTTAGAACTTTTTCACAAGAATAGTTCTTCTATACTGTGACTTGCTTTGAAATATTAGCAGATGCACTTGTTGCTTTTATTCGTTCCATGACTTGTCAATCATCAAAACTGCACAAGATCCCAACAAATTTCCCATTTTGATGATGAGAACTATTACCTGGTGCTTTATCATGTTAGTACAACACTATCAACTCCTGTGATAACAAAGGTATGGAACACTTGAATGAACCAGGTTAGTTACTTGGGTTATAAACAAAGCACACCCCTTTTCTTTCCCCTTTTGACATCATAAAAAACTAGTTCAACGGGAAATTTTAGAACAACTAAACCATAGAGTCAAACCACACATGGCCATTGGGGCTATCACAACTACATTCATATGAAAGCAAAAGCAAAACATAAGATTATATTAAAAAAATAGCAAGTGAGGCAACACACAAGACAAAGCAGATAACTTTATTCAATAACCCCACAAATGGAACCAAGATTAAGAAAGATCATTGCAGCATAAGTCTAGAACAACTGAGCAATACATTACATGGGGAAAACAAAAGAGGACAAAGACTAAGTACTGGCTCAAGAGGACTGATTGGAAGAAAAAGGAGAAGGATGTGGTAGCAATTAAGTCAAACAATGAATTGTGGCAACATTCTCTGCCTTTCTCTGAGCAAGCTCTCCTCTCAAAGACACAATATGAGCCTCTAGGGCATCTTTTTCTAGCTTGTGTGCATTGTGAACTTCTTTAAGCTCGGCAGTTTTTTTTTCTACCAAGGCGTTCTTCAGTCGTTGCGAAGGAGTGTTGGCACACTTCATTGAAGTAGGTAGAGCAACATGGTTCACCCGGACAAGCACATCCTTTGTAGTGTGATAAGTACAAACATGAACAGGAATAACATAAGCTTCCAAGATCAGAACCAGCCAAAAACCATAAGGGGTCAGAAGGACCAAGTTTAACAACCCATTTCTTTTTGGGAGTAGTTTTGGATTTTAGGGTTGGAATAATACATTTTATAAATAAAAAATTTAATTGAAACATGAGAATGGAACATAAATAGTGACTCAAAATCAAGACATAAGCATCTCTGTATTTTAATTCTAAACTAGGTATTATCACCGACCATTTGCACCATAGGCTATGTGGGTCCGATCTTCCACCCAACCAACAGAGCCCCAGTCTATGTTTGTCGCATGGACCAGGATAAACATCATATGGGCCATCATATCATCCTCATAGAGGGAAATCATAAGGTCGTCCAATTAAGGATCAAACCATCCCCATGTCGGCAAAACACAGGTTTTGAGCATTGAGTTACGAGGACTTACACTTTCTCGGTGAACTACCTAATTCTCTTTAAGACCATATTATTATATTTTCATGAACATTTAACCATTCTTCATAACTCAAGTCTTTCATAGGGGAAATCATTCATTTTGTATCATCATACCAAAACTTGCAACCCGAACATATCATGCCACATTATTATCATACAACCTGTTAACTCATTAGCCCAATCATTATGAAGACTAATCATAAACACATTTGAAATCAATTTTTAATTTAAGAGTCAAAATAAAATTAATGTTTTTACAAAGCCAAGGGATGGGGGTAAATGCCTCTTTTCACCAAAACGTTTAGGAAATCAAACTAATTTGTAAACGAAAACATGAATTCTTGACCCCCAAAATATCCCAACTACCAATTTAGCAAAACGGAGATTTCATAAATCAAATGACAGTTCTAAATCCAAGTTCAAATGATAAATAGAAATAACTTCATAGAAAAGGGGTAACAAGAGTAAATCTTTAGTTTTATTTTGAAAAATCTTTCTTAACCCTAGATCATAATTCATATACATATATACGTACATAGTAAGAAACTAGCAATTTATAGCTTTTGTTTCAAAGGGGATTATTCAACATACCATAAAGAAGAAGGATTTGGAAAGTCCTTACTTGAAATCCCTATAATTTCTTGAAGAATCACTCTTTGAAGTAATGGGGAAATGAACTGGAGATGAACTGAATTCTTTCTGAGGAAATCTGGCCTATACGGCTATATGGGAGGCTAAAGTCATGGGTTAGGGGTTTGGGATTTAGGAAATGAAAAAACACCCCTACAAGGCTATGAAAAGAAAAGAAAAATAAGAAAAAAAAACTTCATCGGACAAGGCCTGGGGCACTGCGCCACTCAGAGCACCAACTGTCAGATCTCTGATTATCAGGCCCTGGGGCACCACACCATTTAGAGCGTCAAAAGCCCCATTTTCCCCCAGTTCTAAAGTTGTGGGGATTGTGCCCCGCGCCAGTCAGTGCCCCATCAATATAATTCATCTATAACTTAATATAGGCTCCAAGACTTATACCCTTTGATTACTAGATGCTCCCCAGTACTAACCACTTGATCCTTAGGCTTTAACGCACTCATGAGATGACATAAATAAGGCACAAGATGTAAGGTGTTACACTTTGGTCTTCCAAGCCTCTAATCATCTTTCCAGAATGGCCTCACACCTACATCATTGAGCGGGGATGTGGTAAACCATTCCAAAAGCATTTATATGTCTTTCCATTTTGTACCAAGTAAGGTGTTCTAGGTATATTCCTATCCTAGACACAAATCAAGCATTTGTTTTACCAATGACGAGATCTTACTCCCTATATTCTTTGTTCTATCCCATGATTCCTCTTCCGAGTACACAATAAGATTATATTTTTTTTTTTAATAACGGTCAAGCATCAAAATAGTAAGCTCAAAAATATAAGAATAACTAATATGATAAATAAACTTTGCTTAATCAATCATCTACTAAACAATCATGTGTTTAGTCGTAACCCTAGAACAAGGGTGCTTAGCTACTTATGTTCTAACAAAATTGCAAGAAATTATGTTGTTCATGCATAATTAAAGAATTGAAAAGTATAAAAGTAAGAACCTTAATAATAATGTCTCCTCTTTGATGTATGCTCAGCCAAAACATGATCAACCCTTTTAAAACGCCCAACGTTCTATTTATAGTGGTGGAAAATAACCCTCTTTCCTTCTTGGACTTGGACTTGACTTTTAAAAGAATCTGAGGCCGAAAATGCAAGTATGTGCAACATCTTTAACACGGTTCCCTGTCTCTGCCATGCGAACTTAAACACAGAGTTCTTCCTTGGAGCCTCGCCTTTGAATGCGCAAGAGGAACATTTTGTAAGCATTTTGAAGTTCTCTACATGTGCAATACAGACCTTATCTTGTAGTACTATCTCTGTGTCGCTTACCTTGCTTCCTCACTGCCATTGACCCCTTTTTAGTCCGTAAAGCTACTCTCTTGCTTCCTTCGCCATTTTGGATTAATTCCTTGTGCATTTTGGCCTAAAATATGCCTATTCACTTCTATTATCTTAACCATATCAATTTGCATAAAACACATGGATATACATGAATTTATTCTCAAACTTAAGCTCAAACAGAGATAAAATGCGGCACGACACCAAATGCTAGCCTCTATTTCAACCACCCTACACCAATGTGATGTGTGACATCCTCGTCTAGCTCCCTATTCCCTTGGTTAATATCCCCTAGGTACTTGAAACTCCCTTTATTAAGGTTGACTTGAGAATCCAACCTCACTTCCACACGAGGCACATCATTGAACTTGCACTCCATGTACTCTGTCTTACTCTCGCTCAACCTAAAACCTTTAGACATCAATGTCTATATCCACACCTCCAGCTTTTCATTAACTCCTCTACACGTCTCATCAATCAGTATAATGTCATTGTCAAATAACATGCACCAAGGAACCTCTCATAGAGTATGTCACGTTAGAACATCCATCCCCAAAGAAAATAAAAAGGGGATAAGAGCCAAACACTGATGCAACCCCATCACAACTGAAATATGACCCGAGTCTCCTCTTACTGTACTCACCGGAGTCTTAGCTCCATAATACAGGTCCTTAATAGCCCTAATGTACATGATTAGAACACTTCTTGTCTTCAAACATTACCATGGAACCTCTCTCAGAACTTTATCGTATGCTTTTTGTAGGTCAATGAACACCATATGCAGGTCCTTTTTCCATTCTCTATATTGATCCACCAATCTCCTCACAAGGTAAATAACTTCTGTAGTCAATCGCCCCGGCATGAAACCAAACTGGTTCTCGAAAATAAAAAGCCTCTTCCTCACCCTCATTTCCACCACCCTCTTCAAAACTTTTATAGTGTGGCTCAGCAGCTTGATACCCCTATAGTTAATAAAATTCTGAATATCGCCCTTGTTCTTGTACAACAGAACTATCACTCAATTGTGTGTTCATGTCTAATCTTAGTTAAGGTTCTAACATTAATCACAACCTCAAATTTTGCATGTATCATTATGCAAGTTATTGTTTGCGACTCAAGAGGTGTAGTTGGCTTTGTATAACAGTGATATTTGGTTTTACCTTTTCTAGGATTTGAACCTTAGTATCCGAGGTTGTTTCTCCAACTTTTCAACTGCTACACCATCCCCATTGTGGTTGTCGCTATTCAAGTTATTGTATGTTGCCCAATATCGATGATTACTTTTCCTATTTCAAAGTACATGGGAATTTGGAACTGTTTTAGGAATTTTAATGTGCTTTATACTGTTATACCAAATTGTCTCATGTTTTACTATGATCATATGCTTGTGTGTTGTATGTAATCCCTAAAGATTTTATAATCAACCAGTAGAGTTTTACCAATTCATCTTTTTTCTCTAAAGTTCCACTTTAGGAATTAAGCATATGAATGTCACTGATATATCTTATTATTATTAACATCTGGGATTATAAGATAAGGGGAGATAATCCTGGGATAATTTTTTAGTACCCCATAATCTCTTGTTTAGTTGCAAAGTTTGGGATAACTTATATCAGGATTAATAATTAGTCTTGGGATCAGTTTTCCCTGCCTTTGGGTGGAACAATAATCCTGGGATAACTTATCACGGGATAAAATAGTCAAAATAACAAAAATGCCCCCTCAAACTCTTTTTATACATCACTTATATAAGAAAGCTAATATAAGAAAGCTAAATAAGGTGGAGGGTATTTTTGTAAACAAACAACTTATTCTTAGAAATTATTCAATGCATATTCTTTTTAATACAACAACAAACATTCAATAAGAAATAGTACCAGTATAACTAAGCCCGATATAACTAATCTCAATATAACTAAGTTTATCATCCCCTTAGTATGAACGTCTCTCCAATGTATCAAATTGTTTTCCTTTAGGGATGCATCCAACAAGATGATTGTGGGAGTGTTTTAAGATTGCAAGAAATGTGAGTGATGCAAGTTGAAATTTAAAGGAATTCATGTAATAGCTAACTTAAACAACTTTGCTTTTGTTTCCTTTGGAGAATAATACAAGATGATTCTTGTAACAATTATATTTCCTTCCTGAAAAATAATAATAAACACGAGAAAAATAGCAACAAGTATTAATATTTGAGTTCAATAATTTGTGCAGGTTACAATCTATAGAAAATCCTTATCAAAAGATGTAGTCCTCTGATTCTTCACCTCACAACCGTCAACTCAAGGGCTTTATTGTGACTGGATTTAGAATAATACCCTAAACTTCCTATGTCTCTCGATCGGTGAGGAGAATCAAGTCATGACGTAGTTTAGAAAAAAATGAGTTTTTTTTGAGCTGGTTAGAAATAAGGTCCAGTGGTTTGCTGCAAAAGGTGGGATCAATGGGGGATTTCCAAGATCCATATATCATGCCTGAACTCGAACTGGGACTTTCAAGTATCATCCCGGATTTGAACCGGGATTAAAATCAATATCAATGACTCAGACTCGAACCAAGACTAATAATCAGTATCAGTGATCCGGACTCGAACCCCAACCAAATCATTTGTCTCATTTCAAATAGTTCTTTTCAAGCCATTTTCTTAAGATCCACTGTTTCCATGTACACTGAGATGAAGGAGTATGCATGAACACAGAAATAAAAATAAATCAAACACAACAGATATGTCCAAAATCTCAGAATCACAACTAATTAGTGAACACAGGCTGCGAGCCTCAATAATAAGCCAGGAATCTAAGTTTCATGTCACAACACAACATAATTCCCAATTAGGCATCATAACGATAATTCATCTCATTTAGTACTCAAATCCACAATTTTACCCAATCCATAGCATACTTTTCATGATAAGTCTCCACTCAAGCAAAGTCTGAAGAAAATTAAGTCATAACCTACCTCCAAATCGACTCGCAAGTCTCTGAAGATCTTTGGAAGACGAAATGCTCATAAAAATACGTACGATGATGGTATAATAAAAAAAAAATTGACACTATATGTATACAATTTCTTAAAATATTTATTTTCACTTAAAAATATTTATTTAATGTAAGTAATTCGTAAGTAATGCTTAAGCTTTTTCATAGTCTATATTTTTTAACATATTAGTTTAGGTTTGCACTTATAATTTTGAATTGTCAGATAAGTTTGTTATCGAACTATAAAATGTCTTGTAACTCAAAAAAAATCCAAATCAAATTATGTTCACTTTCATATTGTCTCTTCTAATATTATATTTGTTTTATGGATTTTTAGTATATTTATTATTTGTGGTATTATATTTAAGCTGGCATAATTTATCTCACATTATGTGTTATTTTCTTAGAAAGAGTCATATAATTATTGTATCTTAATTACTAAGATAGAAGAAAGATTAAGTGTTAGTGACATGTTATTTGTTGTGAAAACTTTATAGGAAATTTAAAAAAAAAAAAAACAAGACAAAAAATTGATTTTTATTATTTTAATTTGATTTATAAATTTAAAAATTATGATAATTAATTTGATTAAATTAATAAAAAAAATCAAATAGATCGACCTATGTACGCTGTAGTAGTAACATTCTTTGAGATCTCTCCTCACATTTTTTTTATTTTCTCTCTTCCTCCTATACGTTTCTTTTCACACCCTTGATTTGTCCCCACCCGTTTTTGGTTACTTTGTGGTGCTCCATCCGATTAACTTTTCTTTCCGTTCTTATTAAAAATAAATGGTCTAAAATAAATTAAGATATGATCAATTATTTCTTTCATTTTATTTTACTTGATCCCTATATCAAAAATATATATTTCATTTTATATGTCTATTTCAACGAATTAAGAAAGTTTTATTACATTTTTCTCATACTACCTTAGTATTAAATAACTACATATATAAAGTAGTGGTAGTCAGATTTAGAGTTTCAACATATCATTAATAAAGTTAATTTAGTAAAATACACCTCTAATTAAAACTTTTTTAAGGATTTGTTAGGTCACATGAGCCAATAATATGAAAAGGAGGGAGTATTAGTTTTCACTTACCCTTAGTCAATAAATGAAAAAATGGATTAATGTGGTAAAAAAAGAGAGTTTTATTAGATTGGAATCAAAGAATAAATAAAAATAATTAAATCAAATTATTTTTTTCATTAATATTTATTTAAAGGACGTGAAAAAAAATGACAAATAAATTTGACCAGATGGAGTATCTGAACAAAGATTAATTGGTGTTTCGATAACATTACCTAGTGGCTCTAAATTGATAAACCCATCTGTTTGGTTCTAGTGAAACAACATGTGTTAGCGTCCATTTTTGCAAAATAAAATAGTGAGATTTTACTATATTGTAAAACGTAGCAACACTTTAATTTCAAAATGTACCATAATATATGTATTTATGCGTATATAATATCTCATTCTAACTGAAAATCGCTCAAATTAGTGGATTGTGTTGTCACTTGTAAGCAAAGGACAAATACTATAAATGCTTGCACTATTGAAACCATCATCCTTCACTAGCCATATATGCATCTTTTAGTTTCATGTGGAAGAAAAATTAGTTCCATCATTAACACAATATATTGTAGATTGTTAAATACATCGAATATTTGATCTTTATGACCCATCCAAAATGATAAAAGTATAAAGTATTAGACAACCCGCAAAATTTCCATTTGAAATTCGATCCCACAGGTGGGAAATTATAGCCAAGATCATTGTCTCAGATGCACAATGAACTTTTAGTAGCGGAAGATCGATAGAAATATTATTCAGAATGTGCACCTGGTAAGCGTTAGAAAACCTGCATTTATAACCTCCCTAAATGTTATGGGGTAAGATAAATAATAAGAAAAGGATTTCCACTAAGAAGTGAACCATGTTGAGGAAATAGTTAAGGATTAATATGCCTTTGAATGATATGAAATTTGTATGTTTTTTATAGTATATATATAGGAAAAATATGTTAATAAGACAATAATTTGAATTAATTATGAAAATGATCCTTGCCTTTTTGAGGGCATATAATAAAGGAAGCATTTTACATTAGAGATTAACTAATATACATTGGCGGTGTAAGATTTTCTTTAGACAATTAGGTAATGTTTACTGGCAATTGTCGGTTATCAATTATTTTAATTTTCATTTACTTTTTTCTTTCTCTTTTTAATTCTCACCTCCATATTTCTCTCTTCTCCAAACCCTAAACCCGCCCGTAGAGTCTCTGCCTCCACGCCGCCTGTCGTTGCCTCTGTCTCCACGCCACCCGACGATCTCCGTCTGCCACTTTTTCGAGGTATTTTTCCTAAATGAAATGTCTCTTTTTGCCCTAAATTTTAAAACGATCTAGGATGAGATTTTTATGATTCCCAAAATTATAATCTTGGATTAGAGAAAGACCAATTGAGAAATTATAACCAATTGAGAATGTTGATCGATGAAAATTAGTTTTCCCCCCTTTTTTGAACTTAGTTGTTTTCCCTTTTTATTATTGTTTGTGTAGATGAAATCTGATCATAATTGGAGTTATAATATAAATAATCCTAGTCGAGTGGGTATAAGGGAGGAATTTACTGATTGTGTCACTCTTTTTATAAACCATGCAAAGTCACCTGATACTTTTTTAACTACGGGATTGATTAGGTATTCTTGTGTTTTATATGAATGTATGAGATATCATAAACTAGAGGATGTTGCACTACATCTTTTTGAAAAGTAGTTTAAACCAAGTGACTAGTCACGGTGAAATTGAGAACTACGACAATTTTTATTTTTTTTTGATAAACATGATATTGTGTTAATACTTAATATGCAACATTACAATAAAGTGCAGAGTCCTTTGTCTGCTATCAGTAGCTTGGGGAGGGGGAGTAGTAGTAAAAATATTACAACTATCCGATATAAATTTTGGCCTTTATAGCCTAACAAAAAGAGTTCCTACTTTGTCCCCTTCTACTCTTTGTGAAACAAAACCCGATGGAACTTCACAAATGGTGAAGGTGTTGACCTGCTTCATCATAGACCCCTCCTTGGCTAACACATCTACCACTTGATTTTGTTCCCGGAAGGTATGAAGTATAAGGGGGTTCCTCAGCCTGTGAAGTAGATCCCTGCAATTAGATAGTATATTCATGTAAGAAGGGTGGTCATATTCAATAAAATTAATGATCTCCTTGCAGTCGACGTTTATTTCCAGTGGTGTGAGGTGTCTATCCAAAGCCAGCTGCATTCCCTGTACTAATGCTAACAATTCAGCTTTAACATTATTAGTTATAAGAATATTGTTCATGAATCCTAGGACCCAGTTTCCTGCCTTGTTTTAGAGGAGGATTCCATTTGACAAAAGCTATTTTTGGCTTCTGGTATTTGATCCTTTTACCAGTTACGGCCATGTATTCAATTGTGCATATGTAAGTGATTTTAATACTAGAAATCTTGTTGAGGCTTTTGTGGAGATTTTCGTTTCTTACCAGCCAGACATGCCACATGACAAAAGGAACAGCATGTTGCCAATATATCCTCTTATTGACAGTACTGTTTAGGTGTCTTAAGAAGTTTAACCAATCCAGTGCCTGACTATTGACAAATTGGTTAATTTTAAATGTTATCCCCAACTCTTTCCACACTCTCCGGGTATTTAAACATTCAATAAATATATGCTTGATAGTCTCTGGTGTATTACATATAGGGCATAGTCAACTAATATTTATCCTATTGAGTGAAGGTAATTCCTAGTGGGTAGTCTTCTATGCTGACAAAGCCAAAGGAAATACTTTATCTTGTTAGGGCAATTTAGAATCCAAATCCATGTGAATTTTTTACACGGATTCATTTCTTTAGTTTCCTTACTTGTGAGCATCTGGTATATGGATTTAGTAGTTAGAACACCTTTAGAACTTGATTTCCATACAACAACATCATTTTTGGTTACATTTTAGAAGGTGTGTGATAGTGTCGAGGAGATGAAAGGATAAAGCACTCAAGTTCTAGGTATCATTAGATAAGATTTTATCAACTGTTACTCTCATGTCATTAAGAGTCAGGGGTTCTTGAATAAGCTCGCGCATGGTTTTTTGATTTGGTAACCACTTGTCAAGCCAAAAGGAGGTTGTTTGGCCATTTCCTATTACCCATTCTATACCTTCTTGGTATATACTCCATCCTTCAATAAGGTTTTTCCAAGTCCTACTATGGGTGTTCTTTGAGAGACTGAGTCTTTCTAGAGTTCCATTAGCCATGTATTTATTGATGAACGTTGATGCACACAAGGATTTTTGGTTTTTGAAAGTTCTCCAGGACAATTTTGCTAGTAACGCTTTATTCTTCGTAGTTGCTTGTTGCACTCCTAATCCTCCCTCTACTTTTTGAAGGGTCAAAGTTTCCCACTTAATCATATGTAATTTCTTTTTTGAGTTAGTAGAGCCCCATATGAAGTTTCTTTGAATTTGGTCAATTTTTTCTGTAATGTGTTTAGGCAGCTTGTTGTATTGCATTACGTGTGTGAGAATGCTATTGATGCTAGATTTAGCGAGGGTAGTCCTTCCGGCCATATTTAAGAATTTAGTTTTCCATCCCGCTAGTTTAGCATGTAGGTTATCCACAATTAATTGGAAATCTTTATTATTAATCCGTTTATGTAGAACTGGGAAGCCTAAGTATTTTCCAAAATTATGACCACTGCTCATATTCAATTCCTTTTCTATAGAGCTTCTAAGATCCAGGGAATAGTTTTTAGAACAGATTCAATAAATTTGTTATCGGTGAAAGTAGTAGGTGTGTGGAACATAATTATGTCCAAGGTTCTAGGATGCTTTTGGAATGCATTTCGATTTTGAATCCGAGGAAAATGTCAAAGAAGCTCCCAATGAAAAAACACTGCATTTTTCTGAATAATTACATGTTGCTAGTCGTCCTTTGTGCGACGGGAGTCCGTACTCTCAATTGTCCCATGTAGTTAGATTATTAAGTATCAAAATTTGATTGAAATATTGCTCAAGGAGCAACGGACTCTGTGATAGACCTTATTAAAGAATTAGTTGACCTGGATCTAGAGGTTCCTTCTTCTTACTATAAGACAAATTAAAGAAATTAGTGTCTAAGTTAGGTCTCTCCTTGATGATTGTTGTGAAAATGGTTGCATGTTATACTATAAGGATGATGTCGATATAGAATTTTATAAGTTTTGTAGACACACGAAGCGTGGTTCTAGTGGAAAGAAAATTTCGATTAAGGTGATGCATTATTTATCTCATATACCAAGATTGAACAGGTTGTATGCATCAAATAGCTCTGCTCCCCATATGAGATGATGCTATGATAATAGAAGAACACCTGGTGTCATGTGCCATCAGATGGAGAGGCTTGGAAGTATTTTGATAGAACTTATCCAGATTTTGCAGCACCAAAGAACATTAGGTTGAGTTTGTGTGCACATGGTTTCACCCCATCTTCTATTGGGGCTGCACCATATTCACATTAACCTATGTTTATTACACCGTATAAAATTTCACGTGAGATGTGTATGACCAGTTCATATAATATTTCTGAAATGCATTGTTCATGGCCCCCTTAATCCAAAAAGTTTATTATGGTAAACAAGGATAATTGTATTATAACTTAGGGTTTGTTCGGTATGAAGGAAAATATTTTTCGAAAAATATTTTGCCATTTTCTCATGTTCGTTTGGCTTAAAATTTTTGAAAAATATTTTCCCTAGGATAACAAGTTCCTTCAAAATAAGGAAATGACTTCCTTAATCAAAGTAGGGAAAACAAGTTTCAATTTTCATACCACTCTTAAAATCACACCTCCCCTACCCTGACCCCCACCTCCCCTACCAACCCTCTCCCTCTCTCCCCTCCCCCTGCCCAAAAGATTTCTTTAATTTTCTTACCCCACCCTCCTACCCTGACCACCACCTACTACCAACCCCTCGCCACCCCCTAAAAAAAAATTTAAAATTTTTAATATTTTCTTTTTTTAAAAATTTAAATTTTTTTTCTTACCCACCTGCACCCCCTACCCGACCCCCCCCCCCCTCCCCAAAAAATTTTTAGAATTTTTGAATATATTTTTTAAAAGAATTTAATTTTTTTTTCGTATCCCACCTCCACCCCCCACCACACATCCCGTGTTGATTTTTTTAAAAGATGGGGCACCAAAAAAGGAGTTAAAATGACTCTCTTTAGATTGAAACAACTTTCAATGATTTTATTAAGCATTGTGGGCTTTAAATAGTCAACTTACATAAAAAATCTGCATAGTTTGAATTTCAAAAAATGCCTAAAATAACTCAACAACTAAACAACCTAATCTAAAATTCAAAATTCAAATTAATCCTAAACTAAACAACTTATTTTGCTAAAAACTACTGCAGTAACTAAATGCAAAACTCAACATTCCTCCTTTGCTTTAGTTACTGCAATTTAAAAAAGTTGTTCCTCCTCAATTTTTGCTTCTATTGCTTGTGCTTAAAGATTGTCTTTAAGCTTGCACACTTTTGTAACATGGTCTGCTTGTTTGCAATTTTCACATACTGCATCAGGTCTCTACCAATAAAAATTTTCCTAATGTGTTTTTCTTTTGTAGTGTTTGCAAAGAGGATAACTACCATTTTGTTTTTTGTTTGGTGCATAAAAAGCACCCTCAGTAATATTGTCTTGTCTAAAGGTTCTTCTTTGCTCTTGTGCTTGATTTTAATGATATTATCTTGATTTTCTCTACCAATAATATTGTTTTTGCTCTTCTCTACCAATAATATTGTCTTTGCTCTTTGCTCTTCTCTACCAATAATATTGTCTTGATTTTCTGTTTTCAATTATTTTATTAAGCATTTGGGGCTTTAAATAGTCAACTTACATAAAAAAATCTGCATAGTTTGAATTTCAAAAAAAACCTAAAATAACTCAACAACTAAACAACCTAATCTAAAATTCAAAATTTAAATTAATCCTAAACTAAACAACTTATTTTGCTAAAAACTACTCCAATAACTAAATGCAAAACTCAACATCCCCCACCCCCACCCCCTCTCCCCCGAAAAAAATTTAATTTCTTAAATTTATTTTTTTTAAAAATTCAAATTTATTTTCCCACCCCACCCCGACCCCCCACCCCTACCAGCCTCCCTCTCTCCTCCTCCCCCCCTCCCCTCCCCTCCCCCCTCCCCCCCCCCCCGCAAAAAAAAAAAAAATTGTTTTCTTAAAAAAATTATAATTTTTTCCTTACCTCACCCCCTTACCCTATTCGTTCTAATTGTTTTGTGTTAAATATATATAAATGCTTTTAGAATTTTTTTTCGTACTTACGTACCGAAAATAAGTAAGAAACAACTTGTTTTCCAAGAAAATATTTTTCAAAGAAAATATTTTCCAACACACCCTTAATATGCATTAATAAAGGATAGTAGCAGATCATTACAATAAGTAGTTGTAGTACTTGACTTCTTTATCCTAACAAAAAGATTCCCACTTTGTCTGCTTCTAATTTCCTTGACACAAACAAGGGAGGAACTGTCCAACACACAAAATCATTAGCTAGCATCATCTTAGACCCATTCGCCACTTGATTTTCTTCGCGGTACCTATGGTGCACCGGTGGGTTCCCCAGTTTGAGGAGTAGGTCCCTGCAATCAGACAAGATATTCGAGTAAGTTGGGTGATCATTAATTAAATAGTAAATCACATCTTTGCATTCTGTACACGGACTTCAAGTGGTGTAAGATTATTGTCTAGGGCTAATTTTAATCCCTACAGTAATACATAAAGCTCAGACAAAACATTGTTTGCTTCAAATAGGCTGCCCAAGAAACCAATAACACATTTACCATCTTTGTCCCTTATCAAGCCTCCAATACCACTCTTCCCCGTGCTTCCATTTGTTGAACCATCCGTGTTCAGTTTGTAACCAATTGTTGGTGGTTTCCATCTTACATACATAGCTTTAGGTTGTGCTTTTATGATCCGTTGGTGATTTGTGAGTGCTAGAAATTCCATATTATGTGTATATGGTGTGTTATGCTGATTTTATTCATCCTATTTCGGTGGTAGTTGTCGTTTCTAGTAAGCCATATGTTTCACAAGTAAAATTGAAAGGCCTCGCTCCAATGGAGCTTCTTTTTGATCCTTAGATTCATGTTTCTAAGGAAAACTAACCGATCACATTCTTGTTGGTTTATAAATCTATTAATTTTACATATGACATCTAATTCCCCCCAGAACCTGACGTTGGAACATTCTATGAAAATATGTTTGATAATCTTGGGTTGGTTGCACATATGGAATGATTTGTTAATGTCTATTCCTAAGGAGTTACGATAGTCACGAGTTGGGAGCCTTTCATGCTTACACAACCACAGAAAATATTTACATTTTTTGGGACACTGTAATTTCCATATCCAATTATAATATGTTGTCAATTGGCCTTGATTTTGTCCCTTGTCTCATATGTGCTTTGTACACCGAGCTTGTTGTTAGTACCCCTTTTGGGTTAGGCTTCCATCCAAATTTGTCGTGTAATCCAGTTACTACAGGTACATATATACTTTTAAGTTTTTGAATATATTTAGAATCTCAAATGGTATACGGTTTAGCCGCCATGATCCCGTGTTGGTAAGTATGTTCTTAACAGTCATATTTTCATCATCCTTTGTTATGGGACCATGTAGAAACTCTCATTGTCTTGCTATTATGAAGCCATTTATCATACCATAAGGATATTTTTGATCCGTCTCTTATGGTCCATTCTAGGCCTTTCTTACAAAAATTCCACCCCACTGTGACATTTTTCCATGTTTTGCTTGTCTTGTGTTAGCTTGTATAGTTGGAGAATAGGCCACTGTTGGTGTTTTTTTAATTAGCAATGTTTCCCATAGTGAGTTTTGATTGGTGAAAGCTCTCCATGCTAATTTTGCTAGTAAAGCACAATTAGTTTCAGTTTCCTATGCCCCTATGCCACCATCATTTGTTCTTTTGGTTATTTTTTTCCATTTAATCATGTAGAGCTTCTTTTTTGTGTCCGTAGTTCCAAGATAAAGTTTCTCTGTATGTGATTAATCTTTTTGGCAATTTTTGAGGAAAGTCGTATAAATTGCATGACATGTGTGTGTATATTATTTAGACATGCCCAGGGGTGGCTCAGTAATATTTGTGGCCTAACGCGAAATTTATAAGAGGCTTTACGCTTTTTTTAGAAAAAAAAATTGACTATCATTTTTTGAGAGTTTTTGAAGAAATTCTTGGATGATCTTTTGCGTAAACGGCAATGGGGCCGGGAAGGACGGGCTAAAACTTTAGCAAGTTAAGGCATGCCCTTCCACGTCCTGCCCAATTACATCCCTATTTTTGCTAAATACTTGTGTGGTTTTTGTCCATGGTAGTATTTGATAGAGTTTTCGTAGGCAGTGATATTTCTTTTTTTTGTCATTGAGGTTGCAAGCCAAGTTGCCAATTCTTGAAGATTTGGATTGTTGACAATCATATGATATGATAGTGTTTCCATGAACTCTTCGATTATATATCTCATTGAACAAGTTCTTAGTGTTGGGCTCTCCTTGGTGTATGTTTTAAACAAAATGTATCAATATTAACACTATAACTAAATCAAATAAAATGCATGTAATCACTGCCTCGATCACCCCCATCAATTTCTTTCGCCGACAACATCTGTTTATTTGTAATGATAGTTTTGATGCTTAGCCATCCTTATTACCATAAAACATGTCATCATTAAGTTTTCTATTTTTCCTCATTGTAGATACCCTGGGATGCTGGAGGAGGCCTTTTTAAAAGCTTTCCCAGTATGTCATAACCTTTCCATCTACATAGATTGTTTGCGATTAGATTTGCTAGAGAAAGTAGAAATCATTCAATTCTTCTCTGTCTAATGCTCTAAAAACATTATTTATTGAAAAATTGAAGTGGTACTCTTGTTTACAATACAACATTTGACGAATGTAAAAGTGATGTTCAGTGATGAAGAAAAACTCGAGTAATCTAAGCACATTGTACATGCACTTTTGCTTGTTTTGGAACAATTCAATACATATCAAATGATTGAAAAGTAGATTGAGTATCAGATTCAAGGTATTAAATCTCTATTATTTGATTGTAAGAAGGTTATACATTTATATAGAGGTTGTGTCATTTAATAGGTTGTCTAAAACCATGAATTTAATATGGTTTTTTCAAACCATCCATCTGCATCTTTGTTGTTACCAATGTAGTTCTAGTGATTTCCATCTTGCCAACTTTTCCTTGAGCTAATTAACACCATGAGTCTTTGAACTTCTTGAGACACTTCATATCGTTCATCTATAATTTCTTTCTGTCTGGTGGTTATAGTTTAAAGTTTTGCTTCAAACTCTCTAGCTTGTTCCTCCTTTTTGTCAAACTCCGACTTCAATGTTTCTTTCAATCTAGTCAAATTATTCATTTTTTTCATGTCCTCTTCGAAGTTGGTCAAGAATTCCTGGTATCTTGATTCATCTTGTGTCAAGTCCCTCCATTTATTAATCATGAAGGGGAATTCATACTTGAGTTTTACCAATTGCTTGGCCTGTTCAATGTTCATCGCTAAACACTGATGAGGTATTTCATTTAAAGCAGTAATTGCACCACATATTACTTTTTCATTCATCGGGTTATGAGCCAATGGCTCCAAAGGTAGTCTGATGGAGCATTCAAATATTAACTTTGCAAGTATTTGGGTTGAAGAAGTACTATTTCTCTGGAAGCCTGTTTGTTGGCTGGAATACTATTGAAGAAGTCTCATTCTTGATGTCTTTGCCAGAGCAGTATTGTAGAATAAGCCTTCTTCAGTAGTATTTTAGCCAACAAGACTCCGGAGAAGCAATACTTCTTCAACTCAAACACTTGTAAAGTTAATATTTGAATGCTCCATCAGACTACCTTTGGAGCCATTGGCTCATAACCCGATGAATGAAAAAGTAATATGTGGTGCAATTGCTGCTTTAAATGAAATCCCTCATCAGTGTTTAGCTATGAACATTGAACAGGACAAGCAATTGGTAAAACTCAAGTATGAATTCTCCTTCATGGTTAATAAATGGAGGGACTTGACACAAGATGAATCAAGATACCAGGAATTCTTGACCAACTTCAAAGAGGGAAAAAACTGAATAATTGGACTTGATTGGAAGAAACATTGAAGTCAAAGTATGATCAAAAGTGGAATAAGCTAGAGAGTTGGAAGCAATACTTCAAACTATAAACACCAGGTAGAAATAAATCATGGATGAACAACATGAAGTGTCTCAAGAAGCTCAAAGACTCATGGTGTGAATTAGCTCAAGGAAAAGTTGGCAAGATGGAAATCACTAGCACTACATTGGTAACAACAAAGATGCACATGGATGGCTTGAGAAAACAATATTAAATTAATGATTTGAGACAACTTATTAAATGACACAACCTCTATATAAATGTATAACCTTCTTACCATCAAATAAAAGAGATCTAATACCTTGAAACTGATATTCAATCTGCTTTTCAATCATTTGATATGTATTGAATTGTTCCAAAACAGGCAAAAGTGCATGTACAATGTGCTTAGAGTACTCGATTTTTTATTCATCACTGAACATCACTACTACATTCGTCAAATGTTGTATTGCTAACAAGAGTATCACTTCAATTTTTCAATAAATAAATATTTTTAAAGCATTAGAGCATGGAACTAATTTTATTTCCTCATCCCTATTTTTTGCCATGACTCCGACACCTTCTGGTCTTACCTCATCCTCCATGAAACTGTCTGTCGATGATGTTATCCAAGGATTATTCAATTTTAAGGAAGACTTCCAAATCACCCAAAGCAGAAATTCTAGGTGAAGGAATAGATCCATTAGCGATCTGATCTCTTTGATCCAGGAAGAGCATATTCCCCTTGTTCATTTTGAGTGCGGCTGGCCTGTTGAGAAATACCAGATCTCTACTCCATCCAATTCTTGGAGAATTACTTTTCCAAATCCAGGTTACACCATTGTCTACAAATACACATTTAATATTAGGCTCGACAAACCTATAGACAAGATGATAATCTCCTTTAGCATGACCTTTCAACTGAGCATTGGTCAAATCAGCCCCGAATTCTGGAGAACCATAGTCTGCCTTTGTGTCCTGACCTTCAAAATTGGCAAAGACTTTTATTTACACCACCTTCTACTCTTTTTATCTCCATGTATTATTAAAGGGGGAGTGGAAAACTCGTATTCCGTGGAAGAAGATATCTCTTCCAGGATTTAATGACATTGGTGACAAAGGTTGGTCCAATCAATTTGCAGTTGTGGCCACTAAGGATTTTTTGGACACACCCATTCCAGAATTTTGTAATATGCATCGTGAGTTCCCTCTTTTATCGCTTCATTTTCGGTCTCCTTCCTTTATCCTCACTTTTCTCTAATCCTTCATCCATTAGTCTATTGCTCAGCTCCTAAGTGGTGTCCTGGCTTAAATATCCAACTCCTAGCCTTGAAAAGGGATCTTCATTCCTAGGTTGTTAAGATCTTAAATTCATATTTTATCAAGGAACAATTGTAGGCCAAGACATCTGCTGGTCAGGGATGGGAAGCAAGACACCACGGTATGACATTGCAATGTTTACCTTTTTACCCCTTTTTGTTGTTTCTCCTTTTTTTTATATGCACTTTCCTTGCAAGTTTAACAAGCACCCAGTGTTCTTATCTTCTATTGTTATCGCAAAATGGATTGATGGGTTGTGGACCTCCCATAGAATCTTCTACAGAGGTCAGGGTCAAGTCACACAGAAGAAAATTTGGGGAAACCAGGAGACTAGGCTCCTTGTCGATGAGTGAGATCACACCTCCCCTTTTTCAAAATCATTGCTTTGGATGCAAAATTGGATGAGAAAAATCTCGAGGAAGAAACCCCAATGAGAGGACCATAGGGTTCCCTTGAGACTTTGTCTGTTACAAAGGATAGAGAAGGGTTGCCTTGTCAGAGATCTCTTCTCTTGATTCATGTTGAGAGCACTCAAGAAGTCTTTACAGCCCCCGCTGAGGGCTCGATGCTTTTGAAAGATTGTCTAGCTTCTCTGACCCTATTGGAGCCTCCGTCTTCTGATTGTGTGATTCCTTATTTTGGAGGGGTAACATCTATCTATGGGAGAAAGAATCATTCTAGGTTAAGAAGATTCACACGAGTGAAAATCTCACAGATATGCTAACCAACGCGATACCAAAAGACAAGTTCAACCTGTGTAGAGAACTTGTCAGCATGAACTCTCTATAAAAAGACAGATATACCTCCTTCAGGTGCATGGGACTGAAGGGGGAGATCTGTTGGGTCCAGACCCATACCCCCATGTTTTAAGGAATAAAGTCTTTTTTTGGTACCATTTTTCAACTTCTGCATGTTTGCAAAAATGCCAAGACATGGATTTTGGTGAATCAGTTATTTAATGTGTTCATAGTGAACACATTGAAATGTTGTCTTCCTATGATGTCACTGATGATATCAACAAGGGCAATTATTTCCCTATAAATAAAGAACATCAACTCATTTGTTAGATACACCAAACATAGAGAGGAAAAATAATATAGAGAGCGGTGAGGTATTCCACAGACTAAAGAAAATAGTTTGTGAAGGAAATATTTAGAGTGAGCGATATTTTAGTAAGGTGAAAAATCAAAAGAGTGTTCTTTCTTTTGAGTGTGTAGTAGTCACTTTGAGTATTATACTCGTCACTATCAGTTGTAAAATTTCTTGCTATAGTGATATCATGTCACGCCCCGAGGCTACCCCCTAGGCGTAACATGAGACTCAAGATCACAAGTGACCCCAAGCTAACCCTTAGGCTTAGCACGACGTAAGCAACACAATGACGTTCATAGCAGAAGCATAAATAATAAAAGTAGGCAATCAAACTAAGCATAAGATAAAGATCTAAGAGTAACAAAATCTGAAACATCAAATACCGAATGTCTAGCTATGTATAAAAGGACTCTAAAACTTACATAATGAGTTTCTGGGATAGGACCCCAGCTAAATCTAAGTGTTGAATTAAAAGAATCTAATAACTAGGAATCATAACCAGCCTTCGAAAGATGAGAACTCACCAACTGAGACTGGAAATCCTTCTTGGCCTAGCCACGAGTCTGGGAGTGAGCGCCTGAATCTACATTATCAAAGAATGTAGCATAATGAAGTATGTGATCAGTACTATGGAATATAGTGAGCATGTGAGAGATGCATAAATTATAGTAAAAACATGCTTAAAACATAAATAAATCTGAAGACATGCAATGATGGTAAAATCCATAATGTAATGACTAAATGCAATATCATAAGCTGAAGATGTATCTATATTCGTAAAGCATAAGTGATAAGTCTGAAATCCAAAAGCAAAGAGTCAAATACATTTAAAATCTGTAAACCATTTTTGTGGGAGATTCTGATAACCGACATAGACCATGTGAGCTACAAAGAATCCAGTGTGCTGCTCTACACCAGAAAAGGTTGTCCTAAATGACCAAGGTTAGATCCATATACTAAGAATCCTGTAATAAGCCATGAAGGGTAACCTACGGTGGCAACATAGTTCTGGGACTTAGGGTACGCTAACCCCAGCCTAACTAGGTGCCAAATACTACTTTCAAAAATATACATGTAGCTCATATAATACTTGTGACATATCTAATGCCAAAATTGTTCATAGCTTAGGTTGACATATCTAGATGCCAAACCTTTCATAAAGCATAAAGACATATCTAATGTCAAAACCACTTGTAAAGCACATAGACATATCTAATGTCATGTTGTTCACAAATTCATAAGTGTTCTAGGCATAGCATAGCCATAGTTTAAAACATACTTTTTACTAAAACTTATAATTTCAAGAACTAGGCATGCAATTTCATGAATACTTGAGGTCATGTTATCTAAACATTTCAATTTTACGTGAAAACATGCAACAGGGTAATATCATACTAGAAATCATTCTCAATTCATGGGATTTTGAAATACTTGAAGAATCTCATATAAAATCATGGGTGAGATATTAGAAAGCATACTTTAATGTAAATAAATCAATTTCATTAGACAAATCATATTTGGATAAGAACCCTAATTTCTAATTTCATAAAATTCAAGTGAAATCATAGGTTTTGGACATAAGGGTGAAAGGAATCCCTTATTGAATACCCACATACCTGAACTTGATGCTTCCTTAATCTAGATCTTTGGGATGGAGATTTAAAGATATAACCCTAATTTGAGGCTTGGGAGAATTGAGCTCCTTTTTCTCTTTTGGAACTTGATTGAGAGAATGGAAGAGGACTTGGGCTAAATGGGAATAAAAACCTTCTAAAATTACCCAAAATGGATTAACTTAGGAGTTAAAAGAATTGGAAAAGACCAAAATAACGCTGACTTAAAATAGAGGGTGCAGGAAATTTCTCACTGGATGGGCTACCCAACGGGTGTCAGACCTACGATGGCCCATCGATCCTGGTCATCGAAGAGGGGCTGGCTGGGGTTGGGTCGTTATTCAAATCCGATGGTCAGGGTCGACGGTCCATGACAAATCTCACACCCATCACCCACCATCATGCTGAGGGAGTGGCTCAGGGCTACTAGAAAGTTTCCCACGGCGAGTCACACAACTCGTCAAACTTTCGACGCCTCTGGTGGCCGCCAGTTGAGGCTGAGGATGATAGGGCTTCTCCCATGGCCGGCTTGATGGGCCGTCATGCCTGCAAGGCCCATGGCATATGCCCATGGAGTTGGGAAAGTGCAGAATCTTTCTGAGATTCTAAGTTTAAAAGTTGGTCCGAATTCTGGGGTATTACAATATCTCCCCCTTGGGATTATTCGTCCTCGAATGAAGACTAATCAAGTTGTTTTTAGAAGGAAATAGCCACAATCCCAACCAGCAGGACATGAAAAGCTGAAGTATAGGCACAATGAATGAGTTTTGAACTTAAAACATGACTGAAATAACTTCGTAAAACATGAGTGCATGCTAGGATCATGAGAAAGACTAATGGAATAGAACCAGAGGAATATATTAAGGAGGAAACTATTACCTCAAGCTGAAACTGGATCTGAATGAAAAAGATAAGTGTACTTGGTCTTGATGGCTGCTTCTGCCTCCCAAGTGGCTCTATCAACTGACTGGTTCCTCCAAAGAACCTTCACCGAAGTGCTTCTTTGTTCCTCAACCATCAAATCTAATGATCAAGAATCTCAATCGGAACTTCCTCATACATGATACTATCCTTTACACTCACATTCTCTAATAGCACAACAAATGCCATATCACCAACACATTTCTTCAACAATAAAACATGAAAAATTGGATGAACCGCTTCTAGTTGGGCTGGCAACTCTAACTCATAAGCCACGCTACCAACTCTCCTCAGAATCCTGTAGGGACCTACAAACCAGGGACTAAGTTTTCCCTTCTTACTAAATCTCATCACACCATTCATGGGTGACAACTTAAAGAACACCCAATCATCCGCCTCAAACTGTAAATCCTTCCTCCTCACATCTGCATAGGATTTCTGTCAACTTTGAGAAATCTTTAGTCTTTCCCTAATTAGCTCAACTTTCTTCATAGTCTCATGAACCAAATCTGGACCTATCAGGGCCACTTCACCTAACTCAAACCAACCAATAGGTAATCTACACATCCGCCCATAAAGTGACTCATAGGGAGCCATTTGAATGCTAGAACAAAAGCTATTATTGTATGGAAACTCGATAAGAGGTAAGTGATCATCCCAAGTACCTTTGAAATCAATCACATGAGCTCTCAACATATCCTCCAAGGTCTGAATAGTATGCTCTGCCTAGCTATCTGTCTGTGGGTGGAAAGTTGTGCTAAGATTCACATGAGTACCAAGACCCTTCTAAAATGACCTATAAAACTGGGATGTAATCTGAATACCCCTATCTGATATTATAGACAATGGAACCCCATTCAATCTAACTATCTCACGGATGTATAGTCTGGCATAATCCTCTGCTGATTCAGTAGTCTTGATTGCCAAAAAATGAGCGGACTTAGTCATCCTGTCTATAATATATCATCCAAATAGAATCATGTTGCCTGTGATTATTAGGTAAACATGTAATAAAATTCATATTAATCACTTTCCACTTCTAAGTAGGAAGGTCAATATCCTGATTCATACCACACGATCGCTGATGTTCTACCTTTACTTGCTGATAGTTGGGATACTCAACCACAAAATCTACAATGTCCCTCTTCATGCCATTCCACAAATAGACTTCTCGTAAGTCACGATACATCTTGGTGGCACCGAGGTATATCAAATATCTAGAACAATGAGCCTCGGTCAAAATCTGTTGTCTCAAACCATCTATATGAACACACAATCACCCCTGTTATCGAAGCATACTATCTCTTCCTTGGGAGTGAACCTCTACTCTGTGCTGAAGGAATGCAGTCTTCAAATGATGCAAGATAGGATAACCTTCTTGCTTCTCTTTCACCTCAACTACAAAAGATGATTTGAACCCATTTTGAACAGTAACACCACCATCCAACTGAGTCTGTAAGGCGAACTCCCAATCGAGCAAGTCTATGAACATCCTTAGCCAACTCTTTTTTTCCGTCCTCAACCAAAGACACACTACCCATAGACAACCTACTAAGTGCATTATCCACAAAATTAGCCTTACCCCGATGGTAAAACACACTTATATCATAGTCCTTAAGAAGTTCAAGCCACCTTCTATGATAAAGATCCAATTCCTTATAAGTGAACACATACTGAAGACTCTTATGGTCAGTAAACACATCCACATGAAAACCATATAAGTAGTGTCTCCAAATCTTTAAAGCAAAAACCACTACTACTAACTCAAGATCATGAGTTGGGTAGTTCTTCTCGTGAATCTTAAGTTGTCTAGAGGCATAAGCAATCACCTTACCACGCTATATCAAAACATAGCCCATGCCAATTCTAGATGCATCACAATACACAACAAAACCACCTAAACCCTCTAGTAGAGCCAAAATTAAAGTTGTGGTCAACCTAGTCTTCAATTCCTGGAAGTTTCTTTCACACTCATCAGACCACTGAAATTTAAGCTTTTTTTTGAGTCAACCTGGTCAAAAGGGTAGATATAGATAAAAACCCTTCCATAAATCTCTTATAGTAACTAGCCAAACCCAAAAAGCTTATGTCTATCGGGGAAGTGGGTCTAGGCCAGTTCTTCACTGCCTCTATCTTTTGAGAATCTACTCAAATGCCTTTTATAGACACAACATAACCCAGAAAGGCAATGAACTGCATCCAGAATTCACACTTGCTGAACTTAGCAAATAACTACCGATCCTTGAGAGTTTGCAAAATAACCCTCAAATGGTCTGCATGCTCCTCCTCACTTCGAGAGTAGATCAGAATGTCATTAATGAAAATAATGATGAACATATCCCAGTACTAGTTGAATACCCTGTTCATCAAAACCAAAAAGGCTGCAGGAGCCTTCGTTAGTCCAAAAGACATAACTACAAATTCATAGTGACCATACCAAGTTTGAAGGTCGTCTTCAGAATGTCACACTCTCTAACTCTGAGCTAATGATAACTGGATTTTGAGGTCGGTCTTGGAGAAATAGTTGGCACTTTTAAGATGGTCAAACAAGTCATCAATTCTGGGAATGGAATACTTATTCTTGATTGTGACTTTATTCAACTGACTGTAGTCAATGTTCATTATGAGAGAACCATGTTTCTTATGCACGAATAGGACTAGATCACCCCTATGGAGAGATGCTAGGCCTGATGAAACTTTTTTCTAAAAGGTCTCTCAACTTCTCTTTCAATTCTTTAAGCTCTTTTGGATCCATTCTGGAAGGAGGAATAAATATAGGCTGTGTTTCTAGGAGAAGGTCTATCCCAAAGTCAATCTCTCACTTAGGAGGGACTCCAAGTAGATCCTCATGAAAGACCTCAGGAAACTCTTTTACTACAGGAACTGACTGGAGAGGTCGGGTTATAGACTTAGAATCCATAATACAAAATATATGATAGACATACCCCTTAGAAATCATTTTTCTACCCTTGATATAAGATATAAAATGACTCATGGAGGATGAAGGACTACCCTGCCACTCTAACAGAGGATAAACATCAAAGGACAAAACTCAAAACATACCAGTGACTATATTTGGCGAGTCATCCCGGTCCTGGTGAGATGATATAGCATAAATATGGTTCTGGCGCTGACCGCCACCTGTGCCAGAACTGGTGTCCTGCCGAGCTATACGACCTGCTAGAGCTGATAAAGTAGCACCCTGAGCCTTGACACCCCCACTATCCTTCTTGGCTGAGGGACAATCCATAATCTTATGCCCCATCTATCCGCATCTAAAACATCCCTCTGAGCTAAGGCGACACTCTCCAAGGTGACTCTTACCACACTTGTTGCAACTAGGGTAGGGAGTACCCTCTGCAACACTCCCCTGAGAACGAGGGCCTGATGCCCTACCTGCTTGATCATGCCTAGGTCTAGACCCCTGAGGAGGAGCACTAGCTGATGATGGTGCATGTCCTGATGACCTCTTATGAAATGAAGACCGGTGTCTACTTCCGAACCTCTGATGACTTAAACCTAAATTCTCTATTTTGGATCTCTTGTTCTCCCCTCCCATCTCCTTCAACTTGTCTTCCTTAATCTGCTGAGCATGTGTCATGAGCCTAGAGATATCCATATCCCCCAAATAACATAGCGGTCTTTCACTCATTTTTCACCAAGTCGAATACCTCATAAATGAACTTGCTCATTCGAGCCCTCGAATCGGCCACTATAGATGGAGCATACCTAGAAAGCTGAGATAACTTCAACCCTTAGTCCTGAACTAATATCGATCCTTGCCTCAAATTCAAAAACATTTTACCCTTAGACTCCCTCAACTCCCTAGGGAAGAACCTATCAAAAAACGGTCCCTCAAAGCACCCCAAGTCATAGGAGTTGCATCCCTACCCCTAGCATCCTTATACTGAGTATACCAAATATGAGCCACATACATGAGCTGGTAGGAAGATAGCTCAACACTGTCAGAACCCATAACCTACATCACCTCCAAAATCTTATTCACCTTATCCATAAAATTTTGTGGGTCCTCACCAATCTTGGACCCTAAAAACTCTGGCGGGTTTTTATGAACGAAGTCTCAAACTCTGGAAGTTGTTGTCCTACCATGAGGGTTAGCAGGAATAGGTTCTTGCTGATTGGCCTTCTCCTGTGCTAGCATCGGAATGGCATTCCTGAACTCTACATTAGTGACCTCGTGGTCCGGAGCTGGAGGATTAGCAATTTAGGCATTGGCTCTGCGAGGAGGCATGATCTAAAATGCATAAAGAATGAATTAGATAGAAGGAAAAGAGTTAAACTCTATCACACAATATTGATCATGAAAGAAGTGAAGTTATTCCTAAAACACCTCGTAGCCTCCCTCTCATAAGTGTGTCATGCTTCACACTCGTGAAAGAGACTCTACTTAATGTGGCTTTTAGACATCCTAGGACTCTTGAACTTGATGCTCTGATACAAAGTTTGTCACTCCCCGAGGCTAACCCCTAGGCATAACACGAGATTCGGGATCACAAATGACCCCAAGCTAACACTTGGTATTAGCATGATGTAGGCAACATAATGACGTTCATAGTGGAAGCATAAATAATGGAAGTACGCAATCCAACTAAGCATAAGATAAAGGTCTAAGAGTAACAAAATTTGAAACATTAGATATAAAATGTCTAGATATGTCTGAAATGTCTCTAAAGCTGACATAATGAGTTGTTGGGACAAGACCCCAGCTAACTCTAAGTGCTGAATAAAAAGCATCTAATAACTAGGAATCATAACCAGTCCTCAAAAGATGATGACTCACCAATTGTGATTGGAAATTGTGTTGGTTCTAGTCACGAGTCTTGGAGCGAGCGCTTGAATCTACATCATCAAATGATGCAGCACAAAGAAGTATGTGATTAGTACTATGGAATGTACTGAGCATGTGAGAGATGCATAAAC